>OZ035845.1:22595349-22627849 GCA_964034765.1 Knipowitschia caucasica | reverse complement strand
GCCAGTCCCTGTGCTCCTCAGAGTCCCAGCAGGAGGCCAGTCCCTGTGCTCCTCAGAGTCCCAGCAGGAGGCCAGTCCCGGTGCTCCTCAGTCCCAGCAGGAGGCCAGTCCCTGTGCTCCTCAGTCCCAGCAGGAGGCCAGTCCCTCTGCTCCTCAGTCCCAGCAGGAGGCCAGTCCCTGTGCTCCTCAGAGTCCCAGCAGGAGGCCAGTCCCTGTGCTCCTCAGAGTCCCAGCAGGAGGCCAGTCCCTGTGCTCCTCAGTCCCAGCAGGAGGCCAGTCCCTGTGCTCCTCAGTCCCAGCAGGAGGCCAGTCCCTGTGCTCCTCAGTCCCAGCAGGAGGCCAGTCCCTGTGCTCCTCAGTCCCAGCAGGAGGCCAGTCCCTGTGCTCCTCAGTCCCAGCAGGAGGCCAGTCCCTGTGCTCCTCAGTCCCAGCAGGAGGCCAGTCCCTGTGCTCCTCAGAGTCCCAGCAGGAGGCCAGTCCCTGTGCTCCTCAGAGTCCCAGCAGGAGGCCAGTCCCTGTGCTCCTCAGAGTCCCAGCAGGAGGCCAGTCCCTGTGCTCCTCAGAGTCCCAGCAGGAGGCCAGTCCCTGTGCTCCTCAGAGTCCCAGCAGGAGGCCAGTCCCTGTGCTCCTCAGAGTCCCAGCAGGAGGCCAGTCCCTGTGCTCCTCAGAGTCCCAGCAGGAGGCCAGTCCCTGTGCTCCTCAGAGTCCCAGCAGGAGGCCAGTCCCTGTGCTCCTCAGTCCCAGCAGGTGACATCACTCTGAGCAGCTGAAGCAGATTGTTCTTGAGTCGTGACGACGTCAGGAATGAGTCGAGAACCTTTGTACTTTCTATTAATAAATCCTCATTTTGAAGCCTCCAGCGTTAACGCCGTTTCATCCGTCAGCGCCGCCTCCACGTGGCGTCCTTCATACAGCGTCAGGAGTCTGTGTAAACCGCCAATACTACATTATACATGAGTTGGAAACCGCCCTGCCCTGATCTAAAGCAGCTCTTTATACGAGATTATATGTATTGTTTTTCTAATGTAAATTATTCATTGTGTTCTTTAACTTAAGTGTTGAAAACTATTATAATATATAGGGCTCTAACTAAACCCAGGGATAGTAGTGAGGGTCTGGAAGTGCGGTGCTCAAAGTATTTGTTTTGTGCTGGGACAAAACAAAACCCCTCGAAAAAGAGATAATTCATCTCAAAGGACTATCTTTAAGAATAAATAAATACATACATTATAAATGCGTTTGAAAAGAAACCATAGAACTCAGTGGTTGTGAGCGTGTCGCGGTGATCGAGCTGCAGGACTTTGCTAAAAAAAGATTTCTAATGAAACAATTTCAGAGAGAGGCAGAAACATTCATTACCATGGCTCTCTGAAAACAAGGCGGCGCTGACAGGTATCACAGAATAATTAATTGTGAGACAAAGGAACATGTTTGGATCTATAGGCTCCATTGTTCATGTGTGTTTTGACGGCACTGTCCTCACTGAGACGCTGGGAAATAAGGACTTTTGGAATCAGAGAGAACGTACTTAAAACAGCATTATGTAAGATTTTCATGTAGAGTCATCATTAAAGGCCCTAATCTGTCAAAAGGCATTAATAAAACATGCTCTTTTCCAATACTTCTTTAACTGATCACTGTAGTTCAGAGATATTAGAATTTCAATATTAGTTTTACAGCCCTCCTTTCACCAATCAGAAAGTCTGTGATCCGGGGCCAGAACTCACTGCGTCGAGCTAATCTGACTGCGAAAGTGTAGCCCTCAGTAGTTAACAGAGAATTAACTGCTAATTTGGGTATAATTTAAGGTTAATTAGTATTTATTAAGCACTTATTCAGTCCTTATTGTACCTTGCCTTATTCAACATCTGACTAACTACTGACTGACACTTTCCCATGTGCATTAGGGCTAGGGCTAGGGTGAGCGTTAGAATTAGCCCTAGCGTTAGGGCTAGGCTTATGGTTCACTAATTATCCCTTTATCAGCTGCTAATCTGTGAGAGCTAATCTAAAAGTAGCTCCTTATAGTCCAGTAGTTTCACTAATATCATGAAGAGACTCCATCTGAACTCCTCAGAAGCTGCGTTTCATTCTCTTCCTCCACAGACCTTTGGAGAGTGCATCCTCCTCTTCATCGTCAGGAGACTCGTAGATTGTCATTGGCTGCTTTAAGAGCTAACAGGGGCCATCTTAGAGCTTCTTTATGTCACTTTCTGATTTATGTCGACAAAATGTCTGACGGGAGGTGCCATTCTGAAGACGGGGTGAAACCTGGCGGGGGTCTTACGGCTAAATTATGAATGTGTGAGAAAAGAGAACATGTGGTATATGTGTGTCTCCGGATGTTTGAATAATTGATGGCGCTGCTCTGTTCTAAAGTACTCCAGATGTCCCGAGTCGCATTTCTCTTTCCAGTACACGCTATGCTAGTGTTTTTAGTACACGCTATACCAGTGTTTTTAGTACATGCTATACCAGTGTTTTTAGCACATGCTATACCAGTGTTTTTAGTACACGCTATACCAGTGTTTTTAGTACATGCTATACCAGTGTTTTTAGCACATGCTATACCAGTGTTTTTAGTACACGCTATACCAGTGTTTTTAGTACATGCTATACCAGTGTTTTTAGTACATGCTATACCAGTGTTTTTAGCACATGCTATACCAGTGTTTTTAGTACATGCTATACCAGTGTTTTTAGCACATGCTATACCAGTGTTTTTAGTACACGCTATACCAGTGTTTTTAGCACATGCTATACCAGTGTTTTTAGCACATGCTATACCAGTGTTTTTAGCACATGCTATACCAGTGTTTTTAGTACACGCTATACCAGTGTTTTTAGCACATGCTATACCAGTGTTTTTAGTACATGCTATACCAGTGTTTTTAGCACATGCTATACCAGTGTTTTTAGTACACGCTATACCAGTGTTTTTAGCACATGCTATACCAGTGTTTTTAGCACATGCTATACCAGTGTTTTTAGTACATGCTATACCAGTGTTTTTAGCACATGCTATACCAGTGTTTTTAGTACATGCTATACCAGTGTTTTTAGCACATGCTATACCAGTGTTTTTAGTACACGCTATACCAGTGTTTTTAGTACATGCTATACCAGTGTTTTTAGTACACTCTATACCAGTGTTTTTACTACACGCTATACCAGTGTTTTTAGTACACGCTATACCAGTGTTTTTAGTACACGCTATACCAGTGTTTTTAGCACATGCTATACCAGTGTTTTTGGCACATGCTATACCAGTGTTTTTAGTACACGCTATACCAGTGTTTTTAGTACACGCTATACCAGTGTTTTTAGCACATGCTATACCAGTGTTTTTAGTACATGCTATACCAGTGTTTTTAGTACATGCTATACCACTGTTTTTAGCACATGCTATACCAGTGTTTTTAGTACATGCTATACCAGTGTTTTTAGTACATGCTATACCAGTGTTTTTAGCACATGCTATACCAGTGTTTTTAGTACACGCTATACCAGTGTTTTTAGTACATGCTATACCAGTGTTTTTAGTACACGCTATACCAGTGTTTTTAGTACATGCTATACCAGTGTTTTTACTACACGCTATACCAGTGTTTTTAGTACACGCTATACCAGTGTTTTTAGCACATGCTATACCAGTGTTTTTACTACACGCTATACCAGTGTTTTTAGTACATGCTATACCAGTGTTTTTACTACACGCTATACCAGTGTTTTTAGTACATGCTATACCAGTGTTTTTAGCACATGCTATACCAGTGTTTTTGGCACATGCTATACCAGTGTTTTTAGTACACGCTATACCAGTGTTTTTAGTACACAACCTTTTTATCACAGCACAGACACGGCATAGGTACTTCCTGGTGTTACGGGGAAATGTGTCCCCTACCCGAGGGAACACCCATTCAGTCATTACTGTTTCACCAAAATCTCCATTTTCTTTGTGTAAAATTGTTAAGAACTTCTTTTGCATCTGATTATTTCGTTTAAATTCTATTTTTTCATCATGTATTAAACAAAGATTTGCTATTTTTAACCCCGTAGCACCCTCTGTTGCAAATATGCAACGTATCGTTCAACAGTTGTGGAAAAAGAAGTAAGACTTTTTGGTTTAATGCAATAATAAATATATAATAATAGAAAGATACAAATCTGATGTTTATGTCCGGGTTCTACAGGGTTCACCTGAATTTACATTTCATCAGAATGAATAAAATCAGAACAAAATCAGTTTTGTTATTATTATTATTATGGTTGTTCTTTTGTTAATGATAGTTTTAAAATGATGTATAACATGCCATCGTATTTTAATTATACCTCTTATTGTCAATGTTTAGAAGTTTTTAATTAAAACCCATTCTCTTCAATTGAATGTATTTTCATACAGCCCTAAATCACAGTCGTCTCAGAGGACTTCACAAACAGTGGGAACAGAGGCCACGCAGTAACAACAAACACACAGGTCCACAGGGGGCGGGACCACCTCTGTCTTTACCTGTCAATCAATATTCATCATTTCAAGCTCTCTCATGCAGTTCCTTCACGTACACCCGTCCGCACACCCCCGGTTGGGAAACACGGCACTCTATAACCAACAAGAGCTGATTGTCATCGATGACCTTTGCACAAGCGATGGACGTGAAAATCAGAAAAATAAACCTGGGTTTGGCCTCGTAGCGGCGCTAATGTGGGCTAACCGCTCCCACAGAGAAATAAAGGTGTTCTTAGCCCGAGGAAAGGAATAATCCTAATTGAAAATAAACAGGAGGATCATTGGGGCGCACAGGAAGGCTGGAGGAAGAGAGGAACAGAGGTGGGAGCGGTTTAAAAGACTGGCTTTAGGATTGGCTGTGATACGCCAGCGCTAAGGGACTAGCATAACTCACTCATTGTAATCACAGACTGTCATGCCTGCTTAGCCACAGTGCTCTTTCGGTCCTTGGCGGTTTGCTTTTCAGAATTAGACCATGTAAGCTGGAAACATCTTCATTCTTCATTCTTTCGTTCAGTGTAGAGTCCTCTTCAACAATTCAGAAACAGAAGCGTGAACAGATCTCGTGGATCAAAGGAGTGGAGCTGAGAAGTCGACGCTCCGAGATTCAGAGTGAAAGAGAAAAAATAATGTTCTGTGATCAGTGCGGCCGATTTTACATCATTAAAACTGAACCGAGACGGGGTTTGTCTGAGCTGCGTTTGCTGATTGGATCTTCTTATTTAGAGTGACACAAAAACACACATTAACTAATGTTTGCGATTCATGAACGGGTGCGTGCGCGAGTCTTCAAAGTCTTATTAAATATGGAATTTTGAAACAGTTTTCCAGACCTTGAAAAGTGTTGAAGTGTGAAAGTCTTAACAAAGTCTGGGGAAAAAATGTATGTTAGAATTTTTATTGTTCTCACTGTACCTGTTGCCCCTTGGATCTATTTTCAAAAAACATAAGATTCCCTTTCATTGTTTTGCAGACGACCTGCAAGTCTATCTGCCATTGAAACCAGGTTCAGACGGCATCCAAGCTCTGTTACATTGTATTCAGGATGTAAAGGACTGGTTGGCCCAGAATTTTCTAAAACTTAATGAATCTAAAACGGAAATTGTCGTTTTTGGAAATTTGTCTGATCCATCTGTTCTTGGCCCACTAAAAGGCTACTGTCACCAGTCAGCCAGGAGCCTTGGTGTGGTCCTAGATGGATCTTTTAAGTTGGACAAGCAAATAGGTTCAGTTGTAAAGTCAAGTTTTTACCAACTGCGTCTTCTGAGTAAAATTAAGCCGTATTTACCACATAGAGATCTGGAGAGTGTGATTCATGCCTTTATAACATGCCGCTTGGATTACTGTAACTCGTTGTATTGTGGGCTAGACCAAAGCTCGATCCATCGCCTGCAGTTGGTACAGAACGCTGCAGCGCGTCTGCTCACGGGAACCAAAAGGTTTGAACATATAACCCCTGTGTTGGCCTCTTTACATTGGCTCCCTGTAAAATACAGAATTCAGTTTAAAATGCTGTTGTTGGTGTTTAAGTGTTTGAATGGGACGGCTCCTGCGTACCTTTCTGAGCTTCTGTCTGTTCATACTCCGAGCAGAACATTGAGGTCAGCTAACGAGTTTCTGTTAGACGTACCGAGGTCACGAATGTCGACCAGAGGAGACCGGGCTTTTGCTGTCGCGGCTCCGACGCTTTGGAATGGTCTCCCCTTAAATATTAGGGCAGCCCAGTCTTTAGGCATTTTTAAGTCTATGTTGAAGACCCATTTGTTTGCGAAGTCCTTTAATTAAAACTGAGCAGGACTTTTTTTCTTTGCTGGTGTTGATTTTTGTTTTTCCGCATCTGAATTTTAATTTTATTATATTCAAATTGTGTATTTTATATACATGTATTTTTGTGTACAGCACTTTGGGCAGCATTGTTGTTTTAAATGTGCTTTATAAATAAACTTGACCTTGACCTTGACCTTTTACAGTGTGCTCAAATATACTGTAGAATGAGACATTTTAAGGTATGCTATAAAACTGTATTTTTATACAAACTGGTCACGTATTAGCCTAATGGAATATTGTCCAATCAACGCTAGCTTAGCCTGGCACATGTGGTGATGTCACTGCTCAGGTCTAGGACACGTAGCTAGCCTAGTGGTCGGCACAAATGGGTCGTTGCGTGTTTTCGACGGCAGTATAAAGCTAAGGTCGTGGGACATCCTGATATATTTGTATTTTAATCCTGATATATTTGTATTTTAATTCTGATATATTTGTATTTTAGTGACCTTTATTTAACCATTATTTAATCTTTGGGGGCACGGTGGCTGAGTGGATAGCACTTTCGCCTCTTAGCAAGAAGGTCCTGGGTTCAAATCCCGGTCGGACCAGGGCCTTTCTGAGTGGAGTTTGCATGTTCTCCCCGTGTCTGCGTAGGTTTCCTCCGGGTGCTCCGGTTTCCCCTACCACTAAAAATATGTACAATAGGTCTGACATGTGCCTCCTGTTCTGGCCCCAATCCAAAAAATAACAATTGTAAACTGCTTTGAGACTCAGATGTGCAGTGAAAAGGCGGTATATAAATAAAGATTACTACTACAAGTCAGACCTGGTTGTTTACACTCGCACTGCCCAGAATTCTGAAACTTCTAGAATTCCCAGAGCTGTCTTTGTGACTGCTCCGATTCTGAAACATTTCTCACAAATATTTGTTGTTTTTCACCGGTTTTATTAAAAATAATTAATCTATAAAGTTTTTACATTAACTCATGTTTATAAAAAAATGTCCATTTCACTTGAAATACGGCTAAAAACGGTCTGTTGAAATGCTAATGCTAAAGACTGAATGCTAACAGTGCGTCGCCGTGGTAACCAGCCCTCGTGGAAAATAACTACTGTGGGAGTTTGAGTTATTGTTCCTCACATTTAGAAAATAAAAGAAGATTTTATAAAAACACTGACGTAGAAATAAACGACATCGCTTCAGAAAAAGTCACACATTTAGGAAGATCAAAAAGACTCAGTAAATAAACTTCAAAAACTAGAATCTCATCTCATTGATTTCATAGATTTGTATTTTTATTTTTCAGATTTTGTGACATAAATAATTGTGATTATAGATTTACCTAAAAGATTTTGGACTCAAAATCTTTTAGGTAAACAAACATTAAAAACATGTAAATATCATTTGCATTATTTCAGTAAAATCTTTCGTTAATGCTTCCATATACAGAATATTAAAAACAAATAATAACAATAACATGAAATAAAACACAAACATTGAATTCTGCTGATAACTCCTGATTACTCCTGATAACTCCTGATTACTCCTGATTACTCCTGATAACTCCTGATTACTCCTGATTACTCCTGATAACTCCTGATTACTCCTGATTACTCCTGATTACTCCTGATAACTCCTGATAACTCCTGATTACTCCTGATAACTCCTGATAACTCCTGATAACTCCTGATAACTCCTGATTACTCCTGATTACTCCTGATAACTCCTGATTACTCCTGATTACTCCTGATTACTCCTGATAACTCCTGATTACTCCTGATTACTCCTGATTACTCCTGATAACTCCTGATTACTCCTGATTACTCCTGATTACTCCTGATAACTCCTGATAACTCCTGATTACTCCTGATTACTCCTGATTACTCCTGATTACTCCTGATAACTCCTGATTACTCCTGATTACTCCTGATAACTCCTGATTACTCCTGATTACTCCTGATTACTCCTGATAACTCCTGATAACTCCTGATTACTCCTGATAACTCCTGATAACTCCTGATAACTCCTGATAACTCCTGATTACTCCTGATTACTCCTGATAACTCCTGATTACTCCTGATTACTCCTGATTACTCCTGATAACTCCTGATTACTCCTGATTACTCCTGATTACTCCTGATAACTCCTGATTACTCCTGATTACTCCTGATTACTCCTGATAACTCCTGATAACTCCTGATTACTCCTGATTACTCCTGATTACTCCTGATAACTCCTGATTACTCCTGATAACTCCTGATTACTCCTGATTACTCCTGATTACTCCTGATAACTCCTGATTACTCCTGATTACTCCTGATTACTCCTGATTACTCCTGATTACTCCTGATTACTCCTGATAACTCCTGATAACTCCTGATTACTCCTGATAACTCCTGATTACTCCTGATTACTCCTGATAACTCCTGATTACTCCTGATAACTCCTGATAACTCCTGATAACTCCTGATAACTCCTGATAACTCCTGATTACTCCTGATAACTCCTGATTACTCCTGATTACTCCTGATAACTCCTGATAACTCCTGATAACTCCTGATTACTCCTGATTACTCCTGATTACTCCTGATTACTCCTGATAACTCCTGATTACTCCTGATTACTCCTGATAACTCCTGATTACTCCTGATAACTCCTGATTACTCCTGATTACTCCTGATAACTCCTGATAACTCCTGATAACTCCTGATAACTCTTGATAACTCCTGATTACTCCTGATTACTCCTGATTACTCCTGATTACTCCTGATTACTCCTGATAACTCCTGATTACTCCTGATTACTCCTGATAACTCCTGATTACTCCTGATAACTCCTGATTACTCCTGATTACTCCTGATAACTCCTGATAACTCCTGATAACTCCTGATAACTCCTGATTACTCCTGATTACTCCTGATAACTCCTGATTACTCCTGATTACTCCTGATAACTCCTGATTACTCCTGATAACTCCTGATTACTCCTGATTACTCCTGATAACTCCTGATTACTCCTGATTACTCCTGATTACTCCTGATAACTCCTGATTACTCCTGATTACTCCTGATAACTCCTGATAACTCCTGATAACTCCTGATAACTCCTGATTACTCCTGATTACTCCTGATAACTCCTGATTACTCCTGATTACTCCTGATTACTCCTGATAACTCCTGATTACTCCTGATTACTCCTGATTACTCCTGATAACTCCTGATAACTCCTGATTACTCCTGATTACTCCTGATTACTCCTGATAACTCCTGATTACTCCTGATTACTCCTGATTACTCCTGATTACTCCTGATAACTCCTGATAACTCCTGATTACTCCTGATAACTCCTGATACTCCTGATTACTCCTGATTACTCCTGATAACTCCTGATACTCCTGATACTCCTGATTACTCCTGATAACTCCTGATTACTCCTGATTACTCCTGATTACTCCTGATTACTCCTGATAACTCCTGATAACTCCTGATTACTCCTGATAACTCCTGATAACTCCTGATTACTCCTGATTACTCCTGATAACTCCTGATTACTCCTGATTACTCCTGATAACTCCTGATTACTCCTGATAACTCCTGATTACTCCTGATTACTCCTGATTACTCCTGATAACTCCTGATTACTCCTGATTACTCCTGATAACTCCTGATTACTCCTGATTACTCCTGATAACTCCTGATTACTCCTGATTACTCCTGATTACTCCTGATTACTCCTGATAACTCCTGATTACTCCTGATTACTCCTGATGTCCCGTCACTTGATAAAAACATGTTATTTATTCATATAAAAAGCCAAACTCTCAGAAGTGTTTGCCTCAGCCCAGACTCAGCCTCGTGGAGATAAACCCTGAGGAAAAATCTGCAAGATGAATCAACGCTGCTCTTGTCAGATGTGACGGCGGTGGATGGTGATGGCGGCGGATGGTGATGGCGGCGGTGGCGGCGGCGGTGGCAGTGACGGCGGTGACGGCGGTCGGTGGCGGCGGCGGTGCAGAGAGGATTACACTCCATCATATCTGATCAGAGCCTGTTAGATCCCGATATTGAATTACGAGCCCTGCAGGACTTCTAGATCCGTTATCAATTTGCAAACGCGAAAAGCAAGTGGACGGCGGGCAGTCCTTGTACCGCTCTGAGGCCGTTTTCTGGAAGGAGGCGGTGAAACTAATAACAGGCAATTTGAAGAGCAAGCGGCTGTGGCGTGTGGCGCCCGCGGCGGCGTGCCCAGTCACCTGGATATATGGGCCTTCTTTGGGGGGGATTACTCCGACAGTCCGGCTCCAGTGGTTTGCATAAAGCAGCAGTTATCCATTATAAAAATGCTTTCACGCCTCACAAAGCTTTTAATGCGATTTTCACAGACATGTAAAAAAGTGCTGGAGTTGATGATGGAAGAAACCTGGCCACGGTCGAGGAGCGGCGCGGCGGCGGTGGATGGTTTTCATCATGCGTTAGAGAAACAGAAAGAGGCAAAGTTTCACACCAAAATCTGGGAATTTATGTTTTTTCTCTCTCCCACTTCCATTGTCTGGGCTTTCAAAGTTAGGTTCCCCAGCTTTAAACAGAGTAATCATGAAGAATCACACTTATCTGTCTTGAGGACGGAGAAGGACATTTTAATCTAGCTCCAAACCAAACCTCTGATCTGCAGCGTTTACTTTTCAAAGCTTTAGTAAAAGCTAAAGTAGATCAGAGTGTGGAGGCTGCAGACTTCCTCTTCCTGCCTCATCATGCTTCATCCTGTCCCGCATTATCAGGTTCTGTTCTGCTTTTGTCACTGAATAGTAGAACAAGAGCGTTTGAGTTCGATGACCAGACTTTAAATATTTATGAAAAACTAACAGTAGCTCTCAAAATAATGTTGTTTTAACACGAGTAAATTCCTAACTTTATTCAGAGATAAAAGATTAGGTTAGAGTTAGATAAAACAGACCAACTATGACTCTTTTGAAACGCTCTCGGCCATTTTTGTCCTAAATCCAATCCACTTTATTTATATAAAGGGGGGGTCCAGCCACAGAGAAGTCCCAGTCCCCCCGGGTTTAAGACAGTAGCTCTCTGTGGAGAAAAAAGTTAGAGACCATTGCTTTAAACACAAAAGCAGGCTCTGACTCGCCCGACTGGTGCTCAGCCTCTCTCTCTTAAAGAGACAGTAGCACGACAAGTCACTTAAAGTCACTTGCATTAGGTCTGAAAACCTGCTCTACTGTTGACACTGTTTCTCTGCCACTTTTTATTGTACATAATATTTCCTGCGTTTAACATGTTGCACATTTCTGTCTTTTGCACAATCTGAGGATTCTATCCATGCCAGACCTGTACATTTCTCCTTTGTGAGATCAATAAAGTATATCTTATCCTATCTTCATGTTTAACATGCATTAAAAGTCTTTCTAATTTCTTCCCTTTTCAGTGGAAACTAAATGGTTCCTTTGATTTGGACCAATGCAGCTGCAAACGTGTGCTGCCATATTAGGATTTCACTCTGTTTGTGGACTTAACATTTTCACATCAGTTCTTTTAAGTTTTGCAGTTTCACAGATTTGTTGCTGAACTGTTTATATTGTGAATTATATTTCCTTCTCATATTGTGATGTTTTGCCCATTTGGCCCAGCTCTAACAGCTATAATTTAGCGGTCTTTGTCATTCCCGTTCTGTCCTGTATCTTTAAGACCCTACAGTAGAGGTTCTTCATTCTCCGTGGATCTCCGCCAATGAGCTCTTATCTGTGGAGTGCACCGGACGCGATAACGCTGCTTCATTCAATATTCTATCACCAGTTACTGCTCTGCATTCCCTCTGAAGCGATGACAAAGGTACGACAGTTTCATCTGTCCCAGTTGGTCTGTGGGACTCTGGAGCCAAAGCCACGGCTCTAAAGTAATCTGTGTTTAATATTCATCTCATTCATGTTTTTATGCCGTACTGTAGATGTCAAACAGGATTACATACTGTATATATCACAGAATGTATTAATAATATAATTGTATAAACATATGTGAAGTCCTTGTTTGGGGCCTTACTGTGCTATTATACGGCTGCACTGGTAAATATGTACTCGCTCGACCCTATTTAATATGTTTTATGTTTTTAATCTGGGGAGACTCAACAGACAGAGCAGTTGTTGAATTGTATTTATAGCTTGGTTTTGTAATGTGTTTTTGCATAAATTAGCACCAAAGACTTACTGCAAACGGATGTGGTTTATGTTTCAGCACATAGACCCCGACAGAGCACTGCAAATACAGAAGGGAAGTATGAGACTGTGTGATGAGGAGGCGATGGGGAGGAGGAGGGTTGCTGCACGATATAAAAGCTCTATGCCAATACAGGGCTGTGCTTCAATGCTGCCGAGTGAGAGATCCTTGGCTTCAATCTGAGAGAGACTGGTTGCTTTTGCAGCAGCAGCAGGGGGAGGACTGAGAGCATGGATGTTGCAGTCTTCCAGCCTGAACTTCTGAATATAGACTGCATTTCCATTTCTGACACTGTTGTTATCGACATGTGACCTTTTCCACTTGCATAACTTAAGGTTGCTTGTAAGAGTATTCCATTTATAATTGTAGAATTGTATTTAGACTTCACAAAAACACATTTTCAAAGCGTCACCCATACTCCGAGAGAAAACCTCGGTCCTTTGAAGTGCCGCGTGGAATAAGCCGATACATAATACCTATAGCTGCGTGTTCCTTTCTGCTTATCGCTGGCTAAGTAAGAGAGACACCCCTTTTGGTCCCGGCAGCTCCAGGTCTTTGACAACTCTCCACTGTACAAAAGAATAACAAAAAGTGCTTTCTGCGCCGCGTCAGATTGATCCGCCATTTTTACTTAACTGTGTGTTTTTGAAGACCACGCATCATTACCAACCATCTTTCAACTTCTTTGCCCTGTAGAGAGCCGTCGAACATCCCCGTCTCTTTCATGTGCCGCTCTGATCCTCCACGTCTCTTTGGTTCAGTCGCACAAGAAGAAAAATGGCCGCAGCACCTTTTCAAACGTTCCCAGGGATATTACGGCGTTGGGTTAAGCTCCGGCGAAGTTAGTTTTTCTCTGTCTTTGGCAGATGTCTGTCCCGCGTGTTTTCTGTCGCACTGATTAAACGTCATATGAACGAGTGATTTATTGTTACATACATCTGGAGATTATAATCTAGCGTCGATACAGGCCGCGGATTTGCAGATTAAGGAGAGTCGGCCATGTTTGGGCATTAAGGCGTTTGTTGGACAGATGCTGTAAGCCACAATAGTGAGCATTTCTATTATTACATGTTCCATTCAACAAAACGCTTTCAGAAATCCAACCGGGAGGAAAGGAAGCAAAGGGAGAAAGGCCCGGAACGCACTGAAAATACTGTCTGGAAGTAATTACAGAGTATAGATACAAACCAATGGAGGATTTTTCACTTTAACAACAACAAAGTCATTTAAAGTGAGTTAATGAAAAAATAAATTGGAAATAAATAATTAGTTAAAAAAGTTCTGATCTTGAATTAAGAATAATCTAGATCCTAGGGTTCAAAAAGGTCCAAGGGCCAAATGCCACACCCTGTTTTTTGGCCCCTGAAACTATGTTCAATTCTTATAATAACAATTGAATAATAGCATTGACGATAAGAGGGACCCTAGCATGTTATACCCAAGTTTAAAGTTTTCTCAATAAAACCATTTAATGTAATGTATTCTGTCATTTGAATCAATAAAGTTATTACAAATACATATAATCGTCCATCTACAATTGCGAGTTTGTTATTTAACCAAACTCCTGCTAAAGATAACATAACTTTTATTATTTACATTTGACTCTCGACCAAAATGAGTTCGACAGCCCCGATCTAGAACCAAAAGACAAAACCTTAATCCTGTTCACTTCAAGAAAATATTATTGCGGTTTAGGATTAATATTCAAATGTTTTCTGTTCTGTTTGGGAGCTCCTCAACAGGGGAGGAGCTCGGAATAGAGCTGCTGCTGCTCCGTGTTGAGAGGAGGAAGTGCCTGGATGGAGAAGTGTCTCTGCTTTAACCACGACCCAGAAACAAATATGACAAACATTAAACATTTGTAAAGTCCTTTCTCTGAGACTGAGACAGTTTTCATAAAAATCAAAGCACAATCTTTGGGAGCGAAGGATTAAAACATTTTGTCGGGTAAAGCCTGCATCAAAAATAATTCTATTTATAAATCTTTCTCCTCCGTCCCAGAAGTGAGCATCAGTAATCCTCCGGTGATGTCATTCTCTTTTGGCGTTCCCATTGTTTCGGTGAGTATTGGTCTCGTGAAGGCGGCGGCGGCGGCGGCGGCGGTGGTGATGATCATGAGGAAGAGAGGCCAAGTGCACTGGGACACTGGGCCCTGCATCTAGACAGGTCCTCCCCTGGTCCTCCCCTGGTCCTCCTCTGGTCCTCCCCTGGTCCTCCCCTGGTCCTCCCCTGGTCCTCCTCTGGTCCTCCCCTGGTCCTCCCCTGGTCCTCCCTCTGGTCTTCCCCTGGTCCTCCCACTGGTCCTCCCTCTGGTCTTCCCCTGGTCCTCCCCTGGTCTTCCCTCTGGTCTTCCCCTGGTCCTCCCTCTGGTCCTCCCACTGGTCCTCCCCTGGTCCTCCCCTGGTCCTCATCTGGTCTTCCCCTGGTCCTCCCTCTGGTCTTCCCCTGGTCCTCCCACTGGTCCTCCCTCTGGTCTTCCCCTGGTCCTCCCCTGGTCTTCCCTCTGGTCCTCCCTCTGCTCTTCCCCTGGTCCTCCCCTGGTCCTCCCCTGGTCCTCATCTGGTCTTCCCCTGGTCCTCCCTCTGGTCTTCCCCTGGTCCTCCCACTGGTCCTCCCTCTGGTCTTCCCCTGGTCCTCCCCTGGTCTTCCCTCTGGTCCTCCCTCTGCTCTTCCCCTGGTCCTCCCCTGGTCCTCCCCTGGTCCTCATCTGGTCTTCCCCTGGTCCTCCCTCTGGTCTTCCCCTGGTCCTCCCACTGGTCCTCCCTCTGGTCTTCCCCTGGTCCTCCCCTGGTCTTCCCTCTGGTCTTCCCCTGGTCCTCCCACTGGTCCTCCCTCTGGTCTTCCCCTGGTCCTCCTCTGGTCCTCCTCTGGTCCTCCCTCTGGTCCTCCCTCTGGTCTTCCCCTGGTCCTCCCCTGGTCCTCCCTCTGCTCTTCCCCTGGTCCTCCCCTGGTCCTCCTCTGGTCCTCCACTGGTCCTCCCTGGTCCTCCCCTGGTCCTCCCCTGGTCCTCCCTGGTCCTCCCCTGGTCCTCCCCTGGTCCTCCCCTGGTCCTCCCCTGGTCCTCCCTGGTCCTCCCTGGTCCTCCCCCTGGTCCTCCCCTGGTCCCCCCTGGTCCTCCCCTGGTCCTCCCTGTCCTCCTGGTCCTCCCCTGGTCCTCCCCTGGTCCTCCCCTGGTCCTCCCCTGGTCCTCCCTGGTCCTCCCCTGGTCCTCCCCTGGTCCTCCCCTGGTCCTCCCCCTCCTGGTCCTCCTGGTCCTCCCGGTCCTCCCCTGGTCCTCCCCTGGTCCTCCTCTGGTCCTCCACTGGTCCTCCCCTGGTCCTCCCTTGGTCCTCCCCTGGTCCTCCCCTGGTCCTCCCACTGGGGCGGGCCCAGCTTGTCTCTTGCCGTAATCCACGCTCGGTAAAACCTGATCCACGGGGATAATGTCAACTCAGTGCCCGAGAAAACGAGACAAAGCCGAGCCAAGAGCGGACTGGCGTTTCATTTTCTAATCTTCCATCTTACATCCTCTGGTCTTTGGATTTGTTTGGCCGAGCTGAGAGCAAAAACATCAAACACAAACATCAAACACAAACACAAACGTCTCAGATGTTTGTGTTTGATCCCACAAAGATCTGTGACATTAAATCCATGAATTTAAAACTTAGTTTAAGTTTAGTGCTGGACATTGAAGCCTTTGGTCTTTAATAATTAATATTATTTGATGTTTAGTTTTTTTGGTCATTGCTCTTTCACCCTGAACGGTTGTAGTGGTAGAGGTTACCCGGAGCACCTGGAGGAAACCTACACAGACAAGGGAGAACATGCAGACTCATGGTGCCATCACAGCAGTTACTGAGAAATACTGATAAAATACACAATCATTAATGCTTTTCTGAATGTGCTGAGAACCATCAGGAATTACATGGCGACAGTAGCTCAGTTGGTAGAGCACTGGCCTTTGAGCCAGAGGGTTGTGGGTTCGAGCCCAACCTTCACCATCGACTCTCACTGTCTACTGTTGTTGTGTCGTTGGGCAAGACACTTAACCTCTGGGAACACCAGCCACAGTGGGGCGGCTGCGGCTGTAAGGTGCCAAACTGCTGCCGTTGTGTCCTTAGGCAAGACACTTCACCCCCATTGCCTAGAATGAGTCTGGTGTGAATGGTTGGTGGTGGTGGGAGGGGCCAATGGCACAGACTGGTTGCCTCGCTTCTGTCAGTGTGCCCCAGGGCAGCTGTGGCTACAGTAGTTTATCACCACCGTGTTTGGAGAGAAAGAATAATGAAGTGAAGAGACATTGAGTGTCCAAAAAGCGCTTTATAAAACCAATGCATTATTATTATTATTATTATTATTATTATTATTAAATACATAAAAATATAATGTTTGTTTCCTTAAGTCAATGGGACACCAACCTAATATTGTTAGCTACATGTTTGACCGTGTTAAAGATCGTGGGACAGTGGATGGAAGTTTGCCTTGAGTCTGGGTGTTTATAAATGAACTACAAACAGTAGAATATCATCGAACCTAATCTAATACAATTTCACACAGAATATTGCAGGTTGTGTTTTATCTTCTTCAGTAACGCACAAGGCCATGTTGTTTTCCAAAGTGCTAAATCTGGTGTGAGACTCGTGGAGACGCAGAACAAAATGGCCTACCAGGAGGCGGTGGGGTCCAGACTCAAAGCGCTCTGACGGCGGCGCTTTAGAACCGTGAATCTTCAACGGGCCGAGCATCCGTCACGTTCACGCCCGGCTCCATCAGACAAGCGCCTGAATTATATATTTGCAGTTCTCCCTGAACACGGAGCCGCAGACGTCTCTCTCTCCTCCTGATGTGCTGCAGTGAATCATTGATAAGACATCCACAACAACAGCACTCCTGCCCATGGAACACCTGTCTCTGAGAAGACCCGCACGTGGCGTCTCCGAGGCCCACTGAGGCCCACCGAGGCCCACCGAGGCCCACGAGTCCAGGCACCGAGTAGCCTAACAGTAATAATAAATAGTAGTAATTAATAATAGTAATAATAAAAATAACAGAGTAGTAATACACACACACATCACATCATCTGTCAGAGAAAGGATGTACGCCTGTGCCAGTGGGGAGGTGAGGAGTCCTGGTCCCTGAAGAGGGAGCCAAGCTCCAGGGGCGCTTGTTGAGGTCTGTGAGGTCCTGTGAGGTCTGTGAGGTCCGTGTGAGGTCTGAGTGAGGTCCATGATGTCTGTGAAGAGGACCTGTGAGGTCTGTGAGGTCTGTGTGAGGTCTGTGAGGACCATGAGGTCTGTGAGGTCCGTGTGATGTCTGTGAGGTCCATGAGGTCTGGTGAGGTCTGTGAGGTCTGTGAGAGGTCATTGAGGTCCATTAGGATTCTGTGGGTCCATGAGGTTCAGTGTGAGGTCTGTGAGGTCCATGATGTCCTGTGTGAGGTCCATGAGGTCTGTGAGAGGTTCCTGAGGTCTGGGTGAGGTCCATTAGGTCCCTGTGTGAGGTCTGTGAGGTCCATTAGTCTGTGAAAGGTCCAAGAGTCTTGTGCTTCTGTGAGGTCCATTGAGGTCTGTGATCATGAGGACTGTGAGAGGTCCGTGAGGTCCTGAGGTCCGTGAGTCTGTGAGGTCTGTTGTGAGGTCCTAGAGTCTGTGAGGTCAGGTGAAGGCTCTGTTGTGAGGACCGTGAGTCTGTGTGAGTCCCATGAGGACCTGTGAGGTCCATGATTCTGTGTGAGGTCTTGAAGTCTGTGAGGTTGGCTCAGGGCGCTCCTGTATTTGTCTTGTTTGTTTTTTGTTGGCCTTGAACGTGGGAAAGCAGATGTACAGAAGGTTTCTCTCTGTTCAGTCTCATTATATTCCATGGATTTGAATGCTTCAGTAGCCTTCAGTAGCTTCAGTAGCATCATAAGCTTCTGTAGCAATCAGTAAGCTTCAGTAGCTACCGTAGCTTCAGGAGTTACAGTAGCTTCAGTAGCTTCAGTAGCTCAGTAGGCTTCATTAGCCTCAGGAGTTTCAGGAGTAATTGATTCCATTTCTCTGGAGTGAGGAGTGGCGAGTTGTACCGAAGCAGAGCAAGCCGTTTAAAGGTTGATTGTTTTTCCCAAAGGGTCAGATGTCGCTCTCCAGTGACGACACTCGTTGACCAATCAGACATGTCATGGTGTCGGTACGGACGCAGGAAGGAACCCACGGTCGAGGTGGTACTAAAAAAGTACCCCTTGATCCCAAGCCAACCTCAGTGGAATTGCCAAATAATTGTGCCGAGTGCCGTGCCGTACTGTTACTGTGGAAACGGGCATAAGTCCATAAAATAAAAAGAAGCTACAGTATCGTAGACTTGAAACATCCTTAAATAGAGGACCCCCCATGGCCTCGCCGGTCCATATCTTTCCTTCCTTTATGCATATCACAGCACCATAGTCTCTGGACGGTGAATTCCATTTCCTTGGCGTGACCCCATGATCCTCGATACTCAACATTGGGGAGTGATTATTTCTTTTCTCCGCATCTTTTCCTGCGATGGTTCTAAACGGAATGGAACGAAGGGCTCCTGCGTTCGCCAGTCACTAGTGCCTAATATAGCGCTGCCTCACTCAAGTCACAAGCATCCTCTTTGATCCACTTGGAGATCCGGGATTGCTTCAGGGATACGATGGAATATTTTAATGCCGTTGTGGGAAAGCAGTTGGCGGGTTTGCCTTAGTCACCTCTTTGCTCTAAGCTGTAAAGCCGCCGATGTGTGTGGCTTTGCCTAAATCGTGCTTGTTTAGAAACAAAAAATGCGGTTGGAGAAAGAGGGTCCTGGAGAGCCAGGGAACTGATGTCTTAATGGTTTACACAGATAGATACACACAGATAGATACATAGATATATACAGATAGATACTTAGATATATACACAGATAGATACATAGATATATACACAGATAGATACATAGATATATACAGATAGATACTTAGATATATACACAGATAAATACATAGATATATACACAGATAGATACATAGATATATACAGATAGATACTTAGATATATACACAGATAGATACATAGATATATACACAGATAGATACATAGATATATACAGATAGATACTTAGATATATACACAGATAGATACATAGATATATACACAGATAGATACATAGATATATACAGATAGATACTTAGATATATACACAGATAGATACATAGATATATACACAGATAGATACATAGATATATACAGATAGATACTTAGATATATACACAGATAAATACATAGATATATACACAGATAGATAGAACATAGATATATACAGATAGATACTTAGATATATACACAGATAGATACATAGATATATACACAGATAGATACATAGATATATACAGATAGATACTTAGATATATACACAGATAAATACATAGATATATACACAGATAGATACTTAGATATATACACAGATAGATACTTAGATAGA
This sequence comes from Knipowitschia caucasica, assembly GCA_964034765.1. Taxonomy (NCBI): domain Eukaryota; kingdom Metazoa; phylum Chordata; class Actinopteri; order Gobiiformes; family Gobiidae; genus Knipowitschia; species Knipowitschia caucasica. The sequence goes on along the minus strand of OZ035845.1, from coordinate 22,607,919 downwards.
TAGATAGATACTTTATTGATCCTGTTGGATAAATGCAGGTGTCCAGCAGCAGCAGAAACACATCCATCCATATCTACCTCACCCATTCACCCTCCCCCCTCATAACCCCCCCCCCCCCCCCCCCCCCCCTCCTCCACCCTCACCCCCTCCCCCTACAGTAAGCATTACAGTTGGGACAAACTGTTTTAGAACCAGGGCCTAGGTGTGTTTGTGATGTGGAAGTGAATAATTTCTCTGTGGAATCATGAGTAATAATAGTTTAATTTAGTTTTTTCTAAAGAACCCGTTGTTTCCCATAATCCTACATTAATTGACTCGTGTTTTTCCCATTTCCTGGATGTTTTTCACGTCCGTCTTGAAAAGGTCTGGCATGTTTCCTCTGGTGTTGGCGCAGAACGGTCCAGATCGATCGTCGTTGTTGTGTGGAGCGTTGCAGTGGGGGATGTTGGTTTAACGCTCGGTAATGAAGATGAAGCTGGGATCAGGTCGGAGCTCGATGGGAGGGTCAGGGATGTGATGAATGTGGGAGCGGCTGAGACGGATGAGGCCGCGGTGACGGAGCCGTTTGGTGAAGAGACGCTGTATTTCTCTGTCGTTTGATCCGAGTCATGGACCTCACCTGTTTGTGCTGAACTGTTCTGTTAAAGCTGCGGCGCCTTTAGGATTTAGACTCACTGTTTACATGGATCACTACAAACTATACTGTACGATGAGTCAGCAGAAATAACATACATTTATCAACCAAACATGATTGTATCTCATAAAATTCAAGAAAAATGGTCTTGAACTTCAGGGGCACAGTTACATTTAGGACATGACGTGTTGGAGGCTTTGTGAATGAATGAACCGGGCTGAGGCTTTTCACAGTGACAGGGCCAGGCTCCATTTCTGTTTGTTTTTGGAGTCACGATCTGTGTCATCTGTTGGAAACTGCGAAATGACTGAACAAATAAATACATAAATACAAATAAGAACATAAAGGGAAACAGATCATAATGTCCCGCGAGGACGTCCATTATGTGTGTGCTTGAACGTCACCATGACTACGACTGTCAGAAATGTCTACACGCCAACATTATGCTTTTGTTTTTGAATACTGCCACTACTTCTACCGTCATGGGTTGATATTTACTGACAAAGATGATGTGGAACTCACTATGGACTGGGATGAAGCAAATATCATCAAAAAACACTGACTCTGGATCATAGGGCAATGGGAATATGGAAACACCCAGGGCAATAAACCGGGACGAGGGGGCATTGTTACTCTGACACACCTGGTATTCTGTCCTGAAGAAGTCGGGCTGCAGAGGGCGCTGTTGTTCTAACTCTGGTGGGAGGAAGTGTTCAAAACGTTGTCCCCAAGTTTATCATGTTACTAACTTTAACAAAAGATTAGACTTTTTTGTGGTCATTGCTCTTTGAAAAGCAGCCGGTGTGTGACGGCTCTTTCTTATTAAGCCTGGGTTCACTTACAGTTTCCACATGATGAGGACTGGCCCAGGCCTCTGCGGGTCACTCACAGGCCGTGGCCGTCTAACCCCGCTCAGAAAATAGCCATTAAGCGGGTTTCTTCACTAATCCACAACATCTGGTGAGTGCGTGTCTTTGCACTGTATGTTTGGGCTCTGGACTTTCTCTTGTGAAGACCGAGGGGGAGTTGGCCCGGACCAGATGGGTCCAGTTGCGGATCTGCTGACCTAGATACGGGCCGGTCGGTGCCACCACCTTCACGGCTGCCAGAGGAACGATGGAGCGGCGACTTGGTGATGGACTGTACTCACCTGTTCCTTTTCCAACCAATTTGGCGATAGCGATCTGTGGAATGATTGGATTATAACGACCAGGAGCCGCAGTATGTGTCCTTAAATGTCACCCTGGCGACTACACTGCAAACATTATACAATACTAGGTCATGATGCTTGAATCAAATGGTTTTATCCTAATTTGAGCACATTCTGTCTTTAAACAAGATTTGTCAATTGGACAAAGACATTTAGTCTTTTTTAAAGAACTATTTTCTTTCTCATTCAAACCGAGACATTTCTGTATCTTTAAAAACGAGATCATTTTGCTTTGTCCCATCGGAGAATCTGGTTTAAGGCAGTCACAATGTGCTCTAATGTAGATACATTTTGCCAAATTTGAGCAATTTTTGACTTATTTTTGATCACTTTTTGCAGTGTAGGTGCGGTTTTGATGGCAACGTGTTCTTATATTTGTGAATTATTATTTTTGTGTATTGTCAATGAAGCGATACTTTTCTACCTCACACAGACACATTTATAACATGTATAATATGGACACACACACAAACCTGTGCTAGATTATAGCTTCCCTTTGTGCTAATATTAGCAATAATGCTAATAAGTGTCCAGCTTTGTGCTTAAAATGCACAGTGCACTTTTCCAAATTCAAGTGTCAGGGAAATGAAAGGAGCGACTTAATGCAGATAATGCAGATATTGCACATAATGCAGATAATGCAGATAATGCAGATATTGCACATAATGCAGATAATGCAGATATTGCACATAATGCAGATAATGCAGATAATGCAGATATTGCACATAATGCAGATAATGCAGATAATGCAGATAATGCAGATATTGCACATAATGCAGATAATGCAGATAATGCAGATATTGCACATAATGCAGATAATGCAGATAATGCAGATAATGCAGATATTGCACATAATGCAGATAATGCAGATAATGCAGATATTGCACATAATGCAGATAATGCAGATAATGCAGATAATGCAGATAATGCAGATAATGCAGATATTGCACATAATGCAGATAATGCAGATAATGCAGATAATGCAGATATTGCACATAATGCAGATAATGCAGATAATGCAGATAATGCAGATAATGCAGATATTGCACATAATGCAGATAATGCAGATAATGCAGATAATGCAGATAATGCAGATAATGCAGATAATGCAGATATTGCAGATATATCCGTGCCTCCCACAGACACTTAAGTGACCATTATTTGGAAAGAGAGCTGGCTTTGCAGACCCGGGTCCCCACAGACGAGGTGATCGAGGTAGACTCTGTCCTTTTGAAGGCGACTCTAGGACAGCCCAGCCTTTCACTGGCACCCTGGGGAGACGCAAGACAGATTAATGCAGTGGCTTTAATATTTCAGATATAAATGTATTACTTTCCCCTCTCTCTCTCTCGGCTGAGTGCATGGGCGTCCTCTCCTCTTCCCGCCCACTCCTGTCTTCAGTCCTGTGTTATCCTCTCCTGACTAGAAGCTTCCCAGTGTTTTCTGAAAGAGGGGGAGGAAAAAAAGAACCCTCTCGTCCATTGTCGACTCAGAGTGACAGGAAGTGGTGGATCGACAGGAGACAAATGTGGCGGTGTGTTTCGCAGTCCGTCGCCTTTCACGGTTTGTGACCTCCCCAACGACTCCGCCGCAGTAATCTGAATACGTGTGCGTCCATGTCACCTTGGATCAAAACCTCTCCTCTCACTCGGTGTAACCTTGAAAGCACTGGCCCCGTTTGTCAATGGTGAAAAAAAACAAAAAATATCAATTGAATTACATTTGGCCTGTAATCTTTAAGGCCCTTTGAGTCAAAATGTTTAAGCTGAATGTTGGTGATTTTTCGTAACTTGACCAGTCCTGACCCATTAAGACCCATTTAGACCGTTTTAGACCCTAATTTAGGTGTTTTTCTTCTACCTTTAATCATCTGTGGCAGGTATTTTGACCTGAGTGTAGCATAATGATCCTGAGGCGCTGAGAAAAACAATGAGTCCAAACTCTAATTATTGAAAACATATATTCCACACAGATCTCGGCCGTACAGACTTTTCATTGTGGTTTCTGTCACTCTGAGGCCTCGGGGAAAGCTCTAACGCAGTGATTTTAAAGTGTATTGTGAACAGACGTAAGCTGCATCATATTTTATTTATTTTTCAAACAGACAGAATCAACAGATAATGGCACAGTGTAAAATTGTCAGCACCCAGACAAACAGCAGCTCGTGTCTGGACTAAGAAACAGGACTCGGGGAAAATGCAAACACAGAGAAACCAAACATGGACTTTTCTATAACAACATTTTGTGTATTAACGAACTCAACTTGTGTAAATGTAGTAGTTCACACATGTTGCTTCTGGACTCAGCCTTGGTTCTGTTGTTTGAAAGGACGCATGGTTAGGTTGTTGTGGTTCCTTTGGCACCCCCTGCACTCTTTCTGGTTTCAATTCAATGTATTTTTGTATCGCCCTAAATCACAACAGTATCATCTCAGAGACTTAACAAAACCATTAAAATCACCAACACGGAATCAACAGTTAAGACACAAGAGTATAGACCACATGGTATTGGACCAAAGGGAGAGACCACATGGTATTGGACCAAAGGGAGAGACCACATGGTATTGGACCAAAGGGAGAGACTACATGGTTTTGGACCAAAGGGAGAGACCACATGGTATTGGACCATAGGGAGAGACCACATGGTATTGGACCATAGGGAGAGACCACATGGTATTGGACCATAGGGAGAGACCAATGTCCATGAATGTTGATAATTGTTGAATATCAACATATAAATATCCAACCAAGCCCCAGTAACGGCCATAGTCTCACCATGTGTTTGTATATTTATAATTTCAGTATTTGTTTACTAATGTATCCTATTCTAAATGGAGTGGGGAAAGAAGTGAAAGCATAAAACATATCGTCACTGATAAAGGAGATTTTCATCTGGAGCCACATTCAGGCCCGTCTTGAATATTCTCCTTAAGTCATCTTTTCAAGGCATCTCAGTGGATTTGCCGTGGCAGGTCGTGGTAGACCAGCGGGAGACAAATGTGGACAAAGAGCAGAGCAGAGTGAGTTTCTGTCCGCCTGTCTCTCCATCTAAAGGGTTCTTGACCTTGTGAAACCACCCCGGCTGTCTATTCATAGTAAAATGTTCTATGTAAATGTCACCTTTGATGAAACCGAGCGCTCTCCTGTCCACCCAGAACAGCTGAAAGGACAGTCCCCCACACCTTGCAGCTATTCATCAGACTGACAGCCCGCTTGTCTTGGAGTGTCAGAAAAATCCATTTGGACCACATTTTTCTTTAGTTTTGTCCTGCAACATCTCTCTCAAAGCTAAATATTTGAGACGTACATCGTGGATATCGTTTGGAAACATGTCTGCAGCCAAAGAAGAAGAAGAGACTAAATAATTCTGTCTTTCTCATACGTGTGTGATCCGTGAGCACAGAGGACGCCAAAGAGAAGGCGCCTCCGATGGGAGTTTTTCCGCTGCCTGGAAAATCAACGATGGAAGATAATTAGTTCATGTCATGAGCGTTCACGCCGCTCTGGCCGGACGTGATCCACATCCAGAGAATCGTCTTCATCATTCTACATCCTCTGTAATTGAGTGTTGGTTTACTGATTATTCTCCCTGTCGGACCTGAGAGACATCTTGATCTACGTGTCCTCTAAAGGTAGTGTGTGTGGGTTTAACCTGTCGAAGGCCCAGAGTTAGAAAAGGAACAGGTTCTGGCTAAAAAGATAAAAGTGTAAAGAAGCTGCTTAATTACTACATGTTTGAACAATAGACTTCTGCCTTCATCAGAGAGATTATATTATTATTATTATTGTTATGTATTTCATTATTGTCACATCACGGATATATCAAAAACCTCACATTATTTTGTGCATATGTTAAAACATTGCAATAACAAAAGCACTGGGACAGGTCTGACAGATCCATCAGACCGACCACGCCCCACTGCCCTGTGGCGTCTGCAGGACAGAGCCCCAGGCGTCTGGAGGACAGAGCCCCAGGTGCGAGCCGAGCTGAAAGCCCCCTTGTCTCTGTTTATGGTCCGTGCGTCCTGCTTCCTGATTTAAATCTCCTCCATTTGTGTTCTTCCGTTTCTACTATTCTTGCCTTGCCCCGAGTCCATGATGTGATTTTCTCTTCTGCAGCGGTGTCAGATGTTGCTGGTTTGAGAAATTCCTGTGTTGCTTTTCTTTAGTCCTGTTCAGTTTCTTGCCGACATAAAGAACTGTACATTTTGTCTCTGCAGTTTCAACATGAGCTGCTCCCACGGAGATAAACAAAACTCTTGTTGAAAGATATTTACTTGATTATGTGTTAATTAAAACATTTAACAAATTTCTGTTCCAAATGGATTTTTCAGTTGTTTTGTGATGTTTCTTGCAGATTTTCTGCCCTCATTAGAATAACATGACTGTAATGATTTAGCATTCCAACAGTATCAATTTGATATGGCAGAAGCTGTGAATAATTATGAGAAAACGGTCATCAGCGTGAACGGCTAACAGCATACTAATTATCATAATTGGTCTGTTTCATCTATTGGACCAGAAATAAAGCTGCAGTTGGTGAGTTGTCCTTCTGTGGTCCTCGCAGCCGGGCCTCTCGTCACTGACTTGGTGAATGTAATTGCCCTTAAACCCAATTTTCTTCGTAATATTCAGAAATGGCCCGAGATGTTCCCACCTCAGACCTTTTCATTCCACTAGAATATCTAATACGGCCATTTAATCAAACAATTTCCAAACAGCAAAGTGCTCATTAGTCTACCCATGTAGCGGAGTCCCAGGACTTGACCTATGCTCGAAGTTGGCGGTCAGCAGCCATTGCGAGCCTCTTCCTCTGCGTAGAAAAACATTGCCTATAATTGCCTCATTATGACCTAAATGCTCTTTCTCATCGCTATCATCAGGTTTTCCATCGGTGTCATTCTGGCAAAGCACTACAGCTGATCAAGATTTATGAGGAGATGAATTATACTAAAACGGTCATCAGCATATAGCCTTCTGCGTGTGAATGAGTGCAAATATCATTCTAATTAGTCCGATTATTGGACCAGGAATGAAGCTGGGGCAATTAGCGTCATCACAGCCACAAAACATCTGCGAGTTTTACTCAGACCCGTCGAACCTTCCACCGGTTCCACCGACCCACTGCCATCTCTCCTTTTCTATCAAAAGCTCACAAATGTCCTGCTAAAAATCCAAAGCACAATGTCGGGCTGATTGTCATGCATTAAACATGAGGGTCTTGATGAGATAATCATATCCCTTTGGTATTGCCGCGTGTAACACTGGAAAGGTAGCCATAAGCGCTAGCAGCAGCTAAACAGATGCTTCGCTGGAATCCATGTGACAGACTGTTAGGAACACGACAAATGGAGACGTCTGCGAAGATCGAGGAAAACTGAACACTTTGTGTAACTTTGGAGAGATACAGTCCACCTACAGTCCACATACAGTCCACATACAGTCCACGTACAGTCCACCTACAGTCCACCTACAGTCCACCTACAGTCCACATACAGTTCACCTACAGTCCACCTACAGTCCACATACAGTCCACGTACAGTCCACATACAGTCCACCTACAGTCCACCTACAGTCCACATACAGTTCACCTACAGTCCACCTACAGTCCACATACAGTCCACGTACAGTCCACATACAGTCCACCTACAGTCCACCTACAGTCCACCTACAGTCCACATACAGTCCACGTACAGTCCACGTACAGTCCACATACAGTCCACATACAGTCCACATACAGTCCACATACAGTCCACATACAGTCCCCGTACAGTCCACCTACAGTCCACCTACAGTCCACCTACAGTCCACATACAGTCCACCTACAGTCCACATACAGTCCACCTACAGTCCACATACAGTCCACATACAGTCCACCTACAGTCCACATACAGTCCACGTACAGTCCACATACAGTCCACATACAGTCCACCTACAGTCCACATACAGTCCCCGTACAGTCCACATACAGTCCACATACAGTCCACATACAGTCCACATACAGTCCCCGTACAGTCCACATACAGTCCACCTACAGTCCCCGTACAGTCCACATACAGTCCACATACAGTCCACATACAGTCCACATACAGTCCACATACAGTCCCCGTACAGTCCACATACAGTCCACCTACAGTCCACCTACAGTCCACATACAGTCCACCTACAGTCCACATACAGTCCACATACAGTCCCCGTACAGTCCACCTACAGTCCACCTACAGTCCACATACAGTCCACATACAGTCCACCTACAGTCCACCTACAGTCCACGTACAGTCCACATACAGTCCACGTACAGTCCACATACAGTCCACGTACAGTCCACGTACAGTCCACGTACAGTCCACCTACAGTCCACCTACAGTCCACATACAGTCCACATACAGTCCACCTACAGTCCACCTACAGTCCACATACAGTCCCCGTACAGTCCACATACAGTCCACATACAGTCCACCTACAGTCCACCTACAGTCCACGTACAGTCCACCTACAGTCCACGTACAGTCCACATACAGTCCACCTACAGTCCACATACAGTCCACCTACAGTCCACGTACAGTCCACCTACAGTCCACCTACAGTCCACATACAGTCCACATACAGTCCACCTACAGTCCACCTACAGTCCACATACAGTCCACATACAGTCCACATACAGTCCACCTACAGTCCACCTACAGTCCACCTACAGTCCGCATACAGTTCCCGTACAGTCCACTTACAGTCCACCTACAGTCCACCTAAAGTCCACATACAGTCCACCTACAGTCCACTTACAGTCCACCTACAGTCCACGTACAGTCCACCTACAGTCCACATACAGTCCACATACAGTCCACATACAGTCCACATACAGTCCACCTACAGTCCACCTACAGTCCACGTACAGTCCACCTACAGTCCACCTACAGTCCACCTACAGTCCACATACAGTCCACATACAGTCCACCTACAGTCCACATACACAGTCCACGTACAGTCCACATACAGTCCACATACAGTCCACCTACAGTCCACATACAGTCCACCTACAGTCCACGTACAGTCCATGTACAGTCCACGTACAGTTCACGTACAGTCCACATACAGTCCACATACAGTCCACATACAGTCCACATACAGTCCAGCTACAGTCCACCTACAGTCCACCTACAGTCCACCTACAGTCCACGTACAGTCCACCTACAGTCCACATACAGTCCACCTACAGTCCACGTACAGTCCACCTACAGTCCACATACAGTCCACATACAGTCCACATACAGTCCACCTACAGTCCACCTACAGTCCACGTACAGTCCACCTACAGTCCACCTACAGTCCACCTACAGTCCACATACAGTCCACATACAGTCCACCTACAGTCCACATACAGTCCACGTACAGTCCACATACAGTCCACCTACAGTCCACATACAGTCCACATACAGTCCACCTACAGTCCACGTACAGTCCATGTACAGTCCACGTACAGTTCACGTACAGTCCATGTACAGTCCATGTACAGTCCATATACAGTCCATATACAGTCCACATACAGTCCACATACAGTCCACATACAGTCCACATACAGTCCACATACAGTCCAGCTACAGTCCACCTACAGTCCACGTACAGTCCACCTACAGTCCACGTACAGTCCACCTACAGTCCACCTACAGTCCACATACAGTCCACCTACAGTCCACATACAGTCCACATACAGTCCACCTACAGTCCACATACAGTCCACCTACAGTCCACATACAGTCCACATACAGTCCACCTACAGTCCACATATAGTCCACTTACAGTCCACCTACAGTCCACATACAGTCCACATACAGTCCACATACAGTCCACATACAGTCCACGTACAGTCCACGTACAGTCCACGTACAGTCCACATACAGTCCACATACAGTCCACGTACAGTCCACGTACAGTCCACGTACAGTCCACATACAGTCCACATACAGTCCACGTACAGTCCACGTACAGTCCACCTACAGTCCATATACAGTCCACCTACAGTCCATATACAGTCCACCTACAGTCCACATACAGTCCACATACAGTCCACATACAGTCCACATACAGTCCACGTACAGTCCACGTACAGTCCACCTACAGTCCATATACAGTCCACCTACAGTCCATATACAGTCCACCTACAGTCCACATACAGTCCACATACAGTCCACATACAGTCCACTTACAGTCCACCTACAGTCCACATACAGTCCACCTACAGTCCACCTACAGTCCACCTACAGTCCACGTACAGTCCACCTACAGTCCATATACAGTCCACATACAGTCCACATACAGTCCACATACAGTCCACATACAGTCCACGTACAGTCCACGTACAGTCCACCTACAGTCCATATACAGTCCACCTACAGTCCATATACAGTCCACCTACAGTCCATATACAGTCCACATACAGTCCACATACAGTCCACATACAGTCCACTTACAGTCCACCTACAGTCCACCTACAGTCCACATACAGTCCACGTACAGTCCACATACAGTCCACCTACAGTCCACCTACAGTCCACCTACAGTCCACGTACAGTCCACCTACAGTCCATATACAGTCCACATACAGTCCACATACAGTCCACATACAGTCCACGTACAGTCCACGTACAGTCCACATACAGTCCACCTACAGTCCACGTACAGTCCACCTACAGTCCATATACAGTCCACATACAGTCCACATACAGTCCACGTACAGTCCACGTACAGTCCACCTACAGTCCATATACAGTCCACATACAGTCCACCTACAGTCCACCTACAGTCCACATACAGTCCACCTACAGTCCACGTACAGTCCATGTACAGTCCACCTACAGTCCACCTACAGTCCACATACAGTCCACCTACAGTCCACCTACAGTCCACGTACAGTCCACGTACAGTCCACGTACAGTCCATGTACAGTCCATGTACAGTCCACGTACAGTCCACATACAGTCCACATACAGTCCACATACAGTCCATGACTTTTACTTTAGTTACTTTAACAGTAGTAGTAGTAGCAGTAGCAGTAGTAGTAGGGCTGCACAATATTGGAAGTTAGAGTGATATTCAATATGAGGGTTTCGTTTTGCGATATTTTTGTCTTTCACCTAAAATGCATTGAAACACAAGAGAAAATCAACAAAAACATTGATATTCACATGCATATTAGCATTAGCATTAGCAGTAGCATTAGCAGTAGTAGTAGCAGTAGTAGTACATATAAGTACTTTACCCAGTACTTCTGCCGGAGAAGGTCTGTCCTATAATCATGTAGCAGTAGCAGTAGTAGTAGTAGTAGCAGTAGTAGTAGCAGTAGCAGTAGCAGTAGTAGTAGCAGTAGTAGTAGCAGTAGTAGTAGCAGTAGCAGTAGCAGTAGTAGTAGCAGTAGCAGTAGCAGTAGTAGTAGCAGTAGTAGTAGCAGTAGTAGTTGCAGTATTAGCAGTAGCATTAGCAGTAGTAGTAGCAGTAGTAGTAGCAGTAGTAGCAGTAGTAGCAGTATTAGCAGTAGTAGCAGTAGTAGTAGCAGTAGTAGCAGTAGTAGCAGTATTAGCAGTAGTAGCAGTAGTAGTAGCAGTAGTAGTAGCAGTAGTAGTAGTAGCAGTAGTAGTAGCAGTAGTAGTAGCAGTAGTAGCAGTAGCAGTAGTAGCAGTAGTAGTAGCAGTAGTAGTAGCAGTAGTAGCAGTAGCAGTAGTAATCATGTTATCGCACCGTGCTGCATTAGCCGTGTCAGGCGCAGGTCAGGGTCGCCGTGACAACCTGTCAGGCAGCAGAGCGTGGCCATCCTTTACTCGGCTCGGCTCCAGCGGGGACCTACATTCCCCCAAGTGCATTGTGGGTCAGAATAGAGCCTGGTCCCAAGCAGACTATCCCTGTGACCTGCTGCTTCCCTGTTCTCTCTGAGCTCACACCTGAGAGCTGCATTTCAGATCCACTGTGTTCATCTGGTTTTCTTCATATTTACAGACAACAGAGAAATAAATATGCTTGTTTTAGGCTTTGTGTTGATGATGGAACTTTAGACTTTTTATAGAAAGGTTCAAATTATGCAAATATAGTTTAGGCCTCGATCTATTTGGTCATGTTTTGTTCTGAAGTATGTTTGTACAGTATTATGATGTTGTACCTCTGCTCACTTATCAGTCACCTGTACCTCTGCTCACTTATCAGTCACCTGTACCTCTGCTCACTTATCAGTCACCTGTACCTCTGCTCACTTATCAGTCACCTGTACCTGTGCTCACTTATCAGTCACCTGTACCTGTGCTCACTTATCAGTCACCTGTACCTGTGCTCACTTATCGGTCATCTGTACCTGTGCTCACTTATCAGTCATCTGTACCTGTGCTCACTTATCAGTCATCTGTACCTGTGCTCACTTATCAGTCATCTGTACCTGTGCTCACTTATCAGTCATCTGTACCTGTGCTCACTTATCAGTCACCTGAACCTGTGCTCACTTATCAGTCATCTGTACCTGTGCTCACTTATCAGTCACCTGTACCTCTGCTCACTTATCAGTCATCTGTACCTCTGCTCACTTATCAGTCACCTGTACCTCTGCTCACTTATCAGTCATCTGTACCTCTGCTCACTTATCAGTCACCTGTACCTCTGCTCACTTATCAGTCATCTGTACCTCTGCTCACTTATCAGTCATCTGTACCTCTGCTCACTTATCAGTCACCTGTACCTGTGCTCACTTA
>OZ035845.1:22557849-22590349 GCA_964034765.1 Knipowitschia caucasica | reverse complement strand
AGGTCTACAGAGAGCAATGTGCAGATGGGAGATGCAGACAAACAAATATATATTTGTAAACGACAGCGCTGAGTATTGGGGATTACTCTTTCAGATGGAATCGTGCGGCAGGGGAAAGGAGATATCACCACATGTCAGTTATTCAAAGAAGAACATAAACAATATAGACATAGATGAGTGAGGATTTACCATAGTTGTTTAAGGAGCTGTCCAGTGCTGAAATTGTAAACATAACTGAAGTAATACAAAAATAATAAAACCACTTAAGGCCTGAATAGGGATGTCCCACTTATTAAAAATATTGTGTGATGGTTTTACTATTTAAAAATACAGCACAGTCTACATTAATACAATGGCATAGATCCTGAGGTTCAGTGAATGTGGGATTATAGACCCTCCATATATCCATTTTCTTCCCCTTAATCCATTTGTGGGTCGGGGGGTGGCAGTCAGAGCTGCACCCAGGCCACAGAGCACCAGCCTGGCCGGGATTATAGACCCAGTTTACATAAACATAGGGTAATGCCTTTTGTTTCTTTTCTATTTTTCAGCTCTTTGAGTCGCCTTGTTTGAACTGAGCTATATAAATAAACTTTCCTTGCCTTTCCATTGCTATAATGTGAGCTGTCAAAAATCATCTGGACTTCCCACCATTCCCTCTCTGTGTGGCCATTAACAAAACAATCTGAAAAGAGAAGTCAGAGGATAAACCCGGACTAGAGAGAGTCCGTCAGTCCCAGTCCCCGCGGTCTCACTGGGCAGAGCTCCTCTTTAAAGGACCATTACCTCATGATAGTAACGGCCTGACTCTGTGATGTCTGTGGGGGGAGGGGCCTCGGTCCAGGGGAGGGGCCTCAGTCCAGGGGAGGGGCCTCGGTCCAGTGCAGAGCTCCTCTTTAAAGGACCAGGCGTGAGGCGGCGTGAGGCGGCGTGAGGCGGCGTGAGGCGACGTGAGGCGGCGTGAGGCGACGTGAGGCGGCGTGAGGCGGCGTGAGGCGGCGTGAGGCGGCGTGAGGCGGCGTGAGGCGGCGTGAGGCGGCGTGAGGCGGCGTGAGGCGGCGTGAGGCGGCGTGAGGCGGCGTGAGGCGGCGTGAGGCGGCTTGAGCTTCATTAGTTTGTTTTTTGACCTGATAATCACTGAGTATGACTGCACAGAGGAAGTGATGACACAGCAGAACTCAGTCGGTGTAAAAGCCTGAGGCAGAGAATTATGTTTAAATAAAGATTGACTTCCACAAGTTTTAAGTGGAGACCTCAAAACTCGTTCAAAAACAGATGGTTTTAGACCTCACTGAAAACAGAAGAAATACATGAACTGAATCTTTAAGAGAATCCTGTGAGAAGGAAGCAGTGAAGTGTCTTCAGCACAGGAGTGAGTGCTCTCTCATGAACAAGCAGCAGCTCATGGCCTGCAGGGGGCGCTGTAGTCTCTTGTTTCTGAATACTGGCTTGTTCCAGTCACAGTTTGAATGTATATCCCAAATTTAATGCATTTTCTGCTTTTGATGATGAAGAAATTAAATAATACTTTTAGTTAAATTAAATAATTGCGGTCTTTTGGCGAACAGGAAACTTGTGATTCCGATTGGAGGAGATCAGCCGTGAGCCGGGTGCTTGAATGAATCTTATTTTAGACTCCAATAATGACATTAACACGTGGTTCTACATAAAGTGAGTTAATAAGTGGCGACAAAAGAGATTAAAATGTCACAGTCTGGTTCCTTTGATGAAGGTGTCACTGGTTTCATGTTCGACTCTGGTCTTAACTTCAGCATCCATCAAACGGCAGGAGCTGGAGCAGTGATGAAGACTGTGATGAAGACAGTGATGAAGACAGTGATGAAGACTGTGATGAAGGCAGTGATGAAGACTGTGATGAAGACTGTGATGAAGACTGTGATGAAGACTGTGATGAAGACAGTGATGAAGACAGTGATGAAGACAGTGATGAAGACAGTGATGAAGACAGTGATGAAGACAGTGATGAAGACAGTGATGAAGACTGTGATGAAGACAGTGATGAAGACAGTGATGAAGACAGTGATGAAGACTGTGATGAAGACAGTGATGAAGACAGTGATGAAGACTGTGATGAAGGCAGTGATGAAGACTGTGATGAAGACTGTGATGAAGACTGTGATGAAGACTGTGATGAAGACAGTGATGAAGACAGTGATGAAGACAGTGATGAAGACAGTGATGAAGACAGTGATGAAGACAGTGATGAAGACAGTGATGAAGACTGTGATGAAGACAGTAATGAAGACAGTGATGAAGACAGTGATGAAGACAGTGATGAAGACTGTGATGAAGACAGTGATGAAGACAGTGATGAAGACAGTGATGAAGACTGTGATGAAGACTGTGATGAAGACAGTGATGAAGACAGTGATGAAGACAGTGATGAAGACAGTGATGAAGACAGTGATGAAGACTGTGATGAAGACAGTGATGAAGACAGTGATGAAGACAGTGATGAAGACAGTGATGAAGACAGTGATGAAGACAGTGATGAAGACTGTGATGAAGACAGTGATGAAGACAGTGATGAAGACAGTGATGAAGACTGTGATGAAGACAGTGATGAAGACAGTGATGAAGACTGTGATGAAGACTGTGATGAAGACAGTGATGAAGACTGTGATGAAGACTGTGATGAAGACAGTGATGAAGACAGTGATGAAGACAGTGATGAAGACAGTGATGAAGACTGTGATGAAGGCAGTGATGAAGACTGTGATGAAGACTGTGATGAAGACTGTGATGAAGACTGTGATGAAGACAGTGATGAAGACAGTGATGAAGACAGTGATGAAGACAGTGATGAAGACAGTGATGAAGACAGTGATGAAGACAGTGATGAAGACTGTGATGAAGACAGTAATGAAGACAGTGATGAAGACAGTGATGAAGACAGTGATGAAGACTGTGATGAAGACAGTGATGAAGACAGTGATGAAGACAGTGATGAAGACTGTGATGAAGACTGTGATGAAGACAGTGATGAAGACAGTGATGAAGACAGTGATGAAGACAGTGATGAAGACAGTGATGAAGACAGTGATGAAGACTGTGATGAAGACAGTGATGAAGACAGTGATGAAGACAGTGATGAAGACAGTGATGAAGACAGTGATGAAGACAGTGATGAAGACTGTGATGAAGACTGTGATGAAGACTGTGATGAAGACAGTGATGAAGACTGTGATGAAGACAGTGATGAAGACAGTGATGAAGACAGTGATGAAGAAGGATAATGGGAGGAAGCACTGAGGTTTCTGTGACGGCTCTGGGAGTATTTGACGAGATCAAAGGTGTTTTAGATGTTCGTCTGCAGCTTTGGACTAAACAGGAATCTGAAATCTCTCTCTGCAACTTTCGGAGCGAGAGAGAGCTCCTTTAATGTGTAGCTCTCTTCATCAGACTCGGAGGCATCAGAGCAGGACAAAGCAGAGCACTCTGCATCAGTGTCAAAGCACAAACATATCAACATCAATAAGATCTTATCACAGGAGGTCTGTGTTCGAGTCCCAATAATCAATCACATTTCTTGGGCATAATGTCTCTCACTCCTATATAATTAGAATTTCTTATATTTTCAGCGAACACAAACAAAGCAGCTACAGCGATATTCCATCTTCGTCGATCAGGGATGTTTTTATTGATCCCTTGTTCTAAATGTTAAAACAACCCAAGATCTCCCAGAGCAGTAGTTAACCATTAAGAAGAGCCAGTTCTTGTTACCATAGCAACACACTGTTTACTGTTAGCGGTTAGCATTTAGCCCTTTGTTGTATTTGTAGTTACAGTCAACCGTTTTAGCACTGATTTAAAGTGAGTAAAGGTCAATACCAATTACTTTCTATAAATCCAGTGAAAAACTAAACAAATTCCATTGGTTTGAATTGGAGCAGTCAAAATAACGGGTTCTGGGAGTCCTTTGTTAAACAGCCACATTTAGCCTAAAATCACACTTTTCCTCCCAAACACGTAGCTACTGCTTGGAGCTCTTATTTACTTGGTTAGTGGTAAATGGTCCGGTATTTCCCCATACTTCAGAGTTTGAAAACAGAGTTGACGTCCCACCACGGCCACACACCGGCCTGTCAGCGCCCGTCATGTTGGGCTCGACTCCCGCTCACCTGCAGACATCTCCTAAAGCATTCCTAATCTGATGTGATATTTGCTGCAACATAAAGTAGGCCAAAGCCGAGGAGGAAATGCTGAGAAATGGACCTCCCAGACTGTCTGTAATGGGCACTCCGCTGTGGCTCCCTTTAAAAGCTAACTTACCACAAGCTAATGGTGCCGTATGAATGTTTAAACACATATGGACGGGATCAAAGATTTGTAGATGTGCGTGACAGCGGCCGCCTGCTCCCCGCGGCCTCTGCCAAAGATCCCAGAGTGAAGCCGAGCTGAAACGACCCCACGACCGGAACATTAGCGGTCTGCGTCGGAGCGAGCGAGCGGAGAGCGAGGTATGAGGTGTGGAAGAAGCAGTTTTCACGCCGTGCATTCTGCCAAGTTTGAGATTTGAAATGATACAAATGCAGAGGAGAGATACAGGAGGCTGCAGTTTACGAGATGCAGTGTCGCCGAGCCAAAATGGAGTCTGCCCAAAACAACACGCCGGATCCTTCTGCAAATATGGCTCAGGCCTTGGCTTGGAGAGCGAGTGCAGATATAGCCCAGCGTCCCCGGGGGGTGGTCAGGTGACACGGCTCGATGCCTGACTGAGCCTTAATATACAGGACTGCAGCAGAAGAAGAAGCATTTCACAAACTGTAATGTCTGCTCTAAATCAGCTCAACGAGAGGCAGAAAGTCACGGTTTTATTCAGACGTAGGTTCAGAGGATTCAAAGGCCGTGAACGTGGAAGATACTAATCTATAATTACACAGTGCATTTTTACAGACTAAGGTCATAAAGCGCTTTACAAAGAGAGGTTGAATATCTCTAATCATTTCTTTATTGTATTAGTTTTATGGAAACATTGCATTTTTGACCTGCATTTCTCTGCAGATTTATAAATGCCTTAGTATCAGATTTATGTCCAGATTAGAGAAATACAGCTGATTATTTTATAAATATAAACTGCAGTTACAGGGAATGGTTTGTCTTTGTCGTCTTTGACCAATGGGAAAGAAGCTCCTGGGTTCGACTCCACCTCCAGACGGGGACTTTTCTCATTCAGTTTGTAGCATGTCCTCCCCCTGTCTGCATAGGTTTCCTCCAGGTGCTCCGGTTCCCCATGCTACTAGAAAGTCCACTACAGTAGATATTGCTGGTGTTGGTGGAGGCTTCTGTGCAGTGGAGTTATAATTCTGCTGCTGTGGTCTCTCACTGTTCTCCTTTCAGGCCTCGCTTTTTGTGGATTATTGTGTGTGTTCTTTTTTACAGTGTGCGTCTCATGCGCTGTGTGTATTCTCCAACAACATCACACACATCTTAGAATCGCTCGTAAAACACAATAGTTACGAGCAATAGTTAAGTCAGATGCAAACTTTTGTGGCGTCTGTACCGTGTTTAGTCCTCTGTGTCCTGCACGGCTTTCGACAGCTGCAGCAGCACTCAGACCTACAACGAGCAGGTTTGATATCTCTGCGATCGCACCTCAGCCGCCGTGAGTCCAGGTGTTAGAAAAGTGTAGAGTGTGAGGAGTTTGACAGCCTTAAAACATTCAGCTGCTGCTTCAGAGATTTTAGTTTAAAGTAACCATCGTCGTGAACAAGAAACCACCGAAGTCGCTTGTTCTTTGTGTTTCCTCGGTCTGTGAAATGTGGCGAATGAATAAAGAACAAAACAATAACACATATGCACAGGACCCATGGACACAGAGGGCCTCTATCCCCACCGCTGTCAGACTGTACAATAAGGTCAGATATGTCTCACAGTGGAGAGTCATCGCTGCTCATTACAGCAGAGAAAGACAGTCTAATATTTAAGATAATAAACAGACATTATAATTAAAATAAGGTAAAGAATAAAATAGCTATAATGTCACTTGGTTCAGGAGTATTTACAGATGTGTTTTTGTTCTTAAGCAGCAGAGAAAATGAGCAGAATAAATATAATCAGTAATAATATCGACAGGTAAAGTGACTGGTGACAATGACACTGACTCAGCAGTCCTCGTTTAACAGTCTGACAGCAGCAGAAACCTCGTGTGGCTATTGCCACTCTTTCTTTTATTCATTCATTTTACTGCCACTTCTTATTGTACATAGTTACATCCTGCACAGACTCTGTCTTTAACCTTTAACACAAATCTGAGATGATGACAATAAATCAGGCCATGTTTTCTGTTCAACCTCATAAACCGGATAAAAACTTTAAAACTTCCACCTGCCTGAGTTTGGGTTTGGGTTTGTACTTTGCTGAGGTCCATAAATGCCTTACTTTTTTGAGGTCCATAAATGCCTTACTTTGCTGAGGTCCATAAATGCCTTACTTTGCTGAGGTCCATAGATGCGTTACTTTGCCGAGGTCCATAAATGCGTTACTTTTTTTAGGTCCATAAATGTGTTACTTTGCTGAGGTCCATAAATGCCTTACTTTGCTGAGGTCCATAAATGCCTTACTTTGCTGAGGTCCATAAATGCGTTACTTTTTTTAGGTCCATAGATGCGTTACTTTGCCGAGGTCCATAAATGCGTTACTTTTTTTAGGTCCATAAATGTGTTACTTTGCTGAGGTCCATAAATGCGTTACTTTGCTGAGGTCCATAAATGCCTTACTTTGCTGAGGTCCATAGATGCGTTACTTTGCTGAGGTCCATAAATGCCTTACTTTGCTGAGGTCCATAGATGCGTTACTTTGCTGAGGTCCATAAATGTGTTACTTTGCTGAGGTCCATAAATGCGTTACTTTGCTGAGGTCCATAGATGCGTTACTTTGCTGAGGTCCATAAATGCGTTACTTTGCTGAGGTCCATAGATGCGTTACTTTGCTGAGGTCCATAAATGTGTTACTTTGCTGAGGTCCATAAATGCGTTACTTTGCTGAGGTCCATAGATGCGTTACTTTGCTGAGGTCCATAAATGTGTTACTTTGCTGAGGTCCATAGATGTGTTACTTTGCTGAGGTCCATAAATGTGTTACTTTGCTGAGGTCCATAAATGCGTTACTTTGCTGAGGTCCATAGATGCGTTACTTTGCTGAGGTCCATAGATGCGTTACTTTGCTGAGGTCCATAGATGCGTTACTTTGCTGAGGTCCATAAATGTGTTACTTTGCTGAGGTCCATAAATGTGTTACTTTGCTGAGGTCCATAGATGCGTTACTTTGCTGAGGTCCATAAATGTGTTACTTTGCTGAGGTCCATAAATGCGTTACTTTGCTGAGGTCCATAGATGCGTTACTTTGCTGAGGTCCATAAATGTGTTACTTTGCTGAGGTCCATAAATGCGTTACTTTGCTGAGGTCCATAGATGCGTTACTTTGCTGAGGTCCATAGATGTGTTACTTTGCTGAGGTCCATAAATGTGTTACTTTGCTGAGGTCCATAGATGCGTTACTTTGCTGAGGTCCATAGATGCGTTACTTTGCTGAGGTCCATAAATGTGTTACTTTGCTGAGGTCCATAAATGTGTTACTTTGCTGAGGTCCATAAATGTGTTACTTTGCTGAGGTCCATAAATGTGTTACTTTGCTGAGGTCCATAGATGTGTTACTTTGCTGAGGCCCATAAATGCGTTACTTTGCTGAGGTCCATAGATGCGTTACTTTGCTGAGGTCCATAAATGTGTTACTTTGCTGAGGTCCATAGATGTGTTACTTTGCTGAGGTCCATAAATGTGTTACTTTGCTGAGGTCCATAAATGCGTTACTTTGCTGAGGTCCATAGATGCGTTACTTTGCTGAGGTCCATAGATGCGTTACTTTGCTGAGGTCCATAGATGCGTTACTTTGCTGAGGTCCATAAATGTGTTACTTTGCTGAGGTCCATAAATGTGTTACTTTGCTGAGGTCCATAGATGCGTTACTTTGCTGAGGTCCATAAATGCGTTACTTTGCTGAGGTCCATAAATGCGTTACTTTGCTGAGGTCCATAGATGCGTTACTTTGCTGAGGTCCATAAATGTGTTACTTTGCTGAGGTCCATAGATGTGTTACTTTGCTGAGGTCCATAAATGTGTTACTTTGCTGAGGTCCATAGATGCGTTACTTTGCTGAGGTCCATAGATGTGTTACTTTGCTGAGGTCCATAAATGTGTTACTTTGCTGAGGTCCATAAATGCGTTACTTTGCTGAGGTCCATAGATGTGTTACTTTGCTGAGGCCATAAATGTGTTACTTTGCTGAGGTCCATAAATGTGTTACTTTGCTGAGGTCCATAAATGCGTTACTTTGCTGAGGTCCATAGATGCGTTACTTTGCTGAGGTCCATAAATGCCTTACTTTGCTGAGGTCCATAAATGTGTTACTTTGCTGAGGTCCATAAATGTGTTACTTTGCTGAGGTCCATAGATGCGTTACTTTGCTGAGGTCCATAAATGTGTTACTTTGCTGAGGTCCATAAATGTGTTACTTTGCTGAGGTCCATAGATGCGTTACTTTGCTGAGGTCCATAGATGCGTTACTTTGCTGAGGTCCATAAATGCCTTACTTTGCTGAGGTCCATAGATGCGTTACTTTGCTGAGGTCCATAAATGTGTTACTTTGCTGAGGTCCATAGATGTGTTACTTTGCTGAGGTCCATAAATGTGTTACTTTGCTGAGGTCCATAGATGCGTTACTTTGCTGAGGTCCATAGATGTGTTACTTTGCTGAGGTCCATAAATGCGTTACTTTGCTGAGGTCCATAGATGTGTTACTTTGCTGAGGTCCATAGATGTGTTACTTTGCTGAGGTCCATAAATGTGTTACTTTGCTGAGGTCCATAAATGCGTTACTTTGCTGAGGTCCATAAATGCGTTACTTTGCTGAGGTCCATAGATGCGTTACTTTGCTGAGGTCCATAGATGCGTTACTTTGCTGAGGTCCATAAATGCGTTACTTTGCTGAGGTCCATAGATGCGTTACTTTGCTGAGGTCCATAGATGCGTTACTTTGCTGAGGTCCATAGATGCGTTACTTTGCTGAGGCCCATAAATGCCTTACTTTGCTGAGGTCCATAGATGCGTTACTTTGCTGAGGTCCATAGATGCGTTACTTTGCTGAGGTCCATAGATGCGTTACTTTGCTGAGGTCCATAGATGCGTTACTTTGCTGAGGCCCATAAATGCCTTACTTTGCTGAGGTCCATAGATGCCGTTAGCGTAGCTTCCTCCGGCGGCTACACAAAGCTCAGATCACATGCCTCTGCTCTGACGTCTCTTTGTGGCAGAGAATGCACTGATGCAGGTTGTGCAGGTTGTGCGGGTTGTGCGGGTTGTGTAGGTTGTGCAGGTTGTGTAGGTTGTGCAGGTTGTGCGGGTTGTGTGGGTTGTGCAGGTTGTGCGGGTTGTGTAGGTTGTGTAGGTTGTGCGGGTTGTGCAGGTTGTGTAGGTTGTGCAGGTTGTGCGGGTTGTGCGGGTTGTGTGGGTTGTGCGGGTTGTGCGGGTTGTGTAGGTTGTGTAGGTTGTGTGGGTTGTGCGGGTTGTGCAGGTTGTGCAGGTTGTGCAGGTTGTGCGGGTTGTGCAGGTTGTGCAGGTTGTGCAGGTTGTGCAGGTTGTGCAGGTTGTGTAGGTTGTGCAGGTTGTGCGGGTTGTGTGGGTTGTGCAGGTTGTGCGGGTTGTGCAGGTTGTGTAGGTTGTGCAGGTTGTGCAGGTTGTGCGGGTTGTGTGGGTTGTGCAGGTTGTGCGGGTTGTGTAGGTTGTGTAGGTTGTGCGGGTTGTGCAGGTTGTGCAGGTTGTGCAGGTTGTGCGGGTTGTGCGGGTTGTGCAGGTTGTGCAGGTTGTGCGGGTTGTGTAGGTTGTGTGGGTTGTGCGGGTTGTGCAGGTTGTGCGGGTTGTGCGGGTTGTGCGGGTTGTGCGGGTTGTGCGGGTTGTGCAGGTTGTGCAGGTTGTGCGGGTTGTGTGGGTTGTGCAGGTTGTGCGGGTTGTGCGGGTTGTGCAGGTTGTGCAGGTTGTGCGGGTTGTGCAGGTTGTGCGGGTTGTGCGGGTTGTGCAGGTTGTGCGGGTTGTGCAGGTTGTGTAGGTTGTGCAGGTTGTGCAGGTTGTGCGGGTTGTGTGGGTTGTGCGGGTTGTGCAGGTTGTGCAGGTTGTGCGGGTTGTGCAGGTTGTGTAGGTTGTGCAGGTTGTGCAGGTTGTGCGGGTTGTGTGGGTTGTGCGGGTTGTGCGGGTTGTGTAGGTTGTGTAGGTTGTGTGGGTTGTGCGGGTTGTGCAGGTTGTGCAGGTTGTGCAGGTTGTGCGGGTTGTGCAGGTTGTGCAGGTTGTGCAGGTTGTGCAGGTTGTGCAGGTTGTGCAGGTTGTGCAGGTTGTGCAGGTTGTGTGTGGTTGTGCGGGTTGTGTGGGTTGTGCAGGTTGTGCGGGTTGTGCAGGTTGTGTAGGTTGTGCAGGTTGTGCAGGTTGTGCGGGTTGTGTGGGTTGTGCAGGTTGTGCGGGTTGTGTAGGTTGTGTAGGTTGTGCGGGTTGTGCAGGTTGTGCAGGTTGTGCAGGTTGTGCGGGTTGTGCGGGTTGTGCAGGTTGTGCAGGTTGTGCGGGTTGTGTAGGTTGTGTGGGTTGTGCGGGTTGTGTAGGTTGTGCAGGTTGTGCAGGTTGTGCAGGTTGTGCAGGTTGTGCAGGTTGTGCAGGTTGTGCAGGTTGTGTGGGTTGTGCAGGTTGTGTGGGTTGTGCGGGTTGTGCAGGTTGTGCAGGTTGTGCAGGTTGTGCGGGTTGTGCAGGTTGTGCAGGTTGTGCAGGTTGTGCAGGTTGTGCAGGTTGTGCAGGTTGTGCAGGTTGTGCAGGTTGTGCAGGTTGTGCAGGTTGTGCAGGTTGTGCGGGTTGTGCAGGTTGTGCAGGTTGTGCGGGTTGTGCAGGTTGTGCGGGTTGTGCAGGTTGTGCAGGTTGTGCAGGTTGTGCAGGTTGTGCGGGTTGTGCAGGTTGTGTAGGTTGTGCGGGTTGTGCAGGTTGTGCGGGTTGTGCAGGTTGTGTAGGTTGTGCAGGTTGTGCAGGTTGTGCAGGTTGTGCAGGTTGTGCAGGTTGTGTAGGTTGTGCAGGTTGTGCGGGTTGTGCAGGTTGTGCAGGTTGTGCGGGTTGTGCAGGTTGTGCGGGTTGTGCAGGTTGTGCAGGTTGTGCAGGTTGTGCAGGTTGTGCAGGTTGTGTGGGTTGTGCAGGTTGTGCAGGTTGTGCAGGTTGTGCAGGTTGTGCGGGTTGTGCGGTTGCAGGTTGTGCGGGTTGTGCAGGTTGTGTAGGTTGTGCGGGTTGTGCAGGTTGTGCGGGTTGTGCAGGTTGTGCAGGTTGTGCAGGTTGTGCAGGTTGTGTGGGTTGTGTGGGTTGTGCAGGTTGTGTGGGTTGTGTGGGTTGTGTGGGTTGTGTGGGTGGGTTGTGTGGGTTGTGTGGGTTGTGTGGGTTGTGCAGGTTGTGCGGGGTTGTGCAGGTTGTGCAGGTTGTGTGGGTTGTGTAGGTTGTGCGGGTTGTGCGGGTTGTGCAGGTTGTGCAGGTTGTGCAGGTTGTGTGGGTTGTGCGGGTTGTGTAGGTGGTTGTGTGGGTTGTGTGGGTTGTGTGGGTTGTGCAGGTTGTGCGGGTTGTGCAGGTTGTGTGGGTTGTGTGGGTTGTGCAGGTTGTGCGGGTTGTGTGGGTTGTGTGGGTTGTGCAGGTTGTGTGGGTTGTGTGGGTTGTGTGGGTTGTGTGGGTTGTGTGGGTTGTGTGGGTTGTGCAGGTTGTGCAGGTTGTGAGGGTTGTGCAGGTTGTGCAGGTTGTGCGGGTTGTGCAGGTTGTGCAGGTTGTGCAGGTTGTGCAGGTTGTGCAGGTTGTGCGGGTTGTGTAGGTTGTGCGGGTTGTGCAGATTGTGCAGGTGTGTTTGCAGAGAAGGCCTTGAGCCGTGTTTAGCCCTGTACATGTTGAACTGCAGCTGATCTCTATGAACAGGTGAATATATTCATCCTGTCATAAGAAGGATCTCAAACACACGTCCCATTGATGGTCCAGAAGTGTTTCTGCCGCTGGCTTCAGGGTGTTCTCCGCGTGACCTTGTGAGCCGGTAAACAGCACGTGTTAGCGTGTTAGCGTGTGGAGCAGGCTGTAGCTGCAGACACACGTATGTTGTGTCCGTGTTCGCTGACAGCTCGTCAAGACTTTGTTTAGTGAAAACACTGGAGTCGAGTGGGAGGAAATCCTGCAGCTTTAACTTCTTTAAACCGTTTAGAAACAGATGGTTTTGTTCATGTGAGGTTTAAAGAAGCAATATGTAACATGTTCATCATTAAAGGGCCCTAATCTGTCATCATTAAAGGGCCCTAATCTGTCATCATTAAAGGGCCCTAATCTGTCATCATTAAAGGGCCCTAATCTGTCATCATTAAAGGGCCCTAATCTGTCATCATTAAAGGGCCCTAATCTGTCATCATTAAAGGGCCCTAATCTGTCATCATTAAAGGGCCCTAATCTGTCATCATTAAAGGGCCCTAATCTGTCATCATTAAAGGGCCCTAGTCTGTCATAATAATCTGCTCTTTTCCAATACTTCTTTAACTGATAACAGTCGTTAGATATTTTAATTTCTAATTTACTTTTCCAGCCTGTAAATCTTGTTATTATTTTCATATCGATGTCCCGCCCTCCACAATACTTGCCAACTTCATGTTTTTTAACATTGTCAAAACCCCAACACAACTGTACGAGGAAATAGTTAGACAATAGTTAATATGAACTAATTAAAGAGGACAAGTCTGATTTTTGACAGTTACCGTGGTAACCAGGAAACATTCAGCTGCCTTCACATGGATGTAATATAAAACATATCATTATGTCATGTTTTCATTCCAAAGTGTAGTAAACAGGGACAAAGAGATTCTTATTCTGTTGTGGACGTGTTGAACCCTTTCGGCTAAAGTTAAATTACCAAACAATGGAGCCAGAGGCGATACTTCTAAAATCAATAAAAAAGTATAATATGTTTTCGGTGAATGTGGCTGTGCTCGTGTGAGAAGCCTGTTGGAAAGTGTCCGAGTCTCTCACTGCTGTTTCGCTGCTTTTTCAACTCAAAATACCCAATTGTAGGACTTTATAACGACCCAAATCCATTCTGAGCCATTGAAGTTGTTGCCACGGAGATTTGGCGCCGAGTCATGGCGAGAAAACAGAGCGGAGGTTATGGTCCGAGTCAAACCGTCCAGATGTCGCATCGTCACGGCTTTGATGGAGCAGAACTTATGGTTGTACCGAGAGACGCCACAGTTTTACTGCCACACAACTGCTACACAACTGCCACACAACCGCCACACAACTGCCACACAACTGCCACACAACTGCCACACAACCGCCACACAACTGCCACACAACTGCCACACAACTGCCACACAACTGCCACACAACTGCCACACAACACAACTGCCACACAACCGCCACACAACTGCCACACAACACAACCGCCACACAACTGCCACACAACTGCCACACAACACAACTGCCACACAACCGCCACACAACTGCCACACAACACAACTGCCACACAACTGCTACACAACTGCCACACAACTGCCACACAACTGCCACACAACCGCCACACAACCGCCACACAACTGCCACACAACCGCCACACAACACAACTGCCACACAACCGCCACACAACTGCCACACAACCGCCACACAACTGCCACACAACTGCTACACAACTGCCACACAACTGCCACACAACTGCCACACAACCGCCACACAACTGCCACACAACCGCCACACAACACAACCGCCACACAACTGCCACACAACTGCCACACAACTGCCACACAACTGCCACACAACCGCCACACAACTGCCACACAACCGCCACACAACACAACTGCCACACAACCGCCACACAACTGCCACACAACCGCCACACAACACAACTGCCACACAACTGCCACACAACTGCCACCCAACTGCCACACAACCGCCACACAACTGCCACACAACCGCCACACAACTGCCACACAACCGCCACACAACTGCCACACAACCGCCACAGAACTACCACACAACTGCTACACAACTGCCACACAACCGCCACACAACTGCCACACAACTGCCACACAACCGCCACACAACTGCCACACAACTGCCACACAACCGCCACACAACACAACTGCCACACAACACAACTGCCACACAACTGCTACACAACTGCCACACAACTGCCACACAACTGCCACACAACCGCCACACAACTGCCACACAACCGCCACACAACACAACCGCCACACAACTGCCACACAACACAACTGCCACACAACTGCCACACAACTGCCACACAACCGCCACACAACTGCCACACAACCGCCACACAACACAACTGCCACACAACCGCCAAACAACTGCCACACAACTGCCACACAACCGCCACACAACACAACTGCCACACAACTGCCACCCAACTGCCACACAACCGCCACACAACTGCCACACAACCGCCACACAACTGCCACACAACTGCCACACAACACAACTGCCACACAACCGCCACACAACTGCCACACAACCGCCACACAACTGCCACACAACTGCCACACAACTGCCACACAACCGCCACAGAACTACCACACAACTGCTACACAACTGCCACACAACCGCCACACAACTGCCACACAACTGCCACACAACCGCCACACAACTGCCACACAACTGCCACACAACTGCCACACAACTGCCACCCAACTGCCACACAACACAACCGCCACACAACTGCCACACAACTGCCACACAACTGCCACACAACCGCCACACAACTGCCACACAACCGCCACACAACCGCCACACAACTGCCACACAACACAACTGCCACACAACCGCCACACAACTGCCACACAACACAACCGCCACACAACTGCCACACAACACAACTGCCACACAACTGCCACACAACTGCCACACAACTGCCACACAATTGCCACACAACTGCCACACAACCGCCACACAACTGCCACAAAACCGCCACACAACCGCCACACAACTGCCACACAACTGCCACACAACACAACTGCCACACAACACAACCGCCACACAACTGCCACACAACACAACTGCCACACAACTGCCACACAACCGCCACACAACTGCCACACAACCGCCACACAACTGCCACACAACCGCCACACAACTGCCACACAACCGCCACACAACTGCCACACAACTGCCACACAACTGCCACACAACACAACATGCCACACAACCGCCACACAACTGCCACACAACTGCCACACAACTACCACACAACTGCCACACAACCGCCACACAACTGCCACACAACCGCCACACAACCGCCACACAACTGCCACACAACACAACTGCCACACAACCGCCACACAACTGCCACACAACACAACCGCCACACAACTGCCACACAACACAACTGCCACACAACTGCCACACAACCGCCACACAACTGCCACACAACTGCCACACAACACAACTGCCACACAACCGCCTCACAACTGCCACACAACTGCCACACAACTACCACACAACTGCCACACAACCGCCACACAACTGCCACACAACCGCCACACAACCGCCACACAACTGCCACACAACACAACTGCCACACAACCGCCACACAACTGCCACACAACACAACCGCCACACAACTGCCACACAACACAACTGCCACACAACTGCCACACAACTGCCACACAATTGCCACACAACTGCCACACAACCGCCACACAACTGCCACATAACCGCCACACAACCGCCACACAACTGCCACACAACTGCCACACAACACAACTGCCACACAACACAACTGCCACACAACTGCCACACAACCGCCACACAACTGCCACACAACCGCCACACAACTGCCACACAACCGCCACAACGCCACACAACTGCCACACAACCGCCACACAACTGCCACACAACCGCCACACAACTGCCACACAACTGCCACACAACACAACTGCCACACAACCGCCACACAACTGCCACACAACACAACTGCCACACAACTGCCACACAACTGCCACACAACACAACTGCCACACAACCACCACACAACTGCCACACAACTGCCACACAACCGCCACACAACTGCCACACAACCGCCACACAAATGCCACACAACTGCCACACAACCGCCACACAACTGCCACACAACTGCCACACAACTGCCACACAACTGCCACACAACCGCCACACAACCGCCTGTGTTTGCACCACACAATGCTACACAATACTACACAATACATTATGTCAGAATGTTTATTATGAAACCACACGTCTCTGTCTCTGACTCCGGACCCCGGTGCTGCTGCGATAAACATACAACTATATATTTATGCACTAGAACTTCAGTGTGGGCGGGGCTCGGCTCGTAACTGGTGATACAACACTGAAATGTCCCCACAGTGCGACACATGTGGGGAGAGTTTGGATGTTTCTCTCCACACGGTAACGACAGAAGCGAGACGCCGAACACACTCATTACATTCAGATCTATCGCACATGTTTTTAGTGGTAGCCGGAGCACCCGGAGGAAACCTATGCAGACACAGGGAGAACATGCAAACCCCACACAGAAAACGCCTGGAGGTGAAATCTAACCCAGGACCTTCTCGCTGTGAGGCACAAGCTCAAACCGCGGCACCACAAATACAAAAACACCCCCAACCAAACTGAAAAACCCAAAACCAGCAGATTGTGAGTTATTTTTAGACGGAGGATTTTCACCGTTCACTTTGGAGCCGAGCAGCCGCGCAAACGCTGCTTACCGGGACAAACGCAGCTTACCGGGACAAACGCTGCTTACCGGGACAAACGCTGCTTACCGGGACAAACGCCGCTTACCGGGACAAACGCTGCTTACCGGGACAAACGCCGCTTACCGGGACAAACGCCGCTTACCGGGACAAACGCTGCTTACCGGGACAAACGCCGCTTACCGGGACAAACGCTGCTTACCGGGACAAACGCCGCTTACCGGGACAAACGCTGCTTACCGGGACAAACGCTGCTTACCGGGACAAACGCCGCTTACCGGGACAAACGCCGCTTACCGGACAAACGCCGCTTACCGGGACAAACGCTGCTTACCGGGACAAACGCCGCTTACCGGGACAAACGCCGCTTACCGGGACTTATGGTCCAGATATGACTCTGATACTTTACTGTTATTTTTGTGCTCATTACGGTTACAACTGATGGTATGAGCTTCATGGTTACAACTGATGGTATGAGTTTCATGGTTAAAGCTGATGGTATGAGCTTCATGGTTACAACTGATGGTATGAGCTTCATGGTTAAAGCTGATGGTATGAGCTTCATGGTTACAACTGATGGTATGAGCTTCATGGTTACAACTGATGGTATGAGTTTCATGGTTAAAGCTGATGGTATGAGCTTCATGGTCCTTGGGCAAGACACTTAACCCCACTTTGCCTGAAGCTCCCACTGAAAGATCTCAGCTCCTGCAGGAGGATCAGTGAGGGGCTGGTGCTCTGACTGCCACCCCCAACCCAGAAATGGATTAAGGGGAAGAAGATGGATGGATGGATGAGTGTACAACTAAAGTAGAGATGTGTTCTGTTTGGTAACCATGTGGGAGGTTTCCTGGTCTAACCATGTGGGAGGTTTCCTGGTCTCTGGGGTCTGTAGAGCAGCAGCTGAACCACAGTCAAACCCACTTCCTTTTACTCATGTTTCAGAAAGATCTTTAAAGTGCACACTTTATATCTTTATTTTCTTCATGGTCACAAGACCTGGACTCATGAGGACCAGGACTCACAAGGACCTGGACTCACAAAGACCTGACCATGAGAGTCAAAGTCGAGGCCCGGGGGCCAGATGCGGCCCATGCATGAATCATCTCGGCCCTGCATTAGAACCAGGCGAACAGCATTTGAATGTGTTTTAATAAACATTGAACCAGTCGGACCTCGGCTTGTAGTAAATGTTCTTTGGCCTCTGATGTGTTTGACTTTGACGTCCGTGGTTAAAGCTCATGTCTGTAATCCCTCAGAGAAACAAACTGTCACAACATCTTTGTCAAAACATATCAACTCTGATCTCATTGTGGTCTAGAAGCGGTGACAGAGTTGGAAAGACCGAATAGAAAAGACTTTGAGGCTTAAGAAAAACACTGGTTTGTGAATCCAATGTTTATGAAAAATATTTGGACCTTTTCCGTTTCCTATAAAGTTGTTTTGGCGTCTGCCTCAAACTGAAATAGAATTCTACGACACGATCACAAACACAGATGAGATGTCTCTAAAGACGCGTTTTCACTGCTATATTGTGAGTAGCACTTATGCCTCACAGCAGGTGGTGGGTTCGCTCCCCAGACAGGCCTGGGTCTTTCTGGACTCTCCAAGGTTTCCTCAGGGCAAAACAACACATGCTCCGTTGGTTAAATCCTCCAGAGAAGGTCCTCACTGAGCCAAAGCGACATCTGGAGCTGGCCCCTGGAGCTGGCCCTTGGAGCAGGCCCCTGGAGCTGGCCCCTGGAGCTGGCCCTGGGAGCTGGCCCCTGGAGCTGCACTGGAGCGAGCACAGAGTGGGTCAAATGTAAAGGACACATTTGTCTAAAGGACATGTGTGATGTTGTTTGTGCGTTTACTGGGTACAGAACAGATCCTGGACTAAAAGGCAGGTCTTGGCGATCGATATTTGCTAAAATGAAAACGTGAGATCTTTCAAAACTACTCACAAAAAGTGTTCTTCTTCCTACTCCCTTTCAGGCAACTATTTTGGTTTATTCATTTTATTTTTCCCTCTTATGCATGTTAGCAATACTTTATTTATGTTTTGTTTGAAAACTAGGATGGACCAGAGGTGACGTGTGCCCAAAGTGAAATCCTGAAATGAAAATCCAAACAAACAAGATGTGCCTCGAATACTTTTTCAGCTTTGTCGCTTAATCCGAGTAAATTGGTTAGAATTATCTGTACATTTCAAACACATGTTGTTCGACTTCCTCCTAATCGGCGTCACAGAAACGCAATCATTCAAATACACAATAAAAAGCTTTTCCTGGACGCTCACGTCTCGAACACACACTGAAGACAATCCAAGAGTCCAACCAGAGAGTAATGGACTAAAATCCCCAGGACTGACAGCCCTAAAGAACAGCCACGGAGCCTTTAATTAAAAACAAAATTACTAAACGGTAAAATATCTTCCATTAAGCGTTTAATTGTGTGATTTAATACAAAGGCTGATGGTTTTGACACCGCCACAGTCTCATTAACACTTTCACACCTGGAGAGACCGCGTTAATGCCATGATTGAAAACAGTGAGTTATGCCGGAGGTGAAGCTTCCTCTGGGCAGGTGAAGCTTCCTCTGGGCAGGTGAAGCTTCCTCTGGGCAGGTGAAGCTTCCTCTGGGCAGGTGAAGCTTCCTCTGGGCTTCACTGGACTCTGATCCTTTTGTTTTCTCCTGCTGCATGTTCCAGATCATTCTTATTCCGCAGAGGTGCAGGTGATTTAATATTAGCGGCTGCTCGTGTTCCACAGTCATCCTTCCAGTTTCACCGTCTGACAGAGAACACAGCGATCAGAGCTGTATGTACGAGGACAGAGGCTAATGGAACAATGCTAACACACATTAGCATGGACTGGAGAGAGAGGTTAGCTACGTCTGCATCTGCAATACTGAGACTCCTACAACTCCCACAGCCGTCATTTTGACTGCCCCCGTTCAAACCATTTGGATTCTGAGATATTTCCCCCAAAACGTGAGTTAGTTTACAAGAGTTTCACCTTCACTGGTTCTCTATAGTAGTGACAATGTGACAGAATGCTAACTGCTAGCAAGTTAACAGTGCGTTGCTATGGTAACAAGTGCTGGGTCTGTTCTGGTGGAAAACCAAGCCTTTCACTGTGGAGAAACTACTTATATTTCAAAAGTAAAATTAAAGACATAGAAATAAGAGACAGAAAAAGTGTCTAAGTTTGGAAGAACACAAATGTACTCATGCCCAGTAATTACACTTTCAAAACTAAAAGCTGTCAAATTGACTGCTCTGGGAGTTCTACTGTTAAAGCTGGGGTTTCTGAAATAGTTAGTAATCATTCTTATTATATGACTTGGACCGTACGCGCGCTCTGATTGGCTGATTACAAGTCTGATATTTTCCCATCTCGGACCGTTACCATGACAATCGGTCCACAGCCCGTATCACATTTGATATCTTTCCTTGGACTGTTACCATGACAATCGGTCCACAGCGCGTATCACACAAAACCAAGTCGGACATGAACATACTTCACAAATATCTCAAAAGCATCGGACACAGACGAGAGTCAGATAATAAAATATTTATTAACCTCGCCACGGCTCGGTCTGTGCATTAAGGCTACTCTACTCTACCCTACCCTACTCTACTCTACCCTACTCTACTCTACCCTACTCTACTCTACTCTACTCTACTCTACTCTACCCTACTCTACTCTACCCTACTCTACTCTACTCTACCCTACCCTACTCTACCCTACTCTACTCTACCCTACTCTACTCTACCCTACTCTACCCTACTCTACTCTACTCTACTCTACCCTACTCTACTCTACCCTACTCTACCCTACTCTACTCTACCCTACTCTACCCTACTCTACTCTACTCTACTCTACCCTACTCTACTCTACCCTACCCTACTCTACTCTACCCTACCCTACTCTACCCTACTCTACTCTACTCTACTCTACCCTACTCTACCCTACCCTACCCTACTCTACTCTACCCTACTCTACCCTACTCTACTCTACCCTACCCTACTCTACTCTACCCTACTCTACTCTACTCTACCCTACCCTACTCTACCCTACTCTACTCTACTCTACTCTACCCTACCCTACCCTACTCTACTCTACCCTACTCTACTCTACCCTACTCTACTCTACTCTACTCTACCCTACCCTACCCTACTCTACCCTACTCTACTCTACTCTACCCTACCCTACTCTACCCTACTCTACTCTACTCTACTCTACTCTACCCTACTCTACTCTACTCTACCCTACTCTACCCTACCCTACTCTACTCTACTCTACCCTACTCTACCCTACTCTACTCTACCCTACTCTACTCTACTCTACTCTACCCTACCCTACTCTACTCTACTCTACTCTACCCTACTCTACCCTACTCTACTCTACCCTACTCTACTCTACCCTACTCTACTCTACCCTACCCTACTCTACTCTACCCTACTCTACTCTACCCTACCCTACTCTACTCTACTCTACCCTACTCTACCCTACCCTACTCTACCCTACCCTGCAGTCATGAACTATAACTGTTCATGACTGCAGGGACACAGTGCAATGGTATATTATGTATAAAGTGTATTTTGTGTTTTCATGATCGGCTGAAGTTATTATAAGCTACAATTTAATTAATTAAAGGAGCAGCTCACCGCCATTTTAGTTTCATTAGCATCAAAATCAGGTTTGAAATGTTTAAACTGCAACAACAGCTGGACATCAACCGTGAAAACTTCTAAGTGACTTTAGTTTCAGTTTCAGTGTCTCTGCACATTCATTAGCTCCTTGTTTACATCAGTTGGTCATCAGCCATTTCCTGATTGGTCGAGGTCACTCAGCTGTTTCCTGATTGGTCGAGGTCACTCAGCTGTTTCCTGAATGGTCGAGGTCACTCAGCTGTTTCCTGATTGGTCGAGGTCACCCAGCTGTTTCCTGATTGGTCGAGGTCACTCAGCCGTTTCCTGATTGGTCGAGGTCACCCAGCTGTTTCCTGATTGGTCGAGGTCACTCAGCCGTTTCCTGATTGGTCCAGGTCTCTTCAGTCACTTTGTGGTCACAGAATTTGGGGAAAAGCAAAA
Source organism: Knipowitschia caucasica (assembly GCA_964034765.1). Taxonomy (NCBI): domain Eukaryota; kingdom Metazoa; phylum Chordata; class Actinopteri; order Gobiiformes; family Gobiidae; genus Knipowitschia; species Knipowitschia caucasica. The sequence goes on along the minus strand of OZ035845.1, from coordinate 22,568,471 downwards.
CAATTGGAATCGAACTTGGAACAAATGGCTTTAGATCCAAACTGGGACAAACCTGTGATAGCGGAAACACAAACGGACGCTGCTGTCACGGAGCTCCTGACGTCTTGACTCGTTATGGCTCGTTATGGTCATTTGGAATAACTCTGATAATTGTCTTTATCTGGACTGCACAGTATTTGACCATCGACAGGCGGCTAAATGAAGCATACGTGTTAAAGCACTTGGTCTAAAGTGCTGCTGTCATTTCTGCTCAGGGAGCGCTGGGATAAGGCTCACGTTTTAATGAAGATGGAGTGACGGTAAAGACGCTTCCATTACCTTCACTTTGTTCTACTCCCACTCAAACCAAATATTTTCTATCATGATAATATTTCACATTCTAAAACACAAAAAGACAAAGTATTTAGTCTCATCACATGTTTAATGTCCAATTATAATGTGTAATATATATTTTTAACCGATCAATCACATCTAATCAATCATTGAAATAGTTCTTGCCTAAATTAGAATCCGATGAGACGACTCAGAACTGAAATCTCTACAAAATGAAATGGAAATGTGTTCAATAAGTGTTTTTCTTAAACAATCCAATGTTGTCAAGTCTCGTCTTGATGAAGATTCTGAAGCATCAGAGTCACTTTGACCTTTTCTGATCTGAACGACTGAATCATTAACTACTGCTCCATCTGAGAGCTGTGTCCTGCTGCAGCTGTCCGTCAAACCATCACAGCTCCTCTTCACCACAGCTCCTCTTCATCACAGCTCCTCTTCATCACAGCTCCTCTTCACCACAGCTCCTCTTCATCACAGCTCCTCTTCATCACAGCTCCTCTTCATCACAGCTCCTCTTCATCACAGCTCCTCTTCATCACAGCTCCTCTTCATCACAGCTCCTCTTCATCACAGCTCCTCTTCATCACAGCTCCTCTTCATCACAGCTCCTCTTCATCACAGCTCCTCTTCATCACAGCTCCTCTTCATCACAGCTCCTCTTCATCTCAGCTCCTCTTCATCACAGCTCCTCTTCATCTCAGCTCCTCTTCATCTCAGCTCCTCTTCATCACAGCTCCTCTTCATCTCAGCTCCTCTTCATCTCAGCTCCTCTTCATCACAGCTCCTCTTCATCTCAGCTCCTCTTCATCTCAGCTCCTCTTCATCACAGCTCCTCTTCATCACAGCTCCTCTTCATCTCAGCTCCTCTTCATCTCAGCTCCTCTTCATCACAGTTTCAACTGTCTCCTGGTTAGCTCGCCGGTCTCCTTAAAATTTACCAACACCATGGTGAAAAAATACCATAGTGAAAAAATACCATAGTGTTCTGTGACGTTAGGAGTTTTCAGAGAGCAGACACACACACAGATAAACACACATACCCCCTTGGCCAACATACACACACAGACACACACCCCCTTGGCCAACACACACACACACACACACACACACCCTTGGCCAACACATACACGCATACACACACAGACACACGCACACACACACACCCTTGGCCAACACACACAAACACAGACCCACACACACACACAGACACACGGACACTTTTTTTTCATCTGCTTATAAAGATGTGCATTAAAAAGGACTGGTTACTATGGCAACAGTCCCTCTGTATCCTAGCAACCAGATCATTGGGTTCCGGAACAGTGTTACGTCAAAGCAACGATGACGTCACAAAGCCTAAAAAACTGGCCTTAGGGGAACGTCAAACTCAGACTAACAGTGTTTGGAGTCCGGAGAAACGGGTCAGAAAGCCATCCATCTATCCATCCATCCATCTTCTACCCTTTAATCCATTTCTGGGACAGGGGGGTGGCAGTCAGAGATGCCACCCAAGTCTCATAGCACCAGCCCCTCACTGACCCTCTGCAGGTGGTGAGTCCACAGGAGGACGGCTGCTCTCTGAGTGTGAGCACAGCCTTGATCTTTCAGTTGGGGCTTTGGGCAAAGTGGTGTTAAGTGTCTTGCCCAAGGACACAACGACAGCAGTCATCAGTGGGAGTCGGTGGAGAAGGTGTAGAAGTGGGAATTGAACCCACGACCTTCTGGCCTTAAGGCCAATGCTCTACCAACTGAGCTACTGTCGCCCCGGGGTCAGAAAGCAACAGAGAAAAACCGAGATAGAAGCGAGAAAAAGACGTCCTTCAAGTTCGACGAGTTTTGAACCTACGTCACGCTGCAGTGAGAATGGAGATGATCTCACTGACCACAGAAGGTCAGGAGCTGGGAGACGTTCCCACTGACTCCACCCTGACCTCAAAGATGGAGCAGCAGGAGAAGAAACTGATGAAGATCCAGAAGTTACACCAAAGTCTGCAGCAGGAGATCCAGGAGCACATGGAGGGGATGGAGGTCGTTCGCACGGCTTTGAACCAACACGCTTCTGCTCGAGAAAGTCTAGGGCGAGAGTTTAAAGCCAGAGAAAGTGAACGCAAGAGGATCGAGATGTTAGAACTCCAACTGCAGGAGTTTGAAGACCTGAAGAAGCAGCATTCTTGGACTGTTGAGAGAAACCTCAGTCTGGAGAAGAAGGAGCACTTTGAGCAGATGGAGTTTGTTCAAAAGTGTTTGGACGAACAGGTCGCAGCTTCCCAGACTCTAGAACAAAAGCTAACTGAGAAGGAACGTGAATGCAAGGAGGTTGAGGTCCTCAAACGCCAACTGCAGCAGTTTGAAGAGGTCAAAGAGCAGTATTCTTGGTCTCTGAAGAGAAATGAAAGTCTGGAGGAAGAGTTGGAACAAGCGAAGCAAAGTTTGGCCAGAAACGAGACTGAACGTAAAGAGACGTGTGAGAAACTGACTGAGCTGCAGCAGCGACAGAAGAAAGTGCTCACAAAGAGCTTTGAGGAGCTAAGGTCTGTAAAGCAGAGTTTGGAAGAACAAGTCCCTGCTCGCAAAACCTTAGAACAAGAACTTAGAGAAAAGGAAAGTGAATGCAAGAAGATTGAGGTCCTCGAACGCCAACTGCAGGAGTTTGAAGACATGAAGGAGGAGTATTCTTGGTTCGCCGACCGACTAAGTCTGGAGACAGAGTTCGAACAGACTAAACAGAACTTGGTAAACACTGAGCTCGACCTGAAGGAAGAACGTAGAAAACGGGAGATAGAAAGTGAGAAGTGGGAGATGGAGACCAGAGAGTTGGAGAGAGAGCTTCAGCTTTGCCAGAGTCGTCTTAAACAGATGGGAACAGACAGAGCGATCCAAAACAAGCCATCCACCTGCGAAACACAGACACAGACTGTCACGATGCAGCAGCTGGACTGGATAGAAACGGAAAACATGGAAGAAGAACGTCACAGTTTGGAGAAGTCTCTGCACGACAAAGAGGTGGAGTTTGAGAGTGAGCGGAGAAAGCTCAAAGAGGAACTGGAACAAGCCCACGACAAACTGAAACAGCAGAAGATTTCACAGAAGACGTTCTTACAGGAGCACCTGGAGGAACTAAGGGTTTTCAAGGAGTTCATAAAAGATCAAGTGGCCGTTCGCAAGAGTTTGGAGAAACAAATAGAGACTTCTAACCAGAGAAAGACGTGCACATGTGAAATGCAGACGCAAACTGTGGAGCAGACGCAGAATACGCTTGAAAGAAGTGAGGATTTAGACACGAGAGAAACCAGTGACGACCAACCTTTAGACAAAACTCTAGAACAAAAACTAACTGAGAAAGAAAGGGATCGCAAGAAGATTGAGGTCCTCGAACTCCAACTGCAGGAGTTTGAAGACATAAAGGAGGAGTATGTTTGGGCTGTCAATCAAAACCAAAGTCTGGAGATGAAGTTGGAACAGACGAAACAGAACTTGGTAAACACTGAGCAAGACTTGAAGGAAGAACGTAGAAAACGGGAGATAGAAAGTGAGAAGTGGGAGATGGAGACCAGAGAGTTGGAAAGAGAGCTTCAGCTTTGCCAGAGTCGTCTTAAACAAAGAAGTGAGGATTTAGACACCAGAGAAACCAGTGAAGACCAACCTTTAGACACCAGAGAAACCAGTGAAGACCCACCTGCTTCGAAGGAAGAATGCAGAGGGCTCCAAGGAAATCTAAAAAATCTGACACAATTCTTTGAGGAGAAAGAGGAGCAGGACATGCAGAAGCAGGGATCCTGTCTGAAGAGGGACGGGGTGAAGGGGAAGAACGTTGCAGCTCTCATGAAAATGTTTGAGCAGTAAGAAAACACAACGTTCTCAGCAGCACAAGTCAGACGCTGTCGCTGCTAATCACAAGTCTTAAATGTAGTCTGAACAAAGAGGTTGGAGGCGGGTGGGACGTGGCTGTTTGGTAAGGGTTTAAGGTGGAGCCAACAGAGGAAAACACCTGTAAAGGTTTTTTAGGCTGTTTGGTAAGGGTTTAAGGTGGAGCCAACAGAAGAAAACACCTGTAAAGGTTTTTTAGGCTGTTTGGTAAGGGTTTAAGGTGGACCCAACAGAAGAATAGACCTGTAAAGGTTTTTTAGGCTGTTTGGTAAGGGTTTAAGGTGGAACCAACAGAAGAATAGACCTGTAAAGGTTTTTTAGGCTGTTTGGTAAGGGTTTAAGGTGGAGCCAACAGAGGAAAACACCTGTAAAGGTTTTTTAGGCTGTTTGGTAAGGGTTTAAGGTGGAGCCAACAGAAGAAAACACCTGTAAAGGTTTTTTAGGCTGTTTGGTAAGGGTTTAAGGTGGAACCAACAGAAGAATAGACCTGTAAAGGTTTTTTAGGCTGTTTGGTAAGGGTTTAAGGTGGAACCAACAGAAGAATAGACCTGTAAAGGTTTTTTAGGCTGTTTGGTAAGGGTTTAAGGTGGAACCAACAGAAGAATAGACCTGTAAAGGTTTTTTAGGCTGTTTGGTAAGGGTTTAAGGTGGAGCCAACAGAAGAAAACACCTCTTCACCTGCAGCTCTCAGCTTTATCCACTTCCAGCTCACAGCCTCTTTATGAAACTATCAGGACTTGAATAGATCAGACAGAGTCGGCTTTGATCAGGTTTGAACTGATCACAAAACATCAGCAAAGAAAATCCATCCATCCATCCATCCATGTTCTTCCCCTTAATCCATTTCTGGGTCGGGGGGGTGGCAGTCAGAGATGCACCCAGTCACAGAGCACCAGCCCCTCACTGATCCTCCTGCAGGTGGTGAGTCCACAGGAGCTGAGATCTTTCAGTGGGGGCTTCAGGCAAAGTGGGGTTAAGTGTCTTGCCCAAGGACACAACGACAGCAGTCATCAGTGGGAGTCGTGAAGTAGGTCTTGAGGTGGGCTCGAACCCACGACCTTCAGGCTCAAAGGCCAATGCTCTACCAACTGAGCCACTGTCTCCCCAGCAAAGAAAAATACAAATAAATAAACATATAGCATTGAAAAAGTAGTTTTCTGAATGATTTCTCACACACACACAAACATTGTCGGTGTAACGCAGGAGTTAATATGAAAACCTATGTATTATCTTGCGTCATTATCTTTGAGCTGCGTTCGACACGACGTTCATCCAATCCGTGTTCAGTATAGCGGCTATGCCGGAAGTGTCAGTACTTGCGAGAGCAGAGCGTGTTTTGGATGTGCTGCGGGTCCGGTAACGCTTTTAACCGTCACAGTCATTATTAACTGTCATGAAACTAACTTTGATTCATTTAATATGCAGAAGCCGACTGCCTTTGAGTCAGACGCTGCAAAACTGCTGCGTATGTTCGTTTTACAGGCGGAATCGGTGAGTTCGAGCCAACTTCAGAATTCCTCCATTCATTTGTGTTTGTTATCGTACTCAATTCCAGAGCATTTTTACATTGTTCTTAAAGGGGAGATTTACTTCCTGTCTCCTGGAGGACTTTCGCTGCTGTGTGACGTCAGGTGCAACCCAGCAATAAGAAAACTCTGCCATTATCTCACCGGGAGCTCCCTCGAGCCGACACTACATCTGCCACAAACACTTCACAAACTCATGCTTTTAAAAACCACCATCCCAGAATTATTAGGAAGAAAAAAAAAAAAAATTTTTTTGCTCAAAGAACTTCTCACCCCCGCTCCTCGGAGCTTACGTCACTCACATTCTCTTTTCAAATCTCCCTCCAAATGGGCGTGGCCTGGAGGACTAAAGGGGACAGGCAGAGGGGGGGGGGGGTGAATGTTGGGCGGGTCTAAGCTGTGATTGACACTTGACATCAGCATTGGCCCTGTCAAAGATGGAGAGTGATCAGAGACACCAGCTCTATAGATTCTGTGCGGTCTTAGGAGGTGGAGGACTGAGAGGAGACAGACGGCGGCCCCAGCCCTATCAATTTTAGCCTTCCCATATTCCCACAGTAACCGCTGATGTTGCGGTTCTTTTCTTGACAGTTTTGTCTGTACATTTTATGTATGAACCCAGACCAAGATAAAGTATATGTTGTGGGATATAGTTATAATATTCTAAACTCTGCCACAGAAAACTTCGGGCCACTGCACCTCTTTGTCCCCAAGGTGGAAACCCCGAAGACATGTTGGATAGAAATGATCCCCCAATGTGCACAAGAGACAGTAATTTAACACACGCTCAAACATAAAGAAGTATTTATTGTACACATGTACAATAAACAACATACAATGAAATGGCACAGGATATAGAACACTAGGAATACTAACACAAGTCTAAAGCTAAATTCAGCTAACTAATCTAACAATAAAAGCAACTAACTAATGACTAAAACTCCAATAATCAACAACAACGCTATTAACACTACACAATTATCTATAATACAAACAGCTATGCTAATTATAATCTCCCTAAATGCTAATAACTAATCGCAAACCTGACAATCGATGAAAATACCCTGCTATTCCTTCTCCAACTCATACGGGGGCGTGACCGAGGCCGTTTATACCTCAGAGCGGGGGCTGCTGACGTCAGGTACAACTGCTGCGCAGCAATTTGTGGCTGAGTTGTCCTTTAACCACTTTGCAACAACCGGCGCGCCGGCGGCCGTTTTTATGTTTTTAAATGTTCTGCTGGCAATAGCAGATGTATTTTGAACACCAAACCCCAAAAGCTGTATATCATTTTAAAGCTTATTTTCTTATCTACATTTATATACAAGTGTAAACTACATCAGACTTTGCATTCAAAAGATATAACACATAATGTGGGCACAAAATAAATCAATTCCGAAATAGTTTTTTACCTTTGGGCTTGTGCTGTACAAATAAATCAGCTCTCCTCCCAGCTTGCAATACATCATTCTCTCTGGAACAGTCCAAAGGAAAATTATATCCACTTGTATTTCCCAAAGTAAAATCCATTCTGCAGAAATAATCCAAAAATGTGCATTTATCTTTAGCGAAAAAAACGAAAAAAAAGAGCACAGATGTTACTCTTTCACTTTTAACGGACTTTTAGCTTTGTTTTTCACCCAAACATCTGGTATCTACGTGTTCCTTAGCTCCTTATCTTTCAAATGAGACTACTCCCGAAAAGCTAGACCAATTTTTGGGTCTGCAATAGCTCCCGCAAGTACCGCTCGTGCTGCTGTTTGCGCATGGAGGACTGATCTTTGTTGTGCTCCCAACTTGTTTGCTTTTACTTCCGGGATTTACGATTGACATGTCCGTGTAGCCAATGAGGAAAGCTTTCGAACAAGGGGTGGGACAATGGTGTCCTGTCTTATGTTGTGCCTGGACAATTGTGCGTAATGGAAGCCAAAAGACGCTCTCAAATCTGCAATGAATTTACACTCATAAAAAAATAACTTTGACATTTAAAAAAGAAAAACACACATAGATTAGTAACTTATAAGTACCAATAATGAAAAATATTGTTTTTATGATGATTAAATGTAAGTAAAGATATTTGGCACAATTTGGCACACTTGTGCCAAATTGTGCCATTGTTTAACATTGTTTAAACAGTACAGGCCAGAGAACGGTAGAGCAGTAAAATCCACCTGTGTTTGTCCTCATGGCACCTGTGGCTGCTGTGGTCAGACGCCAGACTTTATGAACTGCGTGAAGCGGAGAGACCCGCGCACGGCCGTTACGTCAGATGTCAGTGAAAATTACAGACATTGTTTATCCCGTGCAAATGCACTGTCAGATCTCAGACGTCCTCCGTGATTATCACAAATTACCAGGTAAAACTAATCCCGTCCGAATAGGGCTTAAAACTGGTTAATATAAGTTTAAATAACTGCTGCAGGTAAACAGTGTGTTGCTATGGTAACTAGTGACTCTTCTCAGAACCAGCAGCGGTCCAGGATTCAGTCCATCTCAAACATAAAAGACAGTTTCATAATAATAGAGACAGAAATAAACTAAAGTCACTGTTTGTTCCTGGATTCATGGATTTAAGAAGAAAAAAAAGTTCAAGACGACGAGAGACGGTAAAATCCACAGAGTCCTGCTTCATGACAGCAGTTCTCTGTCAGGTTCTCTGTCAGGTTCTCTGTCAGGTTCTCTGTCAGGTTCTCTGTCAGCTGGGTTCGAGCCGTTTTAGTTTACATTGAGTTCTATGACACACACACACAAAAAGGCACACGCACACACACACACAAACAAACAGACACACACACACACACACACACACACAGACACACACAAACAGACACACACACACACACACATACACACACAGACACACACACACACACACACACACTCCCTCCACTATAGCAGTAATCCGTGCTAATGCTAACCTCAATAATAACGTGGGGTCTCCTCGTGCGGGGCTGGGAGCGGTCCAAGTCTCCTGCCACCCCTCTTTAATGACCCGGGATCGCACCCTCTTTAATGACCCGGGATCGCACCCTCTTTAATGACCCGGGATCGCACCCTCTTTAATGACCCGGGATCGCACCCTCTTTAATGACCCGGGATCGCACCCTCTTTAATGACCCGGGATCGCACCCTCTTTAATGACCCGGGATCGCACCCTCTTTAATTACCCGGGATCGCACCCTCTTTAATGACCCGGGATCGCACCCTCTTTAATTACCCGGGATCGCACCCTCTTTAATTACCCGGGATCGCACCCTCTTTAATTACCCGGGATCGCACCCTCTTTAATTACCCGGGATCGCACCCTCTTTAATGACCCGGGATCGCACCCTCTTTAATGACCCGGGATCGCACCCTCTTTAATGACCCGGGATCGCACCCTCTTTAATGACCCGGGATCGCACCCTCTTTAATGACCCGGGATCGCACCCTCTTTAATGACCCGGGATCGCACCCTCTTTAATTACCCGGGATCGCACCCTCTTTAATGACCCGGGATCGCACCCTCTTTAATTACCCGGGATCGCACCCTCTTTAATGACCCGGGATCGCACCCTCTTTAATGACCCGGGATCGCACCCTCTTTAATGACCCGGGATCGCACCCTCTTTAATTACCCGGGATCGCACCCTCTTTAATGACCTGGGATCGCACCCTCTTTAATGACCCGGGATCGCACCCTCTTTAATGACCCGGGATCGCACCCTCTTTAATGACCCGGGATCGCACCCTCTTTAATGACCCGGGATCAGGCCGGGTCTGTGCTAAGAGCGTGTACAAAGCGGCGTTCCCTCACGCTCGCTCTCACGCACAATAGCCTTATTTTCCACTCGGCGCCGTTTGGGACCGAGGAGAGAGCAATAGATGCGTCATATTTGGAAAGGCATTATCTGGGAGCGTCCGGCGTCGGCAGCGAGTGTTTGTCCTTATACGTGTGAGGCCTGACCTTTCAAAGGCAATCTATAATGGCCCCGCTCCCAGAGAGAGGACGCATTACTGTGAGAGGGGCCCCTGAAGAAGGAGGCTTTTGTTCACTCTGGGGCTGTGTCTGTGCTGCTCTGGCAGTTATGAGATGCTGTGTTTTTATTATGATATTTATATCTTTATCCAAGAGTTTAGAAGTAGCAGTAGCAGCAGCAGCGGCGGCAGAAACTAGTTTATTTTCTTCTGCCATTTTGAACAAGATTTTATATATTTCTCAATAAGAGAAAATACAAACAGTGACTCACAGAGGTGGAGCTGAAGACGACAATCTGTTTCTACAAAACATGCAATATCTATGCAAATACAACTGTAGCTCTCCAACCGTAGCTCTCCCAGCTTTAACATGAAAACCACTGTAGCTCTCCCAGCTTTAACATGAAAACCACTGTAGCTCTCCCAGCTTTAACATGAAAACCACTGTAGCTCATAAATCATCTATAAATATAAAAATGTCTCTCTGCTCCGCGGCTCTCACGTTTGCTCTTAATGGCGTTATGCTTCTGTGTTGGTGACGGATCCAAAACAAGGTAATTTACTGCTCCTTCAGAACCGTTCACGTTCACAGGTGTGGACCATAAGCTGTCATCGCAGAGTCAATAAAAATCAATCTCCTGGTTTTTCCAGTGAGCATAATCTGGCATTTCATCTGCCGGCCTCTCCAAATATTATTATTAAACTCTCCACGGCGTTAATAACCACCTCGGCCAAAAACAAGGGAGAATAGTTAGATTCTTACAGCGTCTGTCTTGGACACAGATATATTCTGCTTTGGGAAAGAAGCAAACGTAAAGACAGCTTTAAGCCCGACACTGATGGATCGCTCTTTACGGACCAACGGTGGAAATCGGGGAAAAACATGATCCGCCTGAATGAAACTGTGAAGGGGGAAAAGAGAAATCGCTTATTCAGAGCAGC
>OZ035845.1:22470349-22540349 GCA_964034765.1 Knipowitschia caucasica | reverse complement strand
ATGGTTCGCTTCCCTTCATGATGTAACGGGCGACAGTGGCTCAGCTGGAACAGCACTGGTCAACAAACAATTATGAGGAAATCACTTTTATTCTTTCTCTCTTTGGCAAAGTGACTTTCTCGTCCACACTCAAAGGAAATATCTGTTCTTTAAAAGCAGTGAGTTATAAAATGCTCCTGGTTAGTCTCAGATCTCTCACTTCACGAGGACTTCCTGTTGCCAAATTACAATAAAGCGTTCTATATTACCATTTTAATTATTATGTTCTGGGTCCAGAGTGTGTTTGGGAAGACATTCAGCAGAACTACTGGAAGTACATGACTTCTAATAATAATAAACATTATAAACATTGCACCACTCAGAAAGTCAGACTTAGACCAACTCCTGAATGTGGAAGTGTAAAAGGCAGGTTCATGGTTGTACTTTGTATTTAGCTCATTTAAAGGAGTCGATACAAAGTTCTGAAAACAGCCTGTGCCTGGAAGTTACACATTGATTTTTGTTCTTTGCTTTTTGAAATAATCTCTGTTCAAATCTCACGCTCATCTGTTTGTCAGACTTTATAAACACAGCCTGGAGGACCGGATTCTGGTGCTGCTCAGTCAGAGACGATGGGCCCAACACTAACAATATATTCTTTTATATAATCATTTCTTCTTACAACTTTGAGATTGACCTCTGACCCCGGACTCTGTGAGTGTTGACCTCTGACCCTAACCTGCAAGAGATGGAACTGCAGGTCGTGAAAATGACTCTGCGTTGTGTTGTGTGTAAACCAGGAGACAGGGTAGTTTAACAAGTTCTTTATCTGTGCAACACACTAAACATGTGGTCATCCTTGGACCTGGGACACTGCAGAGGGTGTATACATTATAACACGTTAACATTCCTATATGTACTGAACAATCTAATTTAACTAAACATTGACGTTTTCAAGTTTAAAGCATCCCACACAGTCATACAACTGAAAAATAAACATACAAATGGAACTTTAGCAGACACACCAAATTTGTGACCTTACCTCGGCTTGAGGCGCCAAGACTTAAAGGATTTGTCACCCCAAGAGGGCGCTGTTCCACCAAAATACAGTGTCTATAACAAGTGGAATACAATACTTTTAACTGTTACGTGTGTGTGTTGTGTGTTGTGTGTGTGTGTGTGTGTGTGTGTGTGTGTGTGAACCACTGGTGGCAGTTCAAGTTTGGGTTTAAATGGAAAGGTTGATGACGTTTTCCTCGCGTTTTGGCTTCAGTAGGAGCGAGAAAAACCATTGCCTCCTCTGATTGGCTCTTTGGTTGCTAGGCTGTTGCCATCCACAAATATGGCCCATGGAGCTTCTGGTCGTTCTAATGGACTTCTTCCAAACACCATCAGTGACGTCAGCTCTCAGTTAGGACTCGGTTTCCACAGCAGGGGTCTCGAACCCCTGCTGTGGAAAGGGGCCTGATGTCTGCGGGTTCTCATTCCAACCAAGCAGGAGCTCACCAGAGTCTTCCTCAGTTCAGTCCAGTATAAACCTGGAGACTGAAGGAAATGGGAGGAGTCTGGGGTGCTCCTGCTCGGGTTTTAATGAAGCCCTATGACCTCCATATTCGACAGTCTATAAGTAAAGTTTATTTATTTCAAATATTGGTTTCAAAATGACCACAGTAAAAATACCACACATACAAGTCCAAAAACAAATATACAGGACACACTTCACGTAGGCTGAGGCTTTGGTTCAATTTATATAATACCAAAGAAACAAACATGTACTTCGGAGATAGAATCCAAGTGGATAGTACCGGATTATTCTTGGTTTTGGGTTAGATTCCCAAAGGGTCCAGTCCACTTTCCGTGTTTCCTTCATCATCTGTTCCTCATGTTTTGTTCTGTATTTTTCAGCCAAAGTCAAAACACTACATTTCACAGGCTTTGTGTGTGAGGCTCCCCCGCGGGACGTGTGTGTGTGTGAGGCTCCCCCGCGGGACGTGTGTGTGTGTGAGGCTCCCCCGCGGGACGTGTGTGTGTCTGTGTGTGTGTGTGAGGCTCCCCCGCGGGGACGTGTGTGTGTGTGAGGCTCCCCCGCGGGACGTGTGTGTGTGTGAGGCTCCCCCGCGGGACGTGTGTGTGTCTGTGTGTGTGTGTGAGGCTCCCCCGCGGGACGTGTGTGTGTGTGAGGCTCCCCCGCGGGACGTGTGTGTGTCTGTGTGTGTGTGTGAGGCTCCCCCGCGGGACGTGTGTGTGTCTGTGTGTGTGTGTGAGGCTCCCCCGCGGGACGTGTGTGTGTCTGTGTGTGTGTGTGAGGCTCCCCCGCGGGACGTGTGTGTGTGTGAGGCTCCCCCGCGGGACGTGTGTGTGTGTGAGGCTCCCCCGCGGGACGTGTGTGTGTGTGAGGCTCCCCCGCGGGACGTGTGTGTGTCTGTGTGTGTGTGTGTGAGGCTCCCCCGCGGGACGTGTGTGTGTGTGAGGCTCCCCCGCGGGACGTGTGTGTGTGTGAGGCTCCCCCGCGGGACGTGTGTGTGTCTGTGTGTGTGTGTGAGGCTCCCCCGCGGGACGTGTGTGTGTGTGAGGCTCCCCCGCGGGACGTGTGTGTGTCTGTGTGTGTGTGTGAGGCTCCCCCGCGGGACGTGTGTGTGTCTGTGTGTGTGTGTGAGGCTCCCCCGCGGGACGTGTGTGTGTCTGTGTGTGTGTGTGAGGCTCCCCCGCGGGACGTGTGTGTGTGTGAGGCTCCCCCGCGGGACGTGTGTGTGTGTGAGGCTCCCCCGCGGGACGTGTGTGTGTGTGAGGCTCCCCCGCGGGACGTGTGTGTGTCTGTGTGTGTGTGTGAGGCTCCCCCGCGGAACGTGTGTGTGTCTGTGTGTGTGTGTGTGTGAGGCTCCCCCGCGGGACGTGTGTGTGTGTGAGGCTCCCCCGCGGGACGTGTGTGTGTGTGAGGCTCCCCCGCGGGACGTGTGTGTGTCTGTGTGTGTGTGTGAGGCTCCCCCGCGGGACGTGTGTGTGTGTGAGGCTCCCCCGCGGGACGTGTGTGTGTCTGTGTGTGTGTGTGAGGCTCCCCCGCGGGACGTGTGTGTGTCTGTGTGTGTGTGTGAGGCTCCCCCGCGGGACGTGTGTGTGTCTGTGTGTGTGTGTGAGGCTCCCCCGCGGGACGTGTGTGTGTCTGTGTGTGTGTGTGAGGCTCCCCCGCGGGACGTGTGTGTGTGTGTGTGAGGCTCCCCCGCGGGACGTGTGTGTGTCTGTGTGTGTGTGTGAGGCTCCCCCGCGGGACGTGTGTGTGTCTGTGTGTGTGTGTGAGGCTCCCCCGCGGGACGTGTGTGTGTCTGTGTGTGTGTGTGAGGCTCCCCCGCGGGACGTGTGTGTGTCTGTGTGTGTGTGTGAGGCTCCCCCGCGGGACGTGTGTGTGTCTGTGTGTGTGTGTGAGGCTCCCCCGCGGGACGTGTGTGTGTCTGTGTGTGTGTGTGAGGCTCCCCCGCGGGACGTGTGTGTGTCTGTGTGTGTGTGTGAGGCTCCCCCGCGGGACGTGTGTGTGTCTGTGTGTGTGTGTGAGGCTCCCCCGCGGGACGTGTGTGTGTCTGTGTGTGTGTGTGAGGCTCCCCCGCGGGACGTGTGTGTGTCTGTGTGTGTGTGTGAGGCTCCCCCGCGGGACGTGTGTGTGTCTGTGTGTGTGTGTGAGGCTCCCCCGCGGGACGTGTGTGTGTCTGTGTGTGTGTGTGAGGCTCCCCCGCGGGACGTGTGTGTGTCTGTGTGTGTGTGTGAGGCTCCCCCGCGGGACGTGTGTGTGTCTGTGTGTGTGTGTGAGGCTCCCCCGCGGGAACACTGTCAGGATGTGTGTGTGTCTGCATGTGTGTGTGTGTGTGTGTGTCTGTGTGTCTGCATGTGTGTGTATGTGTGTGTGTGTTTGTGTGTGTGTTGTCTGTGTGTGTTTGTGTGTGTGTGTGTGTGTGAGGCTCGCATTCGCCAAGAGACGATTGTTCCCCCGCGGGAACACTGTCAGGACGTGTGTGTGTGTGTCTGTGTGTCTGTATGTGTGTGTGTGTGTGTCGTCTGTGTGTGTGTGTATGTGTGTCTGTCTGTGTGTGTGTGTGTGATTGTGTCTGTGTGTTGTTGACATCATTGGGCTGTTGTCGTTTCTTCTCGGCTGAGTGTGTGTGTGCTGTATGTCTGTGTGTGTGTGTGTGTGTGCATGTGTGTGTGTGTGTGTGTGGCTGTGTTTGTGTGTCGTCTGTGTGTGTGTGGCTGTGTGTGTTTTTATGTGTTGCTGTATGTGTGTGTCGTCTGTGTGTGTGTGTGTCTGTGTGTTTGTGTCTGTGTGTCTGTGTGTGTGTGTGGCTGTGTTTGTGTGTCGTCTGTGTGTGTGTGTGTGTGTTTGTGTGTCGTCTGTGTGTGCGTGTGTGTGTTTGTGTGTCGTCTGTGTGTGCGTGTGTGTGTTTGTGTGTCGTCTGTGTGTGCGTGTGTGTGTTTGTGTGTCGTCTGTGTGTGCGTGTGTGTGTTTGTGTGTCGTCTGTGTGTGTGTGTACAGGTTACAGGTCAGTTTAACTAAGGCTCATATTCAATCAGAAGCAGTTTATAAAATCAAAGGTCATAAACAGATTATCAAATGTTCAGTGTTTTATGGAAACACACCTCATTAACATAAAAACAACTATTTCAAAGATGTGTTTGTCCATCCATCTTCTTCCCCTTAATCCATGTCTGGGTGTGGGGTGGCAGTCAGAGCACCAGCCCCTCCCTGATCCTCCTGCAGGTGCTGAGTCCACAGGTGCTGAGTCCACAGGTGCTGAGTCCACAGGAGCTGAGTCCACAGGTGCTGAGTCCACAGGTGCTGAGTCCACAGGTGCTGAGTCCACAGGTGCTGAGTCCACAGGTGCTGAGTCCACAGGTGCTGAGTCCACAGGTGCTGAGTCCACAGGTGCTGAGTCCACAGGTGCTGAGTCCACAGGAGCTGAGTCCTTCAGCGGGGGCTTCAGGCAAAGTGGGGTTAAGTGTCTTGTTTGTTCACCTGCTATTTCTGTGATTTAAATTTCCAACAACATTTCTCTGAAGCCAACGACAAAAAAGCAGAAATATCTTAATTATTGGTTTGTTCTCGTTAATTAGTATTTTGCATTAAGCTGTAATTTAATGAATCCCTGGTCATTTTTAACAATGATTAATGAAGTTGCAGATGAACCAATAACACACACATGTGTTTCCTCAGTCTGGCTCCTCTCGTCTTGGAAGGATCTGATCTGATGCTCCTTCAGCGTCACACATTCAGACCCTAACCCTAACCATTCAGACTTTAACATTTAAAGAGCACGGCCAGACTTTTTCCACCGTTGTTTTTGCCTCGTGTTTGCATTCAGCACATTCCGACCCCGACAACGACTGCGAGTCCAAACCGAACTATACGTCTGTGAAAGTAAAAGAGAAAAGTGTGAATTCTACCGGCGTCCTGTCTGCAAACATAGGCTCATAAATAGTTCAGAGGCTGGAGTCAGACTCATTACCTGCTTTTGTGGAGAAGCCTAAACACAGCCCGAAGCAGTGTGTGTGTCTGTGTGTGTGTCTGTGTGTGTGTGTGTCTGAGTGCAGTGTGTGTGTGTGTGTTTGTGCAGTGTGTGTGTGTGTGTCTGTGTGTGTGTGTGTCTGAGTGCAGTGTGTGTGTGTGTGTTTGTGCAGTGTGTGTGTGTGTGTCTGTGTGTGTGTGTGTGTGTCTGAGTGCAGTGTGTGTGTGTGTGTCTGTGTGTGTGTCTGTGTGTGTGTGTCTGAGTGCAGTGTGTGTGTGTTTGTGCAGTGTGTGTGTGTGTGTGTGTGTGTGTGTTTGTGCAGTGTGTGTGTGTGTGTTTGTGCAGTGTGTGTGTGTGTGTGTGTGTGCAGTGTGTGTGTGTGTGTGTGTGTGAGCAGTAAAGTCCAATGTCCGAGCTTTGTCTCTGGCTTTTTCCCGCTTGTTTCATTCCGTCTCCGTTGCTTTCATTCTTACGCCTCATTCATTAAATATCAGGACAACATTATTCTCTCCTGGAAAAGAAAAAAAAAGTTTAGCAACAGCTGAAATTAAATGTTTCTTGTGTAAATTATAAATTATTTACACGGCATTCCTGCACGTCGCTTTCTAACCTGGGAAATGTATTCAAAGCATTATTTGTGTGGTTTAAAGCTCAGATGTGTGGTTTAAAGCTCAGATGTGTGGTTTAAAGCTCAGATGTGTGGTTTAAAGCTCAGATGTGTGGTTTAAAGCTCAGATGTGTGGTTTAAAGCTCAGATGTGTGGTTTAAAGCTCAGATGTGTGGTTTAAAGCTCAGATGTGTGGTTTAAAGCTCAGATGTGTGGTTTAAAGCTCAGATGTGTGGTTTAAAGCTCAGATGTGTGGTTTAAAGCTCAGATGTGTGGTTTAAAGCTCAGATGTGTGGTTTAAAGCTCAGATGTGTGGTTTAAAGCTCAGATGTGTGGTTTAAAGCACAGATGTGTGGTTTAAAGCACAGATGTGTGGTTTAAAGCTCAGGTGTGTGGTTTAAAGCTCAGATATGTGTGGTTTAAAGCACAGATGTGTGGTTTAAAGCTCAGATGTGTGGTTTAAAGCTCAGATGTGTGGTTTAAAGCTCAGATATGTGTGGTTTAAAGCACAGATGTGTGGTTTAAAGCTCAGATGTGTGGTTTAAAGCACAGATGTGTGGTTTAAAGCTCAGATGTGTGGTTTAAAGCTCAGATGTGTGGTTTAAAGCACAGATGTGTGGTTTAAAGCACAGATGTGTGGTTTAAAGCACAGATGTGTGGTTTAAAGCTCAGATGTGTGGTTTAAAGCTCAGATGTGTGGTTTAAAGCACAGATGTGTGGTTTAAAGCTCAGATGTGTGGTTTAAACTGAGGATCCAGGACACATTCAACATCTGTGGGTTTTATATCGTTGCATTTCTTGCCTTTGAACTGTTTGATTCTCTAATCTGTGCTGGAGAATTCAACTCAGTCCTCAGAGATGTGTTGTTTAAGGCTAGACAGAAAAACGTTGAATTGAATTTCCAAGAAGAGCAGTTGTAGATCCAGATGTACGTGGAAGATTCAAAGTTAGTGAAGTGCATCTGGTGCGACGTAATAATCTGCAGAAATCATTAAAGTTTGGGAACTTTAATAAAATCCATCGCACTAGTTCTTTTGAAACAGTTTGGTTCTGACTAGTTCTCACACACGTTCTGATACTTGACCTGAGTCACATCTTCTCATTAAAACACTCCACTTTAATTACAACAGTCATTGATGAAGACACGTTTTTATCTTCTTCATCAGGACCATGTGACCGGACCATTTTACTCTTACATGTATGTTAAGTATTACATTCTGTTTGTTTTATTTGTTTATCTTATTTTGTTAAGTGCTTTGAGATGATTTAGGGCGATACAAGAATAAGTTGTATTGAATCGACTTTGAGCAGCTGGTGTTATATTTGTGCTATATAATATAAGTTGACATTGACATTTCCAGGATATTTAGGTTCTGTGGTTGTCCCGCTCCCTTCAGAACAATGTCTCCTAAGTGTTTGTTTTTATAGTCATATTTTAGGGCTATACACAAATTTCATTGAATTTCTAACCAACTTAAATAACCCCAGCTTTAACATCCTTTTATAAAAGTATCTTTGTCCAGTCAGAGATCAGCTCTTGACTCTTTACTCCAACCTCACGTCTCTCGCTCTTCGCCTCGTTTCTCAAGTGTATCTGGACCATCTGCTTGTCTCATGGATCGAACATGAAATGTGGAAAACTGAAGTGAATTGCCGACGTCCGTGCTGCACATTTAGCGAGTATTTACGGCCGCAGTCTTAATGACTCCAACAACAAAGTGGAATCCTCGGAGCACAGACCTCGGACTCGCTCCTCTGGCGTCTCGCTGCTTTGAGGCTGTCAAAAGAAGTGTATATAAGTGTAATATTATGATGCAGCGCACAGAGGGTGATATAGGCCTGAGAGGACGCAGCAGCTTCACATTCCAGGCACGCTCTGTGTTTCCAGATCCACCTGTCTCTCCGCGGCTAACGCACTTAGCATGCGGCACACACACATTATTCTGCTTCAGTCCAGCCTGAGGAGCATGTGTTTTCACAAACTCAAAGGATTGCAACGGCTTTATTTGACATTTATGTTGTTGCAATGTTTTTTTTGGTCAATTTTGAAAGGTTGATTTGAAGGGTTTGATGTAGTGAGCGCGGCGCCGTGTAACGAGCTGAAAAATGGCCGCACGAGCTCATTGGCCGAACGCTCCTCTCCTTCATCTGATTAAAGCTCTCCACTTTAATTACAACAATCATTGATTCAGGTCATTGACGAAGACACGTTATTACCTTCTTCATCAGGATCCATTGTGACCGGGTCAGGCACCTGGCATCACTAATTTCAGATTAGTTTTCTCTTGTCGCTCCGTGTGTCCGTTTAACACTGAGTCCAAATGGCTTTTGCTCTCACACTGTGCTTCCTTTGACCGCAATCACAGCAATCTGTCTGTCTCTAAATGTCACTTCATGATAATCAATTACTACATCCATCTGTTCATTGTACTTTTAACAGATGAAGTTGTCAAATGTTTAGACGGAAATAATGGGAAATACATAAAAATGCATCGGTTTCATCTTTTGGACGCTCAAAGTCTCTTCACATTATTATTATTTACCTCCAAACACAGTGGTCGTAAACTGCTGCTGTAGCCACAGCTGCCCTGGGGCACACTGAGTGGTAAAAACAGGCTTTTGTTGTAGATGTGAGGACATAGGTTTGAGGCCCTATTTAAGCCAAACTAAAGTCACTCTGCTCTTAGCCTCAGATGTTTTCGGATCAGAACCTTCCACATTAAGTTTGTTAAATTGATTGTAAAATAGTCCTTTGTGTCCTGACATTTCGTTCCCTGAGTGCGGCGGTCTTTTTGTTTGCGTTTATTTTCCACGTTCCAATCCCCGCCCCGACAATAATACATCCATTTAAACGTTCTTATAAAAACGAGAATAAATCGTGAATAGATTATAACACTTCACTTGATGTCAATGATTGCATTTCTCTCCATCCGCACATCCGCACATTTGGC
Organism: Knipowitschia caucasica; assembly: GCA_964034765.1. NCBI lineage: Eukaryota > Metazoa > Chordata > Actinopteri > Gobiiformes > Gobiidae > Knipowitschia > Knipowitschia caucasica. Next base: position 22,531,323 of record OZ035845.1, on the reverse strand, counting down.
CCCTGTGCATTTAGCATAATTCCCGGGAATGCTGCTTGTGTGCGATACGGGAGCGAGTGCATATGAAATGCAAATAGAAGTGCTCCTGTGCGGTTTGGAAGAGATTGCATCATGAGATCAGTCACATTATATTTACTTACCACATCAGCGTGAAGTTCCAGCTGATTTAGCAATGAAGCGCCTCCACCAACTGCAAAACACCGCCTAGTTTCTGCTGGGAGTGTAAATCCATCTGATAGATATGGAAATGACCTGCTGTCCAATCCACACGTGTTACTGTTTGGATCAAATCTCACTGTTGCCCTTCATTACATTTATTACATTCATTACATTTATTACATGTAGAGGCGTTGTTGTGCAGCTCTCTCCGTGTACAGAGCTGTAGCTGCGCTGGATCAGCTACGATTGGAAAGAAAGTCATTTGTGTTTGGGTTAATAGACAGATGTTAGAGCAACACAAGACGGACACACAACTTTTTTAACTCATCACAACATGATTTATTGAGGTGTTTGAAAGAACTGTGTTGAACAAAGCAAAAGGAAACCAAAACGGTACAATCTGAGGATCCAAACGTTTAGTCGTGTTGCTTAGTTTTCTTCCATGTTGAGACTCGTTTACCAAATATTCTGCAATAATCATGCGTTCTGTAACTACTTCAACTTATCAAGGTTTAGTTGTATAATAAGGCCATAAACTCTGCTCTGACATCAACACAACTCTAAAACAACTCTAAAACAACACTGTCCTCACATTTACAATTATCATTCAAATTATTCTAATGGATTCAGCTTCATGAATGTGGGGGAAGTGTCTTGCCTAAGGACACAACCACTGTTTAGCATTTTACAGCCGCAGCCGCCCAACTGTGGCACCTGCTGTTCTCAGAGGTCTCCCATCACAGTACTGACCAGGCCCTGCCCTGCTTAGCTTCAGACGGATTTGGGTCTGATGGGATCTAGACAGGAATAACTTACATCACTATGCTCAAGTCCTCCCCCCTCTGGCCCTTCAACGCTTTCATTCTTGCAGCAACCCTCCTCCTCCCCATCTCCGCCTCGTCAGCTCTTTCCCTTCTCTAGCTCCCCCCACCTGGGTCTAGGCCGGAGTCTAGGCCGGAGTCTAGGCCGGGGTCTAGGCCTGGGTCTAGGTCGGGGTCTAGGCCGGAGTCTAGGCCGGGGTCTAGGCCTAGACCCAGGCCTAGTGTCAGTTTTATTCTTATAAAGCCCGGGTTCTTTGTTCTAGTCCCTCCAGATTGAAATGCAGCCATGACCAAAGATAATAGTAATAATGTTTCTAGTGCATATTACACGCAGTCTCTTTAACACGGCCTCTGCTCTGTGTTCTTCTCCACATATAAGATAAATATAAATACAGACTCATTCACATGCAACACACACGATGAGGCTTCCACAGATTCTGAAAATCCTCCGATGTTTCTAATGGAACAAAACAGAGTTAATCAGTCGTCTCCTTTGAAAGAGTCTGGATCGAGAATGCATAAAACAATGTTATTTCAGTGGAAGCTGCTTCAGACGCATGAATGTTTCAGCAGTGCTTTAAAAATGAGTAATTCCTTGGTTCATGCTTTACAAGAGAGACATTTTCAAAAAGAATCAATTAGACGCCTTTGATAAAAATGTTTGCGATATAAATGTGAGTCTTTAATGTGTCTTCAAAAGGTTGTTCAAGTTTAATGAGCCTCCTCCAAACAAATTAACAATGACGTTCTCTTTGCTCCGTGGGAAAAGGCCGCGGCTAAAACTGGGTCAGCAGAAAATAAAACCAAATCCAAAATATGAAGTTGGTTTTGGGACAGTTACAGCTGCTTCTCACTCACTGCAGCTTTGGGTGAAAGACTGAGGGAGAAAACTATATTTATCCTCCTCAGTATTTATCGTCCTTAATACCTCGCGGGGCTGAGAGCTGATTGGCTGAGTGAGACGGGTCCTCTCTTTCACTCTTAGTCTGAAAAAGCTGATACAAACATGTGTAACAAGTGTAAGGAATAGTGTTCACTGTATGTATCCCCATCAGCAGAGGTCGGGCTGAGAGACACAACTCTCCCTCATCTTAAACATGTGTTTCTGTGGGAGCTACATGTGTGATTTAAAAACACATTTAGTGAGATATTAGTAATGTCATTTATGTTTTCTTTCATTGATTAACATGTTTATACGGAGGAAATCCAGTGCATAAATGTTACTTACTATGAAAGTGAACTAGGATTAGTCTGAGAACCACAATCATCTAGAACCACATCTGGCTCCGGAGCCACAGGTTCCTGACCCTGTTATAGGGCACAGTGTCCTCTGCATTTGACCCACCCTTTATCGCCACTAGGGGGAGTTGCAGAGTGAGATACCCCAACTTACATTTGTACAAACTTTCAAGACAGAACCACTAATCCCAAACACACACACACACACACACACACACACTAGACGCACACACATATACTACATGCACACACACACACACACACACTAGACGCACACACATATACTACATGCACACACACACACAGCAGTAGGGCGTTCCCCGCTGCTCTGCATCAAGAATCCTCGACGTTCGATCAAAGACATAAAGAAATCTGCTTCAAGAGAAACGTGAAACAGAGAAAGTGACGTGACCGTGGCGCCGTGTGTGTGTCGCCCTCTTTGTGCATCATCGTTACCCACGGTTACGTACTTTTGTATCGAGAGACCTGGACTTTTCATCTCTCCCACAGAAGTCGCAGCCCCCACGACAAGCCCTGTCTCTGGTTGTTAGTGACGGGGTCTGACGTGGGGGAGAGGAGCCGCAGCGTGACTGACGAGAGAAGCTGCGATCGCGGACGCTGTAGTAGACGCAAACAACCGCCGCCCGACCGAGCTCAACTGCCGGTGATTGCAGAGTCCGCTGTCGAGAGAATTGTCCTGATGCTAGTGTGAGGTGAAAAGCGGCTTCGGTGATTGGTGCAGACTCAAATGTAAAGCGTTTGTGTTTGAGCAGATTGTAGGTTATTTTCTTATGGGGTTGTTTCACGGCTGAAGGTAGAAGCGTTGGATGTAGTTTTAGTCCTGACATGTAGCAGACACTAAGGTTAATGGGAGAGAACTCAAAAACAATCTATGTATTTTTGCAGTGATCAAAATCATCTTGAATAGTTGGTTGTTGCCAACAGCAGATTAGAAAACCCAACATTACAGCTCATAGAACATGACATGAATAGTATTTAAGGATATTATATTTTTACAGGAAGAATAATTTTCTGATAATTGCTTACCAAGATTTCCTTGGTATTTGAAGCTGGCGTACGGAACTTCTTTTCTTTGGTGTTTCTCCAAATATATTGTGAACAAATCAGACCATAACCTGCACCTTCGTAGAAAACAGTTTATATTTTTATTACTTGCAAGAAAGAGCCATTTGCGTCTCTGTTAAACTACAAACCCCTTCTGATTGGTTGGTTGTACTTCCTGGTTCTTATCTAACCATGTTTCTGTGATACCAGACTCAGAGCTGGAGTGAAATTAAACTCCAGCCCTTCTTCAAACCGTACAAATCTCACAATTTTTTTTCCTTCTCACTATTATTAAACACAAACAGACATGTGCAAAAACAAACCCAGCCCCAGATCCTCAAACTCCACCCACTCGAAACTGATCCCAGAAAATCAAATGTCAAAACCCAGAGTCGAGCACAATCAGGGCCTGGTCCTGTCTCCGCCCCCAAGTCCTGTCTCCGCCTCCCAAGTCCTGTCTCCGCCCCCAAGTCCTGTCTCCGCCCCCCAAGTCCTCTCTCCGCCCCAAGTCCTGTCTCCGCCCCCAAGTCCTGTCTCCGCCCCCAAGTCCTGTCTCCGCCCCCCAAGTCCTCTCTCCGCCCCCAAGTCCTGTCTCCGCCCCAAGTCCTCTCTCCGCCCCAAGTCCTGTCTCCGCCCCCCAAGTCCTCTCTCCGCCCCCCAAGTCCTCTCTCCGCCCCCCAAGTCCTCTCTCCGCCCCCAATAAGACGGCGTTAAAGGCAATGAAAGAAGTGGCTGGGAACATAATGGAGTGGAGCCGGGGAAAAGGGCAGCTGTCATTTTCAGTAAATGAAGTTGAAGATAAAATATGGCAAACACGGATTAGTGTGAAATGACTTTTGGGGAAGTAGCAGAGCACACAGCTGTTAAAGGTGAGAATTTAGACTTTACTCTCTTTAAGGACAGTCTGCGGCTTCATTAAAAGGACTTAGATTTATTAGATTTAGCAGCAGCTACTTTCCATCTGTGGCCCTGACAATACAACCATTAAAGGAGGAATATCTAACTAATATAGAACAATGGCAAAACACAAACATTTTTTTGTTTTTGTTTGTACTTTATAATTACTATCCCCTTATTTTCTCTGTCATTCTCTCATTTTGCAAACTTTTCTTGATTCTGTGTCTGTTTGGTCCCAGACATACTCCAGTGTTTTTGTGCTTTGGATTCGACACCAGAGTCCAGTCCCTTCTCCGCTCTGGGACTGACTGGGACTGACTGGGACTGACAGGGACTGACGGGGACTGACGGGGACTGACTGGGACTGACTGGGACTGACTGAAATGATTGATGGCTCACTCTGCTCTTTTGGACGGACAAAGTTTCCTGTTTTCTTCATAGAGAAGATAAATATGGCCCGAGACTTGTTTGAAGTTGTGTAAATGTTTCCCAGCGTTTGTGAAGTGAATGTAAATGTGTTTTTAGAGAATGTCGATTGGTTTGTTGTGTACAGAGGTCTCTCCTTTAGTCAAGATGGAACAATAACCACAACAAACAAAATCACACAAATATAATCTGGAACTAGAAAAACAATAGAATTTAATGCAGAGATTATGTAGAAGTTTAGATGTTGATTTCTGAGTTTAGGTAAGTAAGTAAGTGAGTGAGATTGATTTTAAACCATTGCGTGGATTCAAACACAGAACCTCCGGTCTCTGTGAGGACCTCCGGTCTCTGTGAGGACCTCCGGTCTCTGTGAGGACCTCCGGTCTCTGTGTGGACCTCCGGTCTCTGTTAAGACCATCAGTCTCTGTGAGGACCTTCAGTCTCTGTGAGGACCTCCAGTCTCTGTGAGGACCAGCATCATAGGTTCAGCAGTAATGTGAGGCCTGAGGGTCTTTTGGATCCTGTTCGACTCCAAATGAGGGAGTTTCTTTTGGAAGGATCTGTTGCTCCAAAGTGCCAAAGCACAGTCTGTTTTGGCAGCACACGGTGGAACACTGTCCTCTCTCAGCTCCATGTGGTAATTAAAAAACGGCCTGATTGACATGTGTGTCCCACTGAACCGCCAAGAATGTGGAATATGTAAAGCAAGACAGCTGAGATCTGGAAACCTGGATTCAAAACTAATTAGGAGCAAATACAATGTGCAAAAGGTTTGTTTGAGCAGAGTGTGGAGTTTATCTAAACTGGGACTTGGCAAAAACCACTTGGACAAAGTGTCGCACCACAATTATCTATTTTAGGGAAAGTATTTGTCTTTGTTATCCCAGTATCAGCCGTTCCCAGTTTCTATCAGAGAGAGTAGAGCCGTCATCTTTCCCAAAAATACTGTTGGTTTTAGTTTTATCACATTTACACATATCACACAGTGGCTGAGTGGTTAGCACTGCCGTTTCTTAGCAACAACGTCCGGGGTTTGAGTCCTCTCCCTCCAAGTGCTCTGGTTTCCTCAGCCTCTTATGCAGCTATAATCTGGAACAATATTCCTGAAAATGTGAGACAGACTTCTTCTCTGACCATCTTTAAATCCAGGTTAAAACAGTTTAATGTGATTATTCAGGATTGTAATGTCTTCAACTGTTTCTATCTGCTTTCAGATCTTTGAGTTGTCGTGTGATTGAACTGTGCTATCCAAATAAACTTCCTTGACTTGCTCAGACACATGTAAATGATGGACTGTCCCTGAACATAACTCCAGTAAATATCTCTGTCTCACACTGTTTCCAGTCCGTATCTTTGATGATTATGCTTTTTAAACTTGTAAATACATAAAGGCCGTTACACTGAGCGTGTTGTGATGAAATGCACACGCTCGGCCGCGTCCTGTTGTTGTTTACTTTCCACCCTGCTGCTTTCAGACTGTGTGTGTCTACTCCATATGGGCTTCTCTTTCTGCCTCGGACCCATCGCCACGACCACGGCTGGTCCCGACCTCGGCCCCGCTCCCATGTGCTGTGTGTGGGACTACAGCAGCTGTCCTTGTCACTACAAAAGCCCTATTTTCCACACACCACGTTGCTTTTCCCCGGGCGCTCCTCGGCCTCCCGGTCAGCACCCTGGAGAGCTCCCCAACCCAAAATCTGATGTGTTTTTCCCGTCTCTCTTTGAGCCCATTCTGCTTCACAGCCAAATAGGACACACCGATGCTCTATTTTGACTTCTTCTTTTTGCTTTCGCGAGCTTACCCGGCGAGATCCAGACTCACAGCTTTTTCAAATCACACCTTTAATAATAATGTGAGAAAAGGAATTATGCAGTAGAATGGTCATTTCAAAGATTGATTATAGACTATGAAGGCTTTTTGCAACATCATTTAAGGGAGGAGGTGCCAGAAAGAGCAGGACTGGGATAAATAACTAAAATCATGGGTTTTTTCATGTTTGGGTTTTCAGAGTTCAAACGTGTCTGAAAAACTCATGTATTTATTCTTTTTGGTTGTTTGGATCCACATCAGCTTCTAGTGGTTGATTGTTCTTCCAAAGTTATCAGTTATAGACTTCTACTGTTTCTACGTGAGGCTTCTACAGTCTACACACTAAACACTAAACTCTGAGAAGATTAAATCCATATTGTGTGAAAACTTATTTGTATCATATTTATTACAACTTTTGGGTTTTTTTTGTCTTTTCTTTTATGCTTTTATTTTAAATGAGTAAAGTGGCAGAAAGATGGGACTAAATGCTTTACTTTCACCCACTCCTGTGTCATACATTTAGATTGTGTTGGTTTTTCCTTTTTGCTGAATGTTTGAAGTTAACAAATACATGAATAAATACATAGCCCCAGCAGGTGGATTGAATCAGCTCTCAGTGCTGATGGAGCTGCATGTGTCACAGGAGGAAGACTCTGGAATGTCTTCCTCTGCAGAAGGTTTCTTTACAAAGACTAATGCACTGCACATACTTTTTATTATTTTTTATTTAAGGACAATAACATTTAAGAAAAACGACAGAAATTTCAGCAAAACAAAAAAACACAAAGATTTTTTCACTTTCACAAAAATTAGAAATGTTTAATATTCAGATTTCTCTTCAAAAGTAAAGCATCAAGACTCTGTTCCAACATGATGAATAAATAAATATATTTAAATATCCAGATTGTTCACTCTTGTGCGTACTTCATGCGTCATCCTCTAAAAACATATTTCTGCAGAATTGTGTTAAAACCGTCTCATTGTTTTGCAAATTTAATATTCATGTCTGTCAAAAACCCGCCCCCACATCCAAGAATTACCCACAACATTTTACTGATACTTTCACGGCTCGATACAGTTTCAGACATTTCCAGGAGCAAAGAAAGAAGAAGATAAACTTTAGGATGAGATGGTGGATGTGAGGAGCACAGGTGGAAACACAGCGCCCCCTGCTGTGAGGGCAGTGGGAGGTGCAGAGGGAGGTGCAGAGGGAGGTGCAGAGGAGTGCAGAGGGAGGTGCAGAGGCCACAGAGGGAGGTGCAGAGGAGGGCAGAGGGAGATGAAGAGGCCACAGAGGGAGGTGCAGAGGAGGGCAGTGGGAGGTGCAGAGGGAGGTGAAGAGGAGGGCAGAGGGAGGTGCAGAGGGAGGTGAAGAGGCCACAGAGGGAGGTGCAGAGGAGGGCAGAGGGAGGTGAAGAGGCCACAGAGGGAGGTGCAGAGGAGGGCAGAGGGAGGTGCAGAGGCCACAGAGAGAGGTGCAAAGGAGGGCAGAGGGAGGTGTAGAGGCCACAGAGGGAGGTGCAGAGGAGGGCAGAGGGAGGTGCAGAGGCCACAGAGGGAGGTGCAGAGGAGGGCAGAGGGAGGTGAAGAGGAGGGCAGAGGGAGGTGCAGAGGCCACAGAGGGAGGTGCAGAGGAGGGCAGAGGGAGGTGAAGAGGAGGGCAGAGGGAGGTGCAGAGGCCACAGAGGGAGGTGCAGAGGAGGGCAGAGGGAGGTGAAGAGGAGGGCAGAGGGAGGTGCAGAGGCCACAGAGGGAGGTGCAGAGGAGGGCAGAGGGAGGTGCAGAGGAGGGCAGAGGGAGGTGCAGAGGAGGGCAGAGGGAGGTGCAGAGGCCACAGAGGGAGGTGCAGAGGCCACAGAGGGAGGTGCAGAGGGAGGTGCAGAGGCCACAGAGTTCCCAGATAAGGCTTTAGTCTCTGATGTAGCAGCTGCTGTGGACGACTCAGTCCATGTTCAGCGGCTTAGATCCCATCACCCTCTGCTTTCATTAGTCTGGATACAGAAACAGGAACGTGGGATTCCCTGAAAGAGCAGTGAGAGAAGTGCCCGAGAGAGAAGTCTGAGTGTCGCGGTTTAATGAGAGGAGCAGTAGGACGAATGTGTTCTGCTAGAATGATTTATGACTCTGGTTATTTTCATCTGGTCACAGTCACACACTTCACATTTAAATAATGTACAAGTAAAAAGTGGCTCGTACATTATCTGAATATATGTCAGAATCTGAAGGATTTGTAATAACAGTCACAAGGAAGTCACAAATGTAGGAATTGTCTTTGGCTCAAGCTGCGTTCAGGCTGTAAGAGGAAAAGGTAAGACCAAAACATGTTCATAAAATCTGTTAAAATTACTGCTATGTAAGAAAGAACATATGGATAGTAACTCCTGTTCCGACCGGGATTCGAACCCAGGCCAGAGTGCTCATTATCCATCCTCAGGTCTCCCATCCCAGTACTAACCAGGCCCTGCCCTGCACAGCTTCTGAGGTCTGACAGGAGAGCTATCCCCTGGAAGTGTCTGCACCCTGAGAACACTGCAGTAAATGTGAATAGCTTGTTTGTCTACTCACTGTTGGTTCGTTACAACTCTTTCTTAATTACAAACGCTCGCTGCGGTTTATTTTTCACAAAGGTATTTTTAACCTTGTGTTTTTTTCCCGAGCGGATTCTGTCGCCGCAGCTTTGCTCAGCGACGTGTGTTTAATTCCAGCCTCCAGAGTTTTTCAGATCGCTCCCAACTGATGTGTTTTAGTGCGAGCGTAGTGAGAAAAAGAACAACAGGCCTCGTTAGAACCGACGGCGGCCGAATGGATCCTCCGTCTCTCGTTCACGGTTCTCCGGGTTCTGGGGGCAGCATTCAGTGCGACACATGCGCCGCTGACTCACGCCGTGATTCATGCAGGACACGATCGCAGCGTTTGCACTTGAATGGAAGACTGTGTGAACAATGGGAGAGGCCTTGTAGGACACAGCTGCAGTTTAACAGCAGCTGTAGGACACAGCTGCAGTTTAACAGCAGCTGTAGGACACAGCTGCAGTTTAACAGCAGCTGTAGGACACAGCTGCAGTTTAACAGCAGCTGTAGGACACAGCTGCAGTTTAACAGCAGCTGTAGGACACAGCTGCAGTTTAACAGCAGCTGTAGGACACAGCTGCAGTTTAACAGCAGCTGTAGGACACAGCTGCAGTTTAACAGCAGCTGTAGGACACAGCTGCAGTTTAACAGTAGTAAGTAGTAAGTAAGTAATCTTTATTTATATACCGCCTTTTCACTGCACATCGGAGTCTCAAAGCGGTTTACAATTGTGATTTTTGGGAGTGGGGCCAGAACAGGAGGCGCATGCCAGACCTATTGTACATATTTTTAGACAGCAGCTGTAGGACACAGCTGCAGTTTAACAGCAGCTGTAGGACACAGCTGCAGTTTAACAGAACTCCCGGAGCAGTCAATTTGACGGATTTTTTCTGTGAATAAATGCAGTGTATTTCATTTTAGACAAAGGATATTATTCAACCCATTTTGTGACTACGCCTGTTTCTACTCTGCTCTTATCCTTAGCTCTACTCTACCTGATTCTGCCTCCAATTCACTTTAACTGGTACCGTATCCTAGCAACCTACCCCCAACAAAACATTTTCTGCAGGAAATTCCTTGGCAACCATGGCTTCCAGCAGCACTCTGGCCAATCACTGTCTATTAGAAGATGTTAGTGTCAGCTCGTCCTGGAAAGAAGTGAAGCTAAGAGCATAAAGAAGTGCCCAGTGCTGGTTAAACAGAGTCTGTTTGGTTTTGGACGCAGAGTGACTCGGCACATTTTTGCTCTTCATCACTTCCTCATGAATCTATCTGTATGACGTGTATTTCTATGGTATTATGTTTATATTATGTGTTATGTGTTGCTAGGTAACTACCACACCTAGCAACGCAACGTTTACTGTTAGCAGTTAGCATTGGTTAGCCTTTCTACAAACGTGTGGCTGTATTTCACCAGTGTCCAATAAAATCACATGTATTTATAGAAACACAATCCATACATTGTGGATTGTATGTACATTATGAGGATTTTGAGGAATGTGAAGAATGTGACAAAAAACCCAATTTTTATTATTAGTATTTGATTATTGATCGTTGCATCATGGGTTTAAACTTCCTCTTAAATACAAATAAGTTAGCTAGTTTGTTTTATTGTTCTCTCTCTGGTCTCTCTCTCTGGTCTCTCTCTGGTCTCTCTCTGGTCTCTCTTTCTGGTCTCTCTCTCTGGTCTCTCTCTCTCTGGTCTCTCTCTGGTCTCTCTCTGGTCTCTCTTTCTGGTCTCTCTCTGGTCTCTCTTTCTGGTCTCTCTCTGGTCTCTCTCTGGTCTCTCTCTGGTCTCTCTCTCTGGTCTCTCTCTCTGGTCTCTCTCTCTGGTCTCTCTCTCTGGTCTCTCTCTGGTCTCTCTCTCTGGTCTCTCTCTCTGGTCTCTCTCTGGTCTCTCTCTGGTCTCTCTCTGGTCTCTCTCTGGTCTCTCTCTCTGGTCTCTCTCTGGTCTCTCTCTGGTCTCTCTCTGGTCTCTCTCTGGTCTCTCTCTGGTCTCTCTCTGGTCTCTCTCTGGTCTCTCTCTGGTCTCTCTCTGGCTCTCTCTCTCTCTCTCTCTCTTGGTCTCTCTCTCTGGTCTCTCTCTCTCTCTCTCTCTCTCGGTCTCTCTCTGGTCTCTCTCTCTCTGGTCTCTCTCTCTGGCCTGTCTCTCTGCTCTCTCTCTCTGGTCTGTCTCTCTCTCTGGTCTCTCTCTCTGGTCTCTCTCTCTGGTCTCTCTCTGGTCTCTCTCTGGTCTCTCTCTCTGGTCTCTCTCTCTGGTCTCTCTCTGGTCTCTCTCTGGTCTCTCTCTCTGGTCTCTCTCTCTGGTCTCTCTCTGGTCTCTCTCTGGTCTCTCTTTCTGGTCTCTCTCTGGTCTCTCTCTCTGGTCTCTCTCTCTGCTCTCTCTCTGGTCTCTCTCTGGTCTCTCTCTGGTCTCTCTCTGGTCTCTCTTTCTGGTCTCTCTCTGGTCTCTCTCTCTGGTCTCTCTCTGGTCTCTCTCTCTGGTCTCTCTCTCTGGTCTCTCTCTGGTCTCTCTCTGGTCTCTCTGGTCTCTCTCTCTGGTCTCTCTCTGGTCTCTCTCTGGTCTCTCTCTCTGGTCTCTCTCTCTGGTCTCTCTCTCTGGTCTCTCTCTCTGGTCTCTCTCTGGTCTCTCTCTGGTCTCTCTCTCTCTGGTCTCTCTCTCTGGTCTCTCTCTCTGGTCTCTCTCTCTGGTCTCTCTCTCTGGTCTCTCTCCTGGTCTCTCTCTCTGGTCTCTCTCTGGTCTCTCTCTGGTCTCTCTCTGGTCTTTCTCTGGTCTCTCTCTGGCCTCTCTCTGGTCTCTCTCTCTGGTCTCTCTCTGGTCTCTCTCTGGTCTCTCTCTGGTCTCTCTCTCTGGTCTCTCTCTGGTCTCTCTCTGGTCTCTCTCTGGTCTCTCTCTCTCTGGTCTCTCTCTGGTCTCTCTCTGGTCTCTCTCTGGTCTCTCTCTGGTCTCTCTCTCTGGTCTCTCTCTGGTCTCTCTCTGGTCTCTCTCTGGTCTCTCTCTCTCTGGTCTCTCTCTGGTCTCTCTCTCTGGTCTCTCTCTCTGGTCTCTCTCTCTGGTCTCTCTCTCTCTCTCTCTCTCTCTGGTCTCTCTCTGTCTCTCTCTGGTCTCTCTCTGGTCTCTCTCTCTGGTCTCTCTCTGGTCTCTCTCTGGTCTCTCTCTGGTCTCTCTCTCTCTTCTCTCTCTGGTCTCTCTCTCTGGTCTCTCTCTCTGGTCTCTCTCTCTGGTCTCTCTCTCTGGTCTCTCTCTCTGGTCTCTCTCTCTGGTCTCTCTCTCTGGTCTCTCTCTCTCTGGTCTCTCTCTGGTCTCTCTCTCTGGTCTCTCTCTCTGGTCTCTCTCTCTGGTCTCTCTCTCTGGTCTCTCTCTCTGGTCTCTCTCTCTGGTCTCTCTCTCTGGTCTCTCTCTCTGGTCTCTCTCTCTCTGGTCTCTCTCTCCTCTCTCTCTCTGGTCTCTCTCTCTGGTCTCTCTCTCTGGTCTCTCTCTCTCTCTCTCTGGTCTCTCTCTGGTCTCTCTCTGGTCTCTCTCTCTCTCCCTCTCTCTCTTCCCTCTCTCCTCTCTCTCCCTCTCTCCTCTCTCTCCTTGCTCTGCTCTCTCTGTTATCTCCCTGCTCTCACCCTGCTCTCTCCTCCCTCTCTCCTCTCTCTCTCTGCTCTCTCTCCTCTCTCTCTCTCCCTCTTCTCCGCTGCCTTCTCTTCCCGCCGTCCTCCGCCGTCCTCCGCCGTCCTCCGCCGTCCTCCGCCGTCCTCCGCCACACGTCTGCCCTAATACCAGCGATGGACTTTAGATTACATGTAATAGCTGTCTCTGCCGGCAACGAATCAACTGCATTAGTCAGCACGGACCATCGAGGGCTATTTATAGTCTCTGTCCTGTATCATGAGAGAGAGCACGCAGACCTGGTCCAGCCGAGGGGAAGTAAGTGATGCTGAGGGGGGAGGTCAGGCCTCAGCTGAAGGGGGTCCATATGGGGAGGGGGCTCTGTGCAGCTGTGTGGTATCAGTGCTAATGTGTGCGTTTAAGTTCGCTGCTGTTATGTAAGATCGAGAACAAGATCTAAACATTAGGTTTGGGTCAGAGGGTCAGAGAAGAAGCCTGTCTCACATTTTCAGGAAGACTGTTAGTAAGTAATAGTAAGTTTTTATTTATATACCGCCTTTTCACTGCAGATCTGAGTCTCAAAGCGGTTTACAATTGTTAATTTTGGGCATTTGTCTCTCACTCCACACAGAGATGGGAGCGGGGCCAGAACAGGAGGCGCATGCCAGAACTATTGGACATATTTTTAGTGGTAGGGGAAACCGGAGTACCCGGAGGAAACCTACGCAGACACGGGGAGAACATGCAAACTCCACTCAGAAAGGCCCTGGTCCGACCGGGATTCGAACCCAGGACCTTCTTGCTGAGAGGCGAGAGTGCTAACCACTCAGCCACCGTGCCACTGTTCCAGACTTTAGCTCCTCAGAGTCCCAGCAGGAGACCAGTCCCTGTGCTCCTCAGAGTCCCAGCAGGAGGCCAGTCCCTGTGCTCCTCAGAGTCCCAGCAGGAGGCCAGTCCCTGTGCTCCTCAGAGTCCCAGCAGGAGGCCAGTCCCTGTGCTCCTCAGAGTCCCAGCAGGAGGCCAGTCCTTGTGCTCCTCAGAGTCCCAGCAGGAGACCAGTCCCTGTGTTCCTCAGAGTCCCAGCAGGAGGCCAGTCCCTGTGCTCCTCAGAGTCCCAGCAGGAGGCCAGTCCCTGTGCTCCTCAGAGTCCCAGCAGGAGGCCAGTCCTTGTGCTCCTCAGAGTCCCAGCAGGAGTCCAGTCCCTGTGCTCCTCAGAGTCCCAGCAGGAGGCCAGTCCCTGTGCTCCTCAGAGTCCCAGCAGGAGGCCAGTCCCTGTGCTCCTCAGAGTCCCAGCAGAAGGCCAGTCCCTGTGTTCCTCAGAGTCCCAGCAGGAGGCCAGTCCCTGTGCTCCTCAGAGTCCCAGCAGGAGGCCAGTCCCTGTGCTCCTCAGAGTCCCAGCAGGAGACCAGTCCCTGTGCTCCTCAGAGTCCCTGCAGGAGGCCAGTCCCTGTGCTCCTCAGAGTCCCAGCAGGAGACCAGTCCCTGTGCTCCTCAGAGTCCCAGCAGGAGGCCAGTCCCTGTGCTCCTCAGAGTCCCAGCAGGAGGCCAGTCCCTGTGCTCCTCAGAGTCCCAGCAGGAGGCCAGTCCTTGTGCTCCTCAGAGTCCCAGCAGGAGACCAGTCCCTGTGCTCCTCAGAGTCCCAGCAGGAGGCCAGTCCCTGTGCTCCTCAGAGTCTCAGCAGGAGGCCAGTCCCTGTGCTCCTCAGAGTCCCAGCAGAAGGCCAGTCCCTGTGTTCCTCAGAGTCCCAGCAGGAGGCCAGTCCCTGTGCTCCTCAGAGTCCCAGCAGGAGGCCAGTCCCTGTGCTCCTCAGAGTCCCAGCAGGAGACCAGTCCCTGTGCTCCTCAGAGTCCCTGCAGGAGGCCAGTCCCTGTGCTCCTCAGAGTCCCAGCAGGAGGCCAGTCCCTGTGCTCCTCAGAGTCCCAGCAGGAGGCCAGTCCCTGAGCTCCTCAGAGTCCCAGCAGGAGGCCAGTCCCTGTGCTCCTCAGAGTCCCAGCAGGAGGCCAGTCCCTGTGCTCCTCAGAGTCCCAGCAGGAGGCCAGTCCCTGTGCTCCTCAGAGTCCCAGCAGGAGGCCAGTCCCTGTGCTCCTCAGAGTCCCAGCAGGAGGCCAGTCCCTGAGCTCCTCAGAGTCCCAGCAGGAGGCCAGTCCCTGTGCTCCTCAGAGTCCCAGCAGGAGGCCATATTATCACTGTCCTTTGACCCTACTGCATAGGGCACCGGCGGCACGGTGGCTGAGTGGATAGCACTCTCGCCTCTCAGCAAGAAGGTCCTGGGTTCGAATCCTGGTCGGACCAGGCCCTTTCTGAGTGGAGTTTGCATGTTCTCCCCGTGTCTGCGTAGGTTTCCTCCGGGTACTCCGGTTTCCCCTACCACTAAAAATATGTACAATAGTTCTGGCATGTGCCTCCTGTTCGGCGACCCCGCTCCCATCTCTGTGTGGAGTGAGAGACAAATGCCAAAAAATAACAATTGTAAACCGCTTTGAGACTCTGGTCTGTGAAAGGCGCTATATAAATAAACATTAGTTACTTACTTACTAGGCAAAGAACCACACAAAAACCCAATGGGAAAAAGTAGATCCAGGACTGAGGCTGTAGACCCAGGACTGAGGCTGTAGACCCAGGACTGAGGCTGTAGACCCAGGACTGAGGCTGTAGACCCAGGACTGAGGCTGTAGACCCAGGACTGAGGCTGTAGACCAAGGACTGAGGCTGTAGACCCAGGACTGAGGCTGTAGACCCAGGACTGAGGCTGTAGACCCAGGACTGAGGCTGTAGACCCAGGACTGAGGCTGTAGACCCAGGACTGAGGCTGTAGACCCAGGACTGAGGCTGTAGACCCAGGTCTGCAGGTTTGCGTTTCCAACTGGTGTCAATGAATGCATATTTCATAAAACTATTGTTCGAGAATATATGATCAAGAAGATCTGTGTGTGTGTGTGTGTCTGTGTGTGTGTCTGTGTGTGTGTGTCTGTGTGTGTCTCCGCTGTCAGATGCAAATGTAGCTATTTTTATTCTCTGTGCTCATGAAAATTCAGTTTTAGAATCATTATCTGTAAAAACAATAGAAAACACAAACACACAACAGACTCACAAGACCAGAGAGAGACCAGAGAGACCAGAGAGAGAGACCAGAGAGAGACCAGAGAGACCAGAGAGAGAGACCAGAGAGAGACCAAAGAAAGACCAGAGAGAGACCAGAGAGACCAGAGAGAGAGACCAGAGAGAGACCAGAGAGACCAGAGAGAGACCAGGGAGACCAGAGAGACCAGAGAGAGACCAGAGAGACCATAGAAAGACCAGAGAGAGACCAGAGAGACCAGAGAGAGACCAGAGAGACCAGAGAGAGACCAGGGAGACCAGAGAGACCAGAGAGAGACCAGAGAGACCATAGAGAGACCAGAGAGAGACCAGAGAGACCAGAGAGAGACCAGAGAGAAAGGTATAAATTGTCAGATTAGTTCCTGCAGCTTTGGGAGCTCTCACAAACCTCAGGACTCAGTTTCAAGAATCGAGGATAAAACTGGAACTGAGATGAAATGATGAAATGAAAACACGTTCCTAGGATTTATTTACAAATCCATCTCAAATTGTCGGTCTTTGTCATATTCTTTTTTCATGTTTTTTGCACATTTTTCATTCACTCTGATCCTGCCGAGGAGAGAGACATCAGATGGAAGTGTCAGCGTGACATTCAGCGATCTGATCTCAGCAGCGACAGTGTGCTCTGCAAAATACTTTCAGCTTTTAAACCTGTTACAATATTGTCCTTCCTCAAAACACAGACCTGGAGTTGGTTTTAGCTCCATCCATGCTGAAATCAGGAACTTCTGGCAACGGACATGTAACTCCGCCCCTTCTGTCTAAAGGCTCCTGCACTGTGTGTGTGTGTGTGTGTGTGTGTGTGTGTGTGCGTGTGTGTGTGTGTGTGTGTGTGTACGTGTGTGTGTGTGTGGCTTAGTCCTGGCTCAGTCCTGGTTCTCTCCTGGTTCTCTCCTGGTTCTCTCCTGGTTCAGTCCCGGCTCAGTCCCGGCTCAGTCCTGGCTCAGTCCTGGTTCTCTCCTGGTTCTCTCCTGGTTCTCTCCTGGTTCAGTCCCGGCTCAGTCCCGGCTCAGTCCTGGCTCAGTCCCGGCTCAGTCCTGGTTCTCAGATGTGGGAGTGAGCTGGAGCTGATTAATATTTATTAAAATGTGTTTTGTGCAATTTGCAAATGTGTTTTTCTGATGTAATTATTCAGACGGTGAAGAATCTGCTGCGGATTCAAACAGGATTTGGACTTAACTCAATGTTATGTATTTTATTTTCTCACAGCGAGATATTCTTTGTTCTAGACCCAAATACATGAGGGTTAGTGGTGTTAGGGGCATGCACTTTTAGTCCTGAGTCTACAGCCTCAGTCCTGGGTCTACAGCCTCAGTCCTGGGTCTACAGCCTCAGTCCTGGGTCTACAGCCTCAGTCCTGGATCTACAGCCTCAGTCCTGGGTCTACAGTCTCAGTCCTGGGTCTACAGCCTCAGTCCTGGGTCTACAGCCTCAGTCCTGGGTCTACAGCCTCAGTCCTGGGTCTACGTACATACAGAACAGTTAATACATACAGTACACACGTACAGTACATACATACAGTACATGTATTGTGTATTCACCGAACCCTTCTTTAGTGAAAAATAAAATGTTTTTTTAAATGAATTTAAGTGATGGACACATGAAGCCCGTAGCACACTGAGGCTTTCCTTCTCAGACTGTTTCAAATGTGTCGAAGCCTCTGAACCAGCTCAGACTGTTACACTGACATCTAGTGGACACATATAATCACTGCAGCTTCTGAACAGCAGATCTGGATTCATGTTCCAAAGTTTCACATTCATAGAGTTTTACTGTTTTACTCACGGAATAATGAGCTTCTTATTTTAGCTGGTGTAAAGTGCTGGTGTAAAGTGCTGGCGTAAAGTGCTGGTGTAAAGTGTTGGTGTAAAGTGCTGGTATAAAGTGCTGTTGTAAAGTGCTGGTGCAAAGTGCTGGTGTAAAGTGCTGGTGTAAAGTGCTGGTATAAAGTGCTGTTGTAAAGTGCTGGTGCAAAGTGCTGGTGTAAAGTGCTGGTATAAAGTGCTGGTGTAAAGTGCTGGTATAAAGTGCTGGTTCAAAGTGCTGGTATAAAGTTCTGGTGTAAAGTGCTGGTGTAAAGTGCTGGTGTAAAGTGCTGGTGTAAAGTGCTGGTGCAAAGTGCTGGTGTAAAGTGCTGGTGTAAAGTGCTGGTGTAAAGTGCTGTTGTAAAGTGCTGGTGTAAAGTGCTGGTGTAAAGTGCTGGTGTAAAGTGCTGGTGTAAAGTGCTGGTGTAAAGTGCTGGTGTAAAGTGTTGGTGTAAAGTGCTGGTGTAAAGTGCTGGTGTAAAGTGCTGGTGTAAAGTGCTGGTGTAAAGTGCTGGTGTAAAGTGCTGGTTCAAAGTGCTGGTGTAAAGTGCTGGTGTAAAGTGCTGGTTTCTGTGCTGCAGGAGACGACCATCACGGAGATAAAGCAGAAGATCATGAAGACCCCAGAGGCCAGTGGGATCGTCATCGATGGGTTTCCCCGAGACGTGGGTCAGGCCCTGTCCTTCGAAGACCAGGTCAGTGTCTGCAGACCGGGCTGAGACCAGGTTTAAGACCAGGCTGAGACCAGTTTTAAGACCAGGCTGATGACCGGCTTATCCTGGATCAGTGTGTGATGGAAAAGGTTTACAGAAGATGGTTTTTCTCTCAGATGTGGAGTTGTTTATAAAGCACTGGTAGAAACTGGATCTTTCACTAATTTCATCCATTACATTTGAGTAGTTTATACTAAAATTCTGATCTGACATTTTGTCAAATGTCAAAGGTTTCTATGATGAGATTACTGTGAGTTTCTGCCTCTGTCTGAGAGCGCCCAGTGCAGGACTCAGACTGTAGAACGAGGAAGGAGGACTCAGACTGTAGAACGAGGAAGCAGGACTCAGACTGTAGAACGAGGACAGGTGCAGGACTCAGACTGTAGAACGAGGACAGGTGCAGGACTCAGACTGCAGAACGAGGACAGGTGCAGGACTCAGACTGTAGAACGAGGACAGCTCTGCAGGTGTAGATGGAGGAGGCCAGGTTCAGAGGTCCCGTCGTCGCACCATGAAACAGACAATGGGACAACGGGTGAATAGCAATGAACAGACTACAGTCAAAATCCTGATAATGATTGATGAAAGTGACGTCACAAAAAGCAGTATCAAAAGCAGAGATTGAGAAACCATTAGACAATCCCAAATACTGTCTTTTAGATGAGTTTTGGATTTTTATACCATTCTTGCTTTGTCCCTTTTCAAACCAAACCAAGAGACGTTTAGACCAGGGACAAATGATTCATTTTGGTTCATCGCGAGTTAACGACTTAAAAAAAACTCAACTTCCTCTTGTGTGTCTTCAGATAAAACTCTTGCCCTTTATACAGTCATGAAAAGTGCATAAATCCCACTCCAGGTTTCCCGTCTGTAATGATCCCAAATGAAAGCGCTCGCTGCGTCAGAAACAGAGAAGAGGTGTTCCCTCCGGAGCCTGGGAGCAGGTAATCACCTCCTGAGCTCCAGGGGACGCGCCGTCAGCCTCTGCCCAAGTTCATGTCACTGTGGCTGGGTACAAACTCCGCTCTCTCCCCCCTCTGCATTATGCATGACTCTGGGAAACACTCAGAGCTGCTGCTGCTGCTGCTGCTGCTGTGTGCCTGTGTAAGCTAATGACTGTAGCCCTGTTTCCACCAGCCCTACTTGCCACTCAGATTCACTCTACTCTACTTTTTGCGCCCCTACTCTACTCTACTCTACTCACCCCTATCCTACTCTACTCTCCTCTACTCTACTTGCCCCTACTTTACTTTACTCTACTCTGTTCGCCCCCACTCTAATGGCAGTGGTTAGAGCTTGTTTCACAGAAAGAAGGTCCTGGGTTCGACTCCACCTCCAGGCCTTTCCCTTTTGTAGTATGCATGTTTCCTCCGGGTGCTCCGGTTTCCCCTACCATAAAAACATGCTCCTGACATACGCCCAGTGGCATCAGGCACCTTTACCTTTAACCAGATACTTATTATTATTACAGTTTATTTGGCATTTTCAGTAAAACCTCATTGGAATACACGTGCAAGGTTCCCCAGTGTGCACCAGACAAGTACAGAAACAAAACACGCTAAAAAGTACAGAAACAATAATCACAGTGAAACCATCGACAAAAACAGCTTCAGTACAAGTTCAGTACATTAAGTGCTGTGTTCAGACTGAGAACAGCTGAGAGAAGCTGTTAGCATTTAGCAGGTTAGCATGTTAGCATTTAGCATATCCAGACATCCTGCATCTCAGCATCCTGTATCTTCTGCCAGAGGGAAGAAGCTGGAACATGGCTTTTCTGGTCAATCACTGTCATTTAGAACCAGACCAGACCAGAGTAGGGTAGGGCTGGTGGTAACAGGGCTCATGTGCTGTATTAGCCTGGTCTTACCACACCATGGTACTCATTTCATTTGGTACTAAGGTCTGGATTTGCTCCGTGAACAGGTCCTTTTGCAGATTGAAACGATTGGATCTGAGTTTACTGTGACAGCCCTACTCGACTGTCTGTGACGTCAAGAGTATTCTCAAAGAGTATTTCTCTTTGGGGCCCATCAGGTGGATGTGGGACCTGTGAGTGAACATGTCCCACAGTCACCAACATCGGCGTTAGCACAGACAGTGATTTTAACTTTGACAAGCAGGTCAACAGTGTTTTTAAATCATCTGCGGCTTTTTTATCCTTTAACCTTTTTTTAACCAAGGATTAGATCGATGCTGTAGGTGCCATGTGACCGCGGCAACTGGACCTGAGCACGGTTGGGAGAGCTGGGCCAGGGCCCGCTTTGCAAAGCCCAGATGAGGGGGTCAGTGTGGCGGGTGGTGGGGAGTGGGGGGTGAGGTGTGGACTTGGTATTGTGCGTCACATTACGTCTTCCTTTGGGGCTTTTCACACACGTCTCTCCTGCACTTTGTGTTTTCTGCTTGTGTTACAGTAAACCTTTCATGTGAGTCTTTATTTAATCGCCAGAACACACACACCAAAACACACACACACACACCAAAAAACACACACACACACAGACACACACCAAAAAACACACACACACACCAAAAAACACACAAACACACACACACGCACACACACCAAAACACACACACACACACACACACACATGTTACCCACTGAACTGCTGCACTTTGCATCAGAGCAATGTGGACAAGTGTGAGATGTGTCTTTCCCTAAACAATGCAGTCTGTACAGTAGCTGTTAGCTACTGTGGCTAACAGCTGCAATAGCAGAACGTAAACAGGACGAGAAATGGAAACTAAACTCGGACAACGAGGTCGTAGCTGGGGTTAGTATTATCGCCACCAGCTGGACTGAGAACTGTACTACAGCACAGTTGGTCTGGCACGGTTGAGAGAATAATCCCTTGTGACCGCGGGCCGTCTTCACACCCTGTGGCGAGGGTCCGGGCCACTTGGCCCAGTTTGTTTGTAAAAACCTCTGTGATCGTGCCCTTAAAGTGGTTCTCACCCCCGCTCCTCGGAGCTTACGTCACTCACATTTCCTGTTCAAATCTTCCTCTAAATGGGCGTGGCCTGGAGGACTGAAGGGGGCGTGAACGAGACTGGGCCGTTTACATTGCTCTGGGCGGGGGGCTTCAGACGTCAGGTCTTGCTTCAGACGTCAGGTCTTGCTTCAGATGTCAGGTCTTGCTTCAGACGTCAGGTCTTGCTTCAGACGTCAGGTCTTGCTTCAGACGTCAGGTCTTGCTTCAGACGTCAGGTCTTGCTTCAGACGTCAGGTCTTGCTTCAGACGTCAGGTCTTGCTTCAGACGTCAGGTCTTGCTTCAGACGTCAGGTCTTGCTTCAGACGTCAGGTCCTGCTTCAGACGTCAGGTCTTGCTTCAGACGTCAGGTCTTGGTTCAGACGTCAGGTCTTGCTTCAGACGTCAGGTCTTGCTTCAGACGTCAGGTCTTGCTTCAGACGTCAGGTCTTGGTTCAGACGTCAGGTCTTGCTTCAGACGTCAGGTCTTGCTTCAGACGTCAGGTCTTGCTTCAGACGTCAGGTCTTGCTTCAGACGTCAGGTCTTGGTTCAGACGTCAGGTCTTGCTTCAGACGTCAGGTCTTGCTTCAGACTTCAGGTCTTGGTTCAGACGTCAGGTCTTGGTTCAGATGTCAGGTCTTGCTTCAGACGTCAGGTCTTGGTTCAGACGTCAGGTCTTGGTTCAGACGTCAGGTCTTGCTTCAGACGTCAGGTCTTGCTTCAGACGTCAGGTCTTGCTTCAGACGTCAGGTCTTGGTTCAGACGTCAGGTCTTGCTTCAGACGTCAGGTCTTGGTTCAGACGTCAGGTCTTGCTTCAGACGTCAGGTCTTGCTTCAGACGTCAGGTCTTGCTTCAGACGTCAGGTCTTGCTGCCTCGCCAGTGTTGGCGCCAGATTCAAAATTCAAATGTAGTAATACAGGTCGCCAGCAGATGGCGACTCACAGACGGTTTTAGGCAGAAAGTTTAACTTTCAACTAATTTGCACCAAAGTGACAAAACTATGACCAGGATATGTAGACAACACTATTGGACACTCATTTATACCGTTTATCAGCAAAAAAAGTGGATTTGAGGGTGAGTTGTCCTTTAATCTTAAAAGTTAAACAAAAGAAGATTTTAAAACATTTGTGTTTTAAAATACTCCGCAGCGATGGTCCGCCTGGTTCTGTCCTGGTTCTGTCCTGGTTCTGTCCTCGGAGCGAGTCAGTGCAGATCTTAATTGCTGCTTAGATTCCAGAGCTGATTATATTTCTCAGTCTCTGTGTGATAACGGACAATAATGAGGGAGAGATAATTCCATCAGTGCAGGAAACATGAGGCGCCTGTGGCACGTCCCGTCATCCACTGTTTACATTCAACACTTCAGCACCAGTGTGTCTCCAGGAGGTTGGACTGCTTTAACAGCTGCTCTCCCCGACCAGAACCAGGAAGTACCATCATATTAGTCCTGACTTATTTTTCAGTCGCTTTGATGCTGCCCCTGACACCTCTCCCTCCCCCACCCCCCACTACTCTAACGACCCACCCATCAGCCCTGCCCCCAGCCTGACAATAGCCTCTAAAGAGATTAAACAACTCTTCCTGAGGCTGCACCCCCGCAAAGCTCCTGGCCCGGACCACGTGTCTCCGGCCACTCTGAGACACTGCGCCAGTGAGCTTACTCCTGTGTTCACGGACATTTTCAACACCTCTCTGCAGTCCTGCCATGTCCTGCTTCAAATCCTCCATCATTGTCCCCGTCCCGAAGAAGCCCAGGATCACAGGACTCAACGACTACAGACCTGTAGCACTTACGTCTGTCGTCATGAAGTCATTTGAACGCCTGGTTCTCTCCCATCTCAAGTCCTTCACCTCCCCCCTCCTGGACCCCCTGCAGTTCACCCCCCCCTCCTGGACCCCCTGCAGTTCACCTCCCCCTCCTGGACCCCCTGCAGTTCGCCTACAGAGCCAACAGATCTGTAGACGACGCCATTAACCTGGCCCTCCACCACATCCTACAGCACCTGGACTCCCCGGGGACCTACGCCAGGGTCCTGTTCGTGGACTGCTGCTCTGCCTTCAACACAATCCTGCCATCCCTGCTCCAGGACAAGCTCTCCCAGCTCAACGTGCCCGATTCCACCTGCAGGTGGATCACTGACTTCCTGACGGACAGGAAGCAGCGAGTGCGTCTGGGGAAGAATGTCTCGGACTCTCGGATTATAAATACAGGAGCCCCACAGGGCTGTGTTCTTTCTCCCCTGCTCTTCTCCCTGTACACCAACCACTGCACCTCCAGCCACGACTCTGTGAAGCTGATCAAGTTCGCAGACGACACCACCCTCATTGGACTCATCTCCAACAACGATGAGTCCGCCTACAGGAGGGAGGTGGACCGGCTGGTGTCCTGGTGTCTCCTACAGGAGGGAGGTGGACCGGCTGGTGTCCTGGTGTCTCCTACAGGAGGGAGGTGGACCGGCTGGTGTCCTGGTGTCTCCTACAGGAGAGAGGTGGACCGGCTGGTGTCCTGGTGTCTCCTACAGGAGGGAGGTGGACCGGCTGGTGTCCTGGTGTCTCCTACAGGAGGTGGACCGGCTGGTGTCCTGGTGTCTCCTACAGGAGGGAGGTGGACCGGCTGGTGTCCTGGTGCAGTGGTAACAACCTGGAGCTGAACGCCCAGAAGACAGTGGAGATGATTGTGGACTTCAGGAAGAGCACTGTCCCCCCGCCCCCACGACTCCGTGATGGACTCCCCCATCACCTCTGTGGAGTCCTTCCGTTTCCTGGGCACCACCATCACCAGGACCTCAAGTGGGAGCCGACCATCAGCTCCCTCATCAAGAAGGCCCAGCAGAGGATGTACTTCCTGCACAGATGTTGACCTCCTCCATCACCTCCTCCATCACCTCTTCATCACCTCCTCCATCACCTCCTCCATCATCTCCTCCATCATCTCCTCCATCACCTCCTCCTCCACCTCCTCCTCCACCTCCTCCTCCACCTCCTCCATCACCTCCTCCATCACCTCCTCATCACCTCCTCCATCACCTCCTCCATCACCTCCTCCATCACCTCCTCCATCACCTCTTCATCACCTCCTCCATCACCTCCTCCATCATCTCCTCCATCATCTCCTCCATCACCTCCTCCTCCACCTCCTCCTCCACCTCCTCCTCCACCTCCTCCATCACCTCCTCCATCACCTCCTCATCACCTCCTCCATCACCTCCTCCATCACCTCCTCCTCCACCTCCTCCTCCACCTCCTCCATCACCTCCTCATCACCTCCTCCATCACCTCCTCCATCACCTCCTCCATCACATCCTCCATCACCTCCTCCATCACCTCCTCCATCACCTCCTCCATCCCCTCCTCATCACCTCCTCCTCCACCTCCTCCATCACCTCCTCCATCACCTCCTCCATCATCTCCTCCATCACCTCCTCCATCACCTCCTCCATCACCTCCTCCATCACCTCCTCCATCACCTCCTCCATCACCTCCTCATCACCTCCTCCATCACCTCCTCATCACCTCCTCCATCACCTCCTCCATCACCTCCTCCATCACCGTGTGGTTTGCTGGAGCCACAGTCAGGGACAAACAGAGACTACAGTGCATTGTGCGCTCTGCAGAGGAAGTGATCGGCCGCAGCCTTCCATCGCTGCAGGACCTGTACGTCGCCCGAGCTCGAGGCCGGGCTGGTCGTATCACAGCCGACCCCTCTCACCCTGCACATGGACTATTCCAACCACTCCCCTCTCACCTGCACATGGACTATTCCAACCACTCCCCTCTCACCTGCACATGGACTATTCCAACCACTCCCCTCTCACCTGCACATGGACTATTCCAACCACTCCCCTCTCACCTGCACATGGACTATTCCAACCACTCCCCTCTCACCTGCACATGGACTATTCCAACCACTCCCCTCTCACCTGCACATGGACTATTCCAACCACTCCCCTCTCACCTTGCACATGGACTATTCCAACCACTCCCCTCTCACCCTGCACATGGACTATTCCAACCACTCCCCTCTCACCTGCACATGGACTATTCCAACCACTCCCCTCAGGCAGGAGACTGCGGTCCATCAGGACTAGAACCTCCCGCCACAAGAACAGTTTCTTCCCCTCTGCTGTAGACCCAGGACTGAGACTGTAGACCCAGGACTGAGGCTGTAGACCCAGGACTGAGGCTGTAGACCCAGGACTGAGGCTGTAGACCCATGACT
Organism: Knipowitschia caucasica; assembly: GCA_964034765.1. Lineage (NCBI taxonomy): Eukaryota > Metazoa > Chordata > Actinopteri > Gobiiformes > Gobiidae > Knipowitschia > Knipowitschia caucasica. The sequence continues at coordinate 22,505,932 of OZ035845.1, read as the reverse complement.
GAGGCTGTAGACCCGGGACTGAGGCTGTACGGTGGCGGTACGGTGGCTGAGTGGATAGCACTCTCGCCTCTCAGCAAGAAGGTCCTGGGTTCGAATCCCGGCCGGACCAGGGCCTTTCTGAGTGGAGTTTGCATGTTCTCCCCGTGTCTGCGTAGGTTTCCTCCGGGTGCTCCGGTTTCCCCTACCACTAAAAATATGTACAATAGGTCTGGCATGCGCCTCCTGTTCGGCGACCCCGCTCCCATCTCTGTGTGGAGTGAGAGGACAAGTGCCCAAAAAATAACAATTGTAAACCGCTTTGAGACTCTGGTCTGTGAAAGGCGCTATATATATAAAGCTTACTTACTTACTGTAGACCCGGGACTGGGACTGTAGACCCGGGACTGAGGCTGTAGACCCAGGACTGAGGCTGTAGACCTAGGACTGAGGCTGTAGACCCAGGACAGAGGCTGTAGACCCAGGACTGAGGCTGTAGACCCAGGACTGAGGCTGTAGACCCAGGACTGAGGCTGTAGACCCAGGACCGAGGCTGTAGACCCAGGACTGAGGCTGTAGACCCAGGACTGAGGCTGTAGACCCAGGACTGAGGCTGTAGACCCAGGAGGCTGTGTAGAGCTGCTTGTTTATCAGGATGTTGCATAAAAACAAAGTCAATTGAATATGGATCGACTGAGGCTCGTCCTGTGTCTTAGGGACTACACACACACACACACACAAAGACACACACAGACACACACACACAGACACACACACACACACACAAACAGACACACAGATAGAGACAAACACACACAGACACACGCACAGAGACACACACAGACACACACAGACACACACAGACACACACACATTAACACACACATAGACACACACACACACCCACAAACAGACACACACACAGACACACACACACACAATTTTGTAGTCCAGACATGAACACAAAGCAGCAGTATTGAATGATCTGGAGACAGACGTGGGTTTCTCGCACAGATGACTCGGAGATAAATAAATCGTTCAGATTCTGGTTTTACACAGAGAGAGAGAGAGGAACAAGAGAGAGAGAGACCAGAGAGAGAGAGACCAGAGAGAGAGACCAGAGAGGAACAAGAGAGGGAGACCAGAGAGAGAGAGACCAGAGAGAGAGACCAGAGAGAGAGAGACCAGAGAGAGAGAGTCCAGAGAGAGAGACCAGAGAGATAGAAAGAGACCAGAGAGAGAGACCAGAGAGAGAGACCAGAGAGAGAGACCAGAGAGAGAGATACCAGAGAGAGAGAGAGAGAGAGAGAACAGAGAGAGACAAGAGAGAGAGCAGAGAGAGACAAGAGAGAGAGCAGAGAGAGACAAGAGAGAGACCAGAGAGAGACCAGAGAGAGACCAGAGAGAGAGACCAGAGAGGAACCAGAGAGGAACAAGAGAGAGACCGGAAAGAGAAACATAAGAGAGAGAGAGATTTCTGAGAGACCAAAGATAAACTAAAGAGAGAGAGAAACAGAGAGAGAGAGAGACCATGGAGAAACAGAAAGAGAGTAAATCAAATGCGTTGGAACCACCATCTCCTCAACAAAAGCCTTTTCAAATATGTTCAAACACTCTGGTCTTTCTCAGTTTACAGTTGTTACATCAGTTTGTCTCTCCACACAGAGATGGGAGGGGCCAGTACAGGAGGCACAGACCTGCTGTACATGTTTTTAGTGGTAGGGGAAACCGGAGCACCCGGAGGAAACCGGAGCACCCGGAGGAAACCTACGCAGACACAGGAGAAGATGTAAACTCCACTCAGAAAGGCCTTGCTCCGACCGGGATTCGAACCCAGGACCTGGACGAGAGCCACTCGTGCCACCCACACAGAGCTTTGTTTATGACGATGTACATTTGGCAGATTCAGTTGGGAGTGTTTTGAGAGGGGGCGAGAAGGCTGAATCCCACTCTCTCTTTGGTCTCTCTTTGGTCTCTCTCTGGTCTCTCTCTGGTCTCTCTCTGGTCTCTCCCTGGTCTCTCCCTGGTCTCTCTCCCTGGTCTCTCTCTGGTGTCTCTCTGGTCTCTCTCCCTGGTCTCTCTCCCTGGTCTCTCTCTGGTCTCTCTCTGGTCTCTCTCTCTGGTCTCTCTCTCTGGTCTCTCTCTGGTCTCTCTCTGGTCTCTCTCCCTGGTCTCTCTCTCTGGTCTCTCTCCCTGGTCTCTCTGTGGTTTCCCTGGTCTCTCTCTGGTCTCTCTCTGGTCACTCTCTGGTCTCTCTCTGGTGTCTCCCTGGTCTCTCTCCCTGGTCTCTCTCTGGTTTCCCTGGTCTCTCTCTGGTCTCTCTCCCTGGTCTCTCTCTCTCTGGTGTCTCTCTGGTCTCTCTCCCTGGTCTCTCTCTGGTGTCTCCCTGGTCTCTCCCTGGTCTCTCCCTGGTCTCTCCCTGGTCTCTCTCTGGTCTCTCTTGGTCTCTCTCCCTGGTCTCTCCCTGGTCTCTCTCTGGTCTCTCCCTGGTCTCTTTGCTCCACTGAGAGTCGTTCAAATGTCCGTCCTCGTGAGAAGTCTGGCCTCCTGCTGTGTTCCTCTTCTTCTTCTTCTTCTTCTTACACAAACCCAGTCCCTCTTACTGTCTCTACTGCACAGCGGCGCCCGGAGGGAATCCTGCTGCTCTGGCCTTTCCAGCTTCAGACAGACGTTTAGAACACCGCCAAAACTGCTGAAGAATGTAGTACTTTACCATATTTAGACGGTCAGGACCACAGAGCTCTCACCGTGAGATCTCTCTGGGACTGGATCATAATGTTTCAATCTGGAGAGACTGGAGCAGACAAAACAGTGGGTTTATTAGAATTGTATAATGTTGTACATGAATCAGCTCAGACGACTCTGAAGATAGCGAGAAACGTGGTTCAGATTTGGGCTTAGACCCGACAGAGCACTGAGGATGATTGCAGAAAGGGCAATGACCCCATAGATTATGAGATGACCCCTGAGGTCCAAACCCTGGTGGTGGGAGGGAGGAGGTGCCAGAGCTGGTCCGGGCGGTGAGGCGCTGATGGGGAGGAGGAGGGTTGCTGCATGAATGAAAGCTCCCTGTACGATGTGAGGCTTGATGCTGCCAGACGAGGACTGACAAAGTTATTCCAGCTTTTCTTACAGAGAAAATATGGCTCTAAAACCTCTTTATTTTACTTTATTTTATCTTTAGTCGTTTGTCAACAACAAAACCTCAGAATAACATCTTGAGAACATGTGAGAAAGTACGTTTAAGAACATTTATGAACATTAAAGAACATTATAGGACAGCGGTCATCTGCTTCTTATGGACCAATGTTAGGGTTAGAGACCAATATGTTTTTATCCTTCCATTTCCTGTGTTTGCACCGTTTGATTTTCTGATCTGTGTCGATGAATCAACAACTTTATTAACCCTTTAGGCACCACAAGTTTTTTCCTACAGTAAGAGGCTCAATTTTGACATTTGAATTTCTTAGTAACATGCTATCTCTTTTCGCTACTGCATCCTCGTGGTGTCTGCGTGAGTGTAGATGAGTTGTGTGACTAAGAAAGTCAAAAGGTGTTTTAGTGGTGCTGGTGAGGTCGGTAGGTAATGAATTTAGGGTGGTGGGCAGTGTTTTTTAGGGGTGTAGTTTGTTGGTGTTGTTGTTGTTTTTCGTGGGATAAGTCCAGCTAGACACTGTAGTTCTGCTGGTTGTAACGGTTATATTTTGGGTGGCTGTGTTTTGTTTTAGTTGAATATTGTTTGTTAGAGAGTGGGTGGGGGGGTGGGAATTATTGGGCTTAATTGTTTATATCAGTGGTGGTTGAGGTCTTTGTTAGGGGGCTGGGTTCTTAGGTGTGCGATACTGGTGGGTGTTGGTTGGTGGGATTTTTGGTTTTTGGGTTTGGGGGTGTTTTTTGTTTTATGTGGGAGATTTATATGGGTGGGGGCCTGAGGGGTGTGTTTGGTGTATTGGGTTGGTGGGGGGGTGGGTGATGTTTGTTTTGGGTATTTGTTTTCGGGTGGTTGGGGGTGGGTTGTTGTGGTTTTGTGGTTTGATTGGTGGTTTTTGTTTTTGGGGGTTAGGTATGGGGGGTTGTAGGGTGGATTGGTGGTTGGGGAGGTGTGGGTTTAGTAATATCGTCAGTGTGAATATAAAATATAAAACTCTGTATCGTGGGAGGTCGTGGAGTTTGGTGGGTAAGGGAGAGGCGTCTGGGAGTCTTCTCTTTTTGATTACAGTCCACACCGTTCAATGGTGGGGGCACCATGGGTGTTGGTGATGTAAGCCGACAGGGTTGTATGAGTGTGTACTGGGGGGGGAGTATCCACGCAGGGATAGGGGGAGGTTGGAGGGTTTGGTCTGAACGGCCTATGGGGGAGGGGAGTGGGCACAATGGGGGTGTGGGTTGGGGCTGTTTTGGTGGGGCAGTGGTTTTTGAGGGATCGTGTGGTTAGATCACTTGGGGGCGATTGATGTGGATTCTTTGTCGCGTGTTCATGGGAGGTTGGGGTTGTTTTGGGTGGGGGGTGTTTGGTGAAGGTGGGTCACAAAAACGATTCCCCGGGAGCAGGAACGAAAGGTATAATTAATAGTAAGTAAGTAAAAGTAAAGGTGTTTTTGGGGGGGTTAGTATGGTTGGTTGTTAGAATTGGGAGAGCTCACTTAGTTTCTCCTCTGTTTGATATTGTGGATGGATGAGGAAAAGATCCTTTGTCAGTCCGCGGCGTATGGCAGCTGCAGCCGCACATCGTACAGGTGTAGGATGTCAGCTAATGTCATGCATAGTGCAGCCTTCTGCAGTCCGTCAGCCCCGCGTTCCACAGTAAGAGCTGGGAACTCACCGTATCGACCCGGGTACAGCACATCGAGGGGCTCACCTACTCCCCGCCTCCTACTGGGTTTTTGGGGAATCAGCTGGTGAGTGCAGCGCTAGTATTCAGTTGGGGGGTCGAGTGCCCTGTCTTTTGCTTTCGAGTCACCACCGCTTGGATGAGGGGAATGCGGTCGAGGGTGGGCGAGTTAGATCTTACCCTAGTATGCTTAGGCGGTGATCCACGGGTCGCGCCGTCGCGCACTGTGGAGGAGTCGGTGCGCGTTTGCCAGGGACAATAAATGGAGACTTGCTATGGTTTTTCAAGCACAGTGGGACGGGGGGGGGCGGTTCCAGGACGACATGTTGGTAGGGCAGCCTGTGGGATATACTTGGTGGTTCCCTGAGTTAGTCACAGATAGAGAGAAGATGATGGCCAGAGAGAGAGGATCTCACGGTGGAGTTGGGTTTGGTGAGTAGATTGTAGGGGGTGTGGCGGTCCTTGCTCTCCGTGGCGCGAGGCGGGGAACCGTCTTTCGTTCCGTCTTTTACGTCCCGTTAAATAGTTTTATTATATGATACTAGTGTATGGACTACATGAGTCAATTGCTGTTGTGGTCGGTGTTTCGTAGAACATGGAGCGAGTCTGTCTGGTACGTACTGAGAGGCAGGAGCAGCAGGATTCCACTCCGGCAGCTGCTTCTGGCAGTATCGAAGTCAGTAATGTAAGGCGGATATGGGTTTTGGGTAATTGGTAAGAAAAGGTAGAAGAGAAGAATAGATAGTGAGGAACAGCAGCAGTCCGTTAGGCCCGACTTCTCACTGAGGCGAGACATTTGACACGACTTTCAGTGGCAGCAAGGAGACAGGGAGTGGGAGTAGACCAGAGGGAGATTATGAGTGTATCCAGGGGCGGTGTACGTTGATGAGGTAGGGAGAGATGAGGAGAATTCGGGCGAGAAGTGAATAAATTGGAGAGATCCATGGGGGGATAGGATGTAAGGAGTGGATGGGTGAGTGGTGACCACTGACATCGCCGGGAGACCATGAAGGAGAGATCCTAGGTCCTTGAGATTCCAGGGATGTGGAGACCAGGAGAGTTTCCTGGGATGATCTACGCAGAGAGTGACCAGGGAGAGAGACAAGAGAGAACACCAGAGAGAGATGAGGACTGATCGCTGAGGGCAGAGTAATTCCCTTGAGCAATGGTGAGGGAACCTACTGGAGATGTGACCAGCGGGAGAATGTCGGGTCGCGGTTGTAGATTAAGAACCAGAGGCAGAAGTAAGTAAGACGGGGTGGTGTTGTCTGTAATTGGTTTTTCTTTGGTGGGTTGGATTCTGGCGCTATGCACGTACGGTGAACGATGTCCATTTGGCGTTGGTATGAGAAGATGAAGAACATGTTGGGAGGGGAGCGGATTTGATTGAGACACCAGCGTAGGTTAGACCTAGTACCAGAGTAGGCAATGAGACAGTCACCCAGAGAAGGAGAACAGAGGATTCTATTCGTGGGTTGTAGTGGGAGATCAGGGACCAGAGATATGAAGAGAGAGATAGTACTAGGACCAGTGAGAGAGACAAGGTGATGGAAACCACCAGAAATGGAGACCTCAGAGGAGAGATGGGAGACCAGGTTGAGGAACCGAGAAACAGCTGTTCTGAGATGACGCAGAAATGATGGATGACCATGTAGAGTACATGAAGGAAGTAGACGACCAGGTTTTCGATAATTTCACGCACGATGTAAGAGCCTCAGAAGATGAGACCAGATGAGATGTCCAGGTTGAGACAGATGTCCAGGAGCAGTAGAGAACCAAGAGTGTACTACCAGAGACGATGACCAGGGATGATGCAATGACTCGTTTGTGAAATTTTGGAGACAAGGATGTAGGTTGATGGGGCACGTAGCATCGATGACGAGGGATCGAGACCAAGAGAGCCAGTGAAGTTGCCCCTCGACGAGAGATCCATGAGATGTGTGACAAAAGTGGAGACCAAAGAGCAGGTGTGGTAGATTCAGCCTTCTCGCCCCCTCTCAACAAAACACTCCCAATGAATCTGCCCAAATGTAAAATTCGTCTTAATACAAGCTCTGTGTGGAATAGTCGTGCTCATCGTAGTGGGCCTCTCAGATCCCAGGTCAGCTGTTGTTCGCAATCCCGGTCGAGAGCTATAGGGCCGTTCTGAGTGGAGTTAGGTTTAAATGTCTTACATGTGTCTGCGTAGGGTTCCAGCACGTGGATGCAGGTGGTGGGCTCCGGTTGTCTCTCCGGTTGTTGTTCTACCGGGTTTCCGCTCCTAACACTTAATACATAGTTCGCAGGTCTCTGATGCCTCCGGTACTGGCTCCCTTCCCATCTATGTGTGGATAGAGCCAATACTCGATCTGATAACTTAACTGTAAACTGAGATAAGACCAGAGTGTTTGAACTTATTTGAAAGGCTTTTCTCTTTTGTTTGAGGAGATGGTTGACGTGTCCTAAACCGCCCCATCCCCCCCCCCTTATCCCCCCCCCCCAAACGTCCCTCCCATCCCCTCGCGCCCCCCCCCCCCCCTCCCCTCCCCCCCCCCCCCCCCCCCCCCCCCCCCCCCCCCCCCTCCCCCCCCCCCCCCCCTCCCTCCAGTGGATGGGTTTCCTGCGCGGGAGGGAGAGCAATGAGGAGCATATGAGACGGCGGACGACGGCGGGAGCATAGCGAGGGCGGTGCAGCGGGGGGCAGAGAAGTGTTTGACGCGCATGCGCGCGGTGGGGGCAGCAGAGTCCGTGGCGCAGACGCGACGGGTTGCCCGTCGCCTTTTGTGGCACCTGCGGTAGAGGGAGCGCGACGACACAGTCGAGGGAAGAGAAGTGCAGTAGAGTGGTCGCGCGCGAATGGGCAGAGAGGTTCGGGCGAGACAGTCCATGACGCGCGCGCAGGGGCGAGCGACGGCCCACGCGCGCTCAGCTAGGGAGAGCGAGGCCCGACGGGCGCGAGACACGCGCGCGCGCGACGCTGGGCGTTAGCGACGACGAGCTGAGGCAGACAAGAGAGCAGAAAGTCGGGGGTCTCTCTCTCTGGTCTCTCTCTCTGGTCTCTCTCTGGTCTCTTTCTATCTCTCTGGTCTCTCTCTCTGGACTCTCTCTCTCTGGTCTCTCTCTCTCTGGTCTCTCTCTCTGGTCTCTCTCTCTGGTCTCCCTCTCTTGTTCCTCTTTGGTCTCTCTCTCTGGTCTTCTCTCTCTGGTCTCTCTCTCTCTTGTCCTTCCTCTCTCTCTGTGTAAAACCGATCTGAACGATTTATTTATCTCCGAGTCATCTGTGCGAGACAACCCACGTCTGTCTCCAGATCATCCAATACGGCTGCTTTGGTGTTCCGGTCTGGACTACCAAAAATGTGTGTGTGTGTGTCAGGTGTGAGTGTCTGTTTGGGGGTGTGTGTGTGTGTGTCTGTGTTGTGTTGGTTAAATGTGTGTGTTGTGTCTGTGTGATGTCTGAGTGGGTGTCTGTGTGTGTCTCTGTGTGGCGTGCTGTCTGTGTGTGTTTGTCTCTTCTGTGTGTCTGTTTGTGTGTCGGGTGTGTGTGTGTCTGTGTGTGTGTGTCTGTGTGTGTCTTTGTGTGTGTGTCGGGTGGTATGTAGTCCCTAAGACACAGGACGAGCCTCAGTCGATCCATATTCAATTGACTTTGTTTTTATTGCAACCATCTGAGAAACAAGCAGCTCTACACAAGCCTCCTGGGTTTACAAGCCTCAGTCCTGGGTACACAGCATCTCAGTCCGGGGTCATACTAAGCAGCTCAGTCCTGGGCGTCTCTAGCAGCTCGGTCCTGGAGGTCTACAGCACGCAGTTACTGGTAGTGTCTACTTCAGCTCCAGTCCCTCTGGGTCTACCAGCTCTCAGTCCTGGAGGCGACAGTCGCGTAGGCCTGGTTACGTCTACTTCAGCCTCAGGCTAGGTTCTCAGCCACAGTCCTGGGTCATACTAGCCTCCAGTCCAGGGCTCGGCGTTACAGTCCCAGGTCCCGGGTCTAACAGTGTACGTAAGGAACTGCTTTACTAGTATATAGCGCCGATTCACAGACCAGAACAGTCTCAAAATGCGGTTTTACAATTGTTATTTTTGGGCACTTGTCCTCTCACTCCACACAGAGATGGGAGCAGGGTGGTGAGTCCGAACAGGAGGCGCAGGCACCAGACCTATTGTACATTTTTTTCAGTGGATAGGGGGAAAACAACGGTGTTGGCACCCGGAGGAGAATCCGTACGCAGACATACGCCTGGTGCTGAACATGCAAATCGCCACTCAGAAAGGCCTCTAGGGGCCTGGTGGACCCGTGATTCGAACCTGGACTCTTGCTTGCTAGATGTGTGCGTTGGTCAGGAGTGCTATCCATCAGCCTACACGTTTCTCCCCACCCGGACAGCCTGTCGCTAGTCCCGGGGGGTCTACCAAGCCCAAGTCATGGGGTTTCTATTGCACAGCTCTTCAGTCCGTGTTTGTGTTCTACTAGCCTATCAGTTTCCTGCGGTGCTCAGCCTCAGTCTGGGTCGACAGTTGCAGTCCGGGGGCTTCAGCAGTTTTTAGGGATAAGAATACTGTTCTTGGGAGGGACGGAGGGTTTTCTAGTCCTGACTGTGGATTTTACAGCAGTGTTCTCCTGCCTGAGGGGATTGGATGTTTGGTTGGAATTAGGTCTTAAGTGGCAGGTGGATGAGTTGTGGAGTGGATTGGTAATTATAGGTCTCATTTGAGGAGTGAGAGGAGGGGAGATTGTTAGTGGTTGAATAGTCCTATGGTTGCAAAGGTGAGAGAGGGGAGTGAGGATGTTGGGTATAGGTCCATGTGCTGGGGTAGAGGGGAAGAGTTGTCGGATTGGATAGAGTCCATGTAGCAGGTTGAGGGAGGGGATGTGTGTCCTGTAAGAGTCCAGGTGCAGGTGAGGAGGGGAAGGGGTTTTGTTTATGTTAGTGAGTGGGAATTTTATAGTCATGTGGCAGCGTGATGTTGTAGGGAGATAGTGGTTGGAATAGTCAATCTGCAGGTGAGTGGGGATAGGGGTGTGGGTATAGTCCAGGTTTGAATGGTGGGAGAGTGGGAGTGTGGGTGGAATAGTTCCATGTGAAGGTTGGGAGTGGGGGTCGGCGGTGATGCATCGAACGACTGCCTTGCGACACCTACCGGCGATGGCATTCATTTTCGTGTGCTTCAGTAACGTTACAGGGCCTGCAGCCGGATGGGGTGTGGACGGTCTGGGAATTTGCGATCCACGTCCCGTCTGCAGGATGATTGCACAATGCACTGTAGTTCTCTGTTGTGTCCAGTTGAACTTGTGGCGTCCCAGCAAACCACACCTGGTGTGTGGGGTGAGGGGATATGGAGGACGTGGGTGTATGGTAGGAATTGCGTGATGAGAGGTTGGATCGGGAGGATTTATGAGGGATGAGGAGGTTGTATCGTGAGGAATGGTGATGGTGGAGGTGATGGTGGAGGTGTGTGGATGGGGGGGAAGGGAGGATGGTTGGTGATGGAGGAGTTGAGGTGTCGGAGTGATGGAGGGAATGTAGTGTGTGAGAGTTGTTGGAGGTGAGGAAGTGATGTGGTAGGGTTTAGGGGCATGGAGGATGGTGATGGAGTAGGATGTGGTTTTGATGCAGGAAGGTCTGATTTCGATGGTGTTGTGACTTGTGATGGATCGCTGTATGGAGGATGGGGTGATGGGATGCAGAGTGATGGAATGGAGGAGGAGCTGCTGATATGATGGAGGTGATGCTGTGGAGGTGGGGGAGGAGAGTGGTTGTGAGGAGGAGTGTGATCGATGTGAGGGATTGTCGTGTGGAAGGAGGTGAAGAGGAGGTTTGAGGTGATGTGATAGGAGGTGATAGGATGGGAGGTGGAGCGTAGGAGGTGGGAGTAGGAGCAAACGGGGTTGGCAGGAGGAGGTGGGTTGGGTATGATTGGCGAAGGAGGTTTATGATGTGAGGAGTGATAGAGGAATTTAATTTTGATTAGTTTTAATTGAGTTTTGATGGAGGATGGTTGTTGGAGGACGTGTGATGTAAGGAGGTGATGGAGTACTGTTCAAGGTGTTGGTGGTGGAGGAGGTTTGATGGAAAGGAGGTGGATTGTGGGGAGGAGTGGTGTATTGAGGACTGGTGATGTATGTGGTGCGGACTGGATGGGGAGAGGTGGGAGGATGGTTTTTTTCATGAGGTGGTGGGATGGTTCAGGTTGTTGGAAAGGATGTGGATTGGTTGATGGTAGATGAGAATGATGGTAGGAGACGTGGAGTGTATGAGAGTAGGTGTATGGAGGAGATGTTTGTGGATTGCATGGTAGGTGATTGTTGATTGGACGAGGTGATGGGGAGGCAGGTGTCAAAATCGGGGCAGGAAGTCATCCTTGAGGTAGTGTGCGCGCTGCTTGAATTGTTTGGGGCGAATGGCTCGCGCCCACTTCGCGTGAGTTGGGTCGCTGTGTTGATTGGATGGTGTGCCCAGGAAACAGGAATGGAGAACGCTCCACAGAGTGGTTCTGTGATGAGTGGGGAGTCCATGCACCGGATCCGTGGGGAGGCATGGTTGTTGGTGGACAGGGCGCGTCCCTAAAGTCACATCAATCATCTCCTCTGTCCTTATGGGCGTTCTTAGCTCCAATGGTTGGTCATCACAACTGCACCAGGACACCTGCCAGTCCACCTCTCCTCTGGAGGTTGACACCTGGACACCAGCCGGTCACCTCATGGTGGATTGTGACACAGGACACCTGTTCCGGACACCTCCCGCCGGTAGGAGACACCAGGGAGCTTCAAGTCTCGGTCCACCGCTCTCCTGTAGTGGATGGGACACCAGGACTTAGCACAGCCTGGTACACCTCCCTTCTTGTAGGTTTGACTCCAGGTACTCAGCTCCGGCCACCTCCCTCCTGGATGTGAGCACACCAGGACACCAGCACAGGGCCACCTCCCTCCTGTAGGGCGGGTGAGCGTTCTCATCGTGGTTGTGAGATGAGTCCAAGGAGGGGGTTTTGGTGGTGGCTGGCCGGCGAACTTGAGCAAGATTCACGAGAGGCGGGGCGGGGTGGGTGCCATCTGTGGGGTGGGGGTAAGGGGCTGATAGAGCAAGGTGTGAGAGTAGAAATCAGCCAGGGGTGCATTGGGAGAAGGGAGTAGAGTAGCGAGTTGGTAGTCCCGAGATCACTGGCGCCCAGACGCTTCGCGCTGAGCACGGTCGTCAGGGTCCATTGGCAGGGTGTGGTGCTAGTCGGTAGCACTCCTGCAGTCGTGCTATTTGCTGGCAACTCCACGTTGCCCTTCGAATCTGTTTTTGCTTTCTCGTTGAGACTGGAAGGTGTATTGTCCTGTAGCTAGGATGAGGGCAGGATGGTGGTGATTGCGAGAAGCAAGTGTCCATCGTAATAGGAACTAACGGGCGACGTAGGTTCAAGGGCACCGGGGTGGGAATTGGGTAGTTGAATGGCAGACTGGACATCGCTTTCTTTTCTTCTTTAGGTATCCCAGGTGCGGGTAGAGAGTGTGGGGGAGCTGCCAGGGCTTATGGGCAGGTCGTCTACAGATACTTGTTGGCTCGGGATTATGGCTGAACGCAGGGGGGTCAGACGTTGGGTGGAGATGAGGTCGTGTACTGCAGGGGGTCACAGGTGTGGGAGGGGCGTTGATACTGCAGGGGGGATTCCAGGAATATGGGGGGAGGTGAAGTCGAACGTGACGTGCGGCGAGATAGAACCAGCGTCAAATGATCGTCATCGTCGTAAGACGTAAGGGCTTCAGGTCTGTAGTCGTTGAGGTCCTGTGATCATTGGGGCTTTCATTCGGTACGGGGACTGAATGATGTTGAGGGATTTTTGAAGTCAGGGTGACAGGCATGTAAAGGGAGGCTTTGTGCAGAGGAGGTGATCGGTGTGTAATTAAGGTTCCTGTGATATGGAAACTGTGAGGGGGAAGCTCAATCTGGGCAAGTGGTGGCCTACAGACGTTTTGAGAGTGGGCGGTGATTCATAAGGGGTCCGGGCCAGGAGTTGGCGGGTGGTGAAGGTAGATAATGGTTGGCTTGGACGCTGGTTGTGGGGGGGATTAAGCGGGAGTAGGCGTGTGGCGGTAGGGGGTGGTCTGCATGGGTTGGGGCGGTAGAGTCTCAGTGTGCTTTTTATTAGGTGAGAGGGCTCTTTGTTTTTGTGTGTGTTTGGGATGATGTTGTAGAACGGTCGTTTGTCAGGGGGCAATGCATCTAAGCGTCTGAAAAATTAAAGTCTCAGGACTTATAGGAGCGGTTACTTTCTCTGGTTACTGGTCTGGTTGCTGCAGCTGGTATAGATGTCCCAACCTATGGAGAACACATCTGGTGCTGATGTATGGTTGTTTATGTTTGAATAACTGGTGGATGACGTGGTCGGATTTTGTTATAATGTTAGCCACAGCAGCCTATGCATCGGGTCTGGATTCCTGCGTCTGATGGTTTATATCTCCCCTTCTTTTGATTGGCCGGGTATCACATCAGTTGTTCTGAGAATGTTGAATCTAGCTCTGGAAGTGCTATGCCTTATGCAATTAAGTATCTGCATCTGTCTCGCTCGAGTGTATTCTGAACCAGATTGACAAGAACCAGGACAGATACAGGCGGACAAGCAGCTGCGGAGGATTTTAAATATAAAAACAAAGGTTTGTTTTAAAATTTCGTGTGTTGTATACTTTAAGATGGGTCGTGATAAGGTCATTACTCACAAATCATTAGACGGTTGTTTGCGTGAGTCCCATAAAGTCGTGTTGAAAGGATGTGTCTTCAATAGGGGGTTGGCTATCAATCAATATCATGCATGTACATAGTTGTGTCTACTTGGTGCAAATTATTAGGTGAAAATGTTAATAATTTCTGCCTAATAACAGTCGGAAGGATCCCCAGGCACACATTGGTCGTGGGCGACTCGGTTAGTTCTTCATTTGAATTTTGAATCTGAGCGCCATACACTGGCGAGGGCTAGTGAATAGACATGATCGTATTGCAAGCAAGTCATGACTGTCGGAAGCATGACCTGTAGTCGGATAGCAAGACGGACGTCTGAACCCCATAGATCCATGACTGTCTGAAGCCATAGTACCTGAGTTCTGAACCTAAGACCTGACGTCTGAAGTCTTAAGACTTTGTCATGACGGCCTGAAGAAAGTCTATGTCGTATGAAGACAGATGACGCTTAGTCTGAACCAAGACTCTGGACTGTCTGAAACCCTCATCTAGACCCTGTAAGTCTGATAGCAGACCGGTTACATCTTGAATTCCGCAAGACCTGACCGTCTGAACCGAAGAAGGTTCTCTGTAAGTTCTGAAGCAAGACCTTGACGTCATGAAGGCAAGACCTGTTGCTGTTCTAGAAACAGACTGGATTTGAACGTCTGAAGCATGACTTTGAAATGTCTGTTGCAAGCAATGTCAGTATGTAGATAGAACAATGATATCGTATGAAAAGTCTTGAACCTGTCGGTCTGAACCTAAAGTTAGCGCTGAGCGTCTGCTGATGCTTTATAGTTATCTTTTAATGTCATGACAAGACATAGTAGTCTGACGTCTGATGCAAGACCTGGACGTCTGATCAATAGAACCTGACGTTGATAGCTCTGAAGACCCTTGACTGTAGTGGATATGCAGGAAGACTCATGACGTATGAATGACATGACCATTGAAGTCGGAAGAATTGATTGACGGTCTGAAGCATGACCCTGACGTCTGAAGCATGACTCTGGACTTGTCTGAAGAAAGACTAGTACGTCTGAAGCATAGACATGACGTTCTGAAGCTTAAGTTGACTGCATGATCGTCGGAAGCACAATGTAATACACCTGAAGTAGATGCATGACCTGACATATCTGATGCATTAGACATGACGTCGTATAGCATTGGTTACCTGTCGTCGGATAGCCCCCACCGGCACCAGAGCATGGGAATCGGCCCAGTGGCGGCGTTCACGCCTCCTGCTTACAGTACTCAAGCGGCACCTCCGACCATTGAGAGAGAATGATTTGAGCGACAGGATTTGTTGAGTTGGTAGTGAACGGTAAGCTTTTTTCTAGTGTTTTTTCCGAGGAGGCTGGGGGATTACAGAGTGAGTGTGAAGGAGAGAGAACCACTTTATGGCCACGATCACATGGTGGTTTTTTATCCCCCCCCCCCCCCCCCCCCCCCCCCCCCCCCCCCCCCCCCCCCCCCCCCCCCCCCCCCCCCCCCCCCCCACCCCTCACCACTTCCCAAATGGCAGCCTATTATTGGCCCGGGAACCTCGGCCAACAGGGGGTGTTGAGGAAGTATGTTGGTGTATGGTTGGGGTGGTGGTGGTGAAATGTACAGGCAAGATCGGGCATAATGGGTATATTTTAGCGACTTACTCGTGCTTACAGACCAACGGTGCTAGGGTGTGATTATGTTGTCTGTGGTCGCAGCGGTGGTGGCGAGTCGTTAGTATACGAACCGAAGCGGAGGTCTTCGACCGCGGGATTGGGCGCGAGGTGGTAGGGAACTTGGATCAGTCCCGGTGGGACGGGCTTGGCGTGGGATGCTGGGTTTGCCTCTGGAGCATGTTATCAGCCGTTCTGTATCAGTACTCGCATGTTTAGTGTTTTTATAAAGACAATTTATTGACTGTTATTTGGGATATGATTTTTTGTCAGGGGCAAACACTACATTGCTCTGATGCAAGTGGAAGCAGTTCCAGTGTGGGGTAACATGTGTGTTGTGGGTGTGGTGTGTGTGTGTGTGTGTTTTGGTGGTGGGTGCGTGTGTGTGTTGTGTTTTGTGGTGGTGTTTTTTTGGTTTTTGGTGTGTGGTGTTTTTTTGGTTGTGTTTTTTGTCGTGTGTTTGCTTGTCTGGTGTGTTTTTTGGTGGTGTTTGTGTGTGGTGTTTTGGTTTTTGTGTGTAAGGTGTGTTCTGGCGATTAAATAAAGGATCTGCTACAATGAGAAGGAAGAGAGAGGAGGAGGGGTAGGGGTAGGAGGTTTACATTGTAAACAAAACAGCAGGGGGGAGGGGGGGGGGGGGGGGGGGGGGGGGGTGGAGGGGGGGAGGGGGGGGGGGGAATGGGGGAGGGGGGGATGGGGGTGGGAAAACCTACATAGTTCTTTGCAGGAGATGACACCGTTCTGGGATCGTCGGGCCGTCGTGTGGTGATGAAAAGCCCCAAAGGAGGGAAGAAGCCGTAATGTGACGCACAAATACCAAGGTCCACACCTCACCCCCCCCACTCCCCACCACCCTCCACAAACTGACCCCCTCATATGGAGCTTTGCAAAGCCGGGGCCCTGGCCCCCCCCCCCCAGCTCTCCCAACAGTGTCAGGTCCAGTTTCCGCGGGTCACATGGCACCTACTGCAATCGATCTAATTCCTTCGGTAAAAAAGGTTAAAGTATAATAAATAAAAGGCCGCAGTTGATTAATAAACCTGTTGACTGCTGGTCAAAAGTTTAAAATTTCACTGGTCTGTGCAACGCGATGTTAGGTTGTTTTAAGCTGTGGGACGTTAGTTCACTCACAGGGCCCACATCCACTGTATGTGTGGTGAGATTCTTCTGACGTTGAATCTGGTGTTGTAGGGGCCACTATGTGTTTTTACGCGTCTGTTGGGAGAGAGATAGCTGGACATGTCGAGGTTGGGCATTGTCCAAACTGGAAAAAGCTGTTCACAATTCGTTTTCAAAGTCTGCAAATAAGGAACTGGGCACTAGGAGCACAGGTATTATTGCTTAGGAGTTTCTGCGTTTGTTAACTGTAGTTCATATATGTTATTATAGGTAGGTCCTGGGGGGTTTTGGGGGTCGTGACGTTACTCAGGCGGATTTGTCATGCCCGTATGAGCTACCAGGTGGACTCAGCACCTTTCACCTTCATTTGTAGGGGGGGAGGGTATGTTATGTAATGACAAGGGGGTATTGTACACCAGTGAAATTGCCATATGTGGCCATGCGGTCAGAGCCCGCGTGGGGATAGTAATGATATGTCAGGTGGTATGTGGTGGAAAGGTTAGGTTCTGGTGGCTGAGGAGCGAATGGAGTTCAGTGAAGTATCCTGCTTAAAGGCAGACAGGTCTGCTCTGATGCTGGCGGCCTGCAAGCTTGAGTGATTCATAAAGCATGTCTGGGATGTGGTCTAAGGAAATTGTTTCGAAGGATGTGTTTGGCAGATAGGTTTGGTTTCACCGGCGTGTGATATTGAGTTACTGTAATACTTTGTTACGCTGGGGGGTGTGATTGCGGTACGTGTTCGGGTGCACACTTGGGCGCATCCTTAGCCACGTGTTATTCAATGAGGTTTTACTGGAAAAGGTCCAATAAACTGTTACATATATAAATAGTTATTGGTTAAAAGGTAAAGGTTGCCTGATTGCCACGGGGCGGTTTAGTCCCAAGGAGCATGTTTTGTATGTGTTTAGCGTGTGGTGATTGAACCGGAGCAAGCACCCGGAGGGGGAAACTGGGGGGATTTCATTTGTTGAAATCTTGCATTTACGACAAAAAGGGAAAGGCCTGGATGATTGGGGGGATGTTACAAGTTACAGCATGGATCCTTACTTTCTGTGGTAAACAAGCCTTTCTATCCTCTGACCATTGAGAGTTGGGGGCGTTAAGAGATAAAGTTGTTTGTGGTTTAGAGTTAAAGTAATGTTAGGGGCTAGTATGGAGTTTAGTGGAGGAGTAGAGTTAGGATTGGGCTGTTGGGTGGGTTTTGGAGAGTAGTAGTAGGGAGAGCTAAAGTTGAGTGAAGCTAAGGAGGGAATCAGGTGTTGGGGCAAGGTAGGGGGTGGGTGAAACAGGGCGACAGTTGCTTGTTGACGTTATTACTCGAGGCACAGCAGTCAAGACAAGTTGAGCTGATGCTTAGAACTTTGACATGAAGCAGTATACTGAGGGGTTCACAGTTGGGGGTTTTTTTTCGTCATGTCTATTTAATGCATGAGCGAGGGTGACTGAGTTCTATGAATTTGTTTGAAGGCGGAGTGGGCTAACCAGCACTCAGGGACATGTTGTGGAATGAGCGGCGGGTCGGCGAGTAAGCCTGGAGCTCAGGTTGTGGTGATGACCCGGCGACCCAAGGTATACGGTGGGAAACAACCTCGGCTATGTTTCTGTCACGAGCAACGAGCAGACATGTGCAGTGGGGTATACACTTTAAAGTCATGGGGAGGTAAAATGGATGTGGTATGTAGGCACACGTGTCAAGGGACATTTTGCTCCGGTGTTTAATGGGCAAAGAGTGTTGTTTCTGAAGAACACACAAAGAGGGGGTAATTGGTGATGGGGTGGGGGTAGGCGTGCTGGAGGTGGTTTATGCGCACGTTGTAATCCTAATATGTGTTTCATGGGGACACTGGGATAAAGACACCCCCCCCACCATTAACGTTAGAAGGAGGTTGGGGGTTGGGTAAAATGGCGACAAAATAGCTAAGTTGGGGGGTAGATTTTGACTTATAAACGCATGGTCTGTAATACTGACTGTGAGGTGGGAGGGGCTGTATGTGAGGTTGCGGATCTAGCTTGCTGGCGGATGGACAGTGATATGTAGTGTTGGGGTCGGCAACTTTGCATGCTTGACAGTGGAGCAGGATGTGGGTATTGAGTATGTCTGGGCATGGCGATGCACATGGGGACCTTATGTGGATGGGTCAGGGTGAGGTACACTGACGGACCTCTGATACCTTGCCTCCTCCAGCATACACCTGCAAGAGCATAGGACCGCGTTCATACAGGGCTGAGGCATGCATCCTTGTCCTCGTCTGGTCGTTAGTTCTGGAGGGTTAATGACTCCGGTCCTCGCCAGTGCCGTAAGGGTATGGGAGTGCCGGCATCAACGGTCTTCATGAAGTGGTACGGACTGTACTGTGGTATGGCAGGCAGGACGAGTGTGAGAATAGGGCTCGGAGCGCAGTAGCATGACGCGTTGCGTCTTTGTCGGAGTCACTGCATACCTGGCTTTGCTGGCCAGGCAGACATGTGAGGCACCAGTAAATCTGCTCTAGGTAGGCTTCTTAGAATAACAGTGGGATGGGAAATACTGGGAAGTTCAGAAGGGGTGTTTTTAAAACTACGAAATAATGGTGTAGGGATGTGGTAAAAGGAGGGTATGTGATAAGTGGGGCGGTCATGTGAACTGTGATTTATTAAAGCTCCTCAGCGTGTTGTTGGAGAGAGAAATGATGGGGATGTGGGAGATATGATGATTATTTGGTAGGTGAAGAGTGGGAGGATGATAGTGAGAAGGTAATTTGACTAAGTTAAATACCTGCGGATGTAATTACCTTTTCATATCACACACTGTTGCCAGGAGAAGCGGGGCTTCAGAAGGGTGTCGTTAAACTGGGTTTTTCGACAGCTCGGGTCTTAATAACTCTGTCGGGCGCAGCATGCCGTGTTGAAGAATACGGCATGGTCGTCGAAGGACTGGGCCTGGACCAAAGGCGCGGGGGGGACATATTGTAACTCGATAAGACAATTATATTATTGACTTATTGAAATGCTTTATTATGTAAACCAGCGAGGTCAGTGACACTCAGTGTGGCCGACGCGGGGGCAGGAGATTGTAGTGATCGGAGGAGGGTGCGCCGGGTGGTGGGGCGGACAGCTGGCAAGCAATGGTTATTAACAAGCTAGGGACACTACTGCTCGGGAATCAAATTGCTAGGGTGTTCTAAGCAAGGGATATATCACAGAACAGGGTCTACAGTGTTATCGGGATTATAATGCTTCGGGTCACATGCTCGGTGTCACACAGCTACAGGGTCAACCACACTTCACAACGGTGTCACAATGATATGGTCTACAGCACACGGGACCACCACAGACTGTATACACCTGCTGTACACCCAGAACTGTACTTACATCTGCACTTTCTATCCAGCCTACTTTCTCACTGCTCTGGTTGTCACTCAAGCACTTTTACACCAGCCACTTGGCTCCTGCTATTTAAACCAAGACACTATTTCAAACCAGCAAGTTACACACCAGCAATTTATACACCAGCAACTTTTTACCAGCTACTTTGGAACCTAGATTCCCCCCCCCCCCCCCCCCCCCCCCCCCCCCCCCTTCCCTTAGATCCTCCCCAATATATGAACACTTTTATACCAGCTCGGTATAACCAGCACTTTTTTACACACACAACGTGACTCACAGCACGTTGCACCAAGCCACTGTGACACATTAAAATGCTCGGGATACCTCAATATACTGTACACCATGATCTTTACCACACTGTAGTGGATAACAAGCATCGGGGCATCCTGCACTTGAAGAACAGCTACTTGATACCAGCACTGTACACACCAACACTTTGTAGTCAATTTTTTAGTTTACATACAGCTCTGGTATCGTCCAGCACGGTAAAACTGCACTTTACACAGCTAAATATATAGAAGCTCTTGTTTTCAGTGAGTTGTTATAAATTTAGTTAATAACTCTTGTGAATGTGTAACGGTGGAACATGAATCCAGATCTGTGTTCAGAAGCATGCAGTGATTATATGTGTCAATAGAGGTCTGGGTAACAGTCTGAGCATGCGGGAGTGCAGATGATGTGGCCTTCGAAACTTTGGTGTTGAGGAATTATGTCGGTGACGAGATAAGGTAAGCACGCAGTGTGGCTACGGGCTAGATATGGTGTCATCACGGAATGGCTAGTTATAAATTATAAAACATTTTAGTGTCACGAATGATTGGAGTTTCTGGGGAATTTACACGAATGTACTATGTACTTGTAGGTTGTTCTGTGTCGGTTGGTGGGTACATGTGGTTGTACGGTTGCGGGAAATGTACGTGAGTCCCAGGATGATGAGCTGTTGACCCAGGTCGGTTGGAGGGTAGACATGGACTGACAGGCAGGTTGGATCCCAGGACTGCAGACGGTTGTACAAGGTCGGAGCGTGTTTGTGTTGTGTGTATTGTTCGGTGGTCGTTTGGAAGGTGTTGGCGGGTTTGTGCGTGTGCTTCTTGGGGGCCCTATCTTTTGTGTTGTCGAGGGTCTTGGGTTGGAGGCAAGGACCGTGTTGCGGTGCGGGTGTTTTGTTTATATTTGGGCTTCGGGTAGGGTCGGGTCGGCGTGGTTGGGCGGTTTTTGTTTGTGTTTTGGTTTTTGTTAGATCCTAGGACTGAGGGATTTAGACTCCCAGGACTGAGAGGTCTGGTGACCTCAGGACTGAGGTGTAGACTCCCAGTGACTGTGGTCTGTAGTCTAAGGTTCTAAAGTGCTATGCCCCTAAAACCGACTAACCCGCTATGTATTTGGGTCTTTGGAGTTCATTTTAAGTTGATTATGAAACAAAGAATATCTCGCTTGTGAGAAAACTAAAATACATAACATTGAGTTAAGTCCAGAATCTGTTTGTACCGCAGCTTGATTTCTTCACCGTCTGAATAATTACATCAGAAAAACACATTTGCAAATTGCACGAGAACACATTTTAATATAAATTATCAGACTCCAGCTCACTCCCACCATCGGATTGAACCAGGACTGAGCCTGGGAATGAGACAGGACCTGAGCCGGATCTGAGTCCGGATATGGAACCAGGAGAGAACCACGGAGATGAACAAGATCTCTGGTAGGAGAAACTGCTCCCCTGGGACTGAGCCAGGACTGTGCAGAGGACTGAGCTCGGGACTGAACTCAGGAAGAACCTAGAGTATGAACCAGAGATGAACATAGTGGACTGAGCCAGACATAAGCCACAGCACTAACACACACGTACTCCATCAATCACAACAACATCATCCACGCACACACACACAAACACACACACTACTACACACACAGTGCAGGAGGCCTAGTTGTAGTCGTGAAGGGCGGAGTTACATGTCCGTTGCCAGAGTTCCTGATGCTCTTTTTTCAGCGATTGGATGAGAGCTAAAACCAACTTCTCAGGTGTCTGTGTGTTGTGGATAGGACAATATTGGAAAAGGTTGTTGAAAAGCTGGAAAGTTATTTTTGCAGAGCTCTCTGTCTGACTTGCTGAGAAATCTAGATCGCTGAAAATTTGTCACGCTGAGCTACTTCCATCTGATGTCTTCTCTCCTCGTCTCCCCTCTTTGGCAGGATCAGAGATGTGAATGAAAAATGTGCAAAAAAACAATGAAAAAAGATATGTATGACAAAAGAATCTCGACAATTTGTGTGATGGATTTGTAAATAAATCCTAGAAACTATGTTGTTCATTTCATCATTTCATCTCAGTTCCAGTTTTTATCCTGCGATTCTTGAAACTGAGTCCTGATGACCTGTTTTGTGAGATGCTCCCATAATGCTTTTGCAGGAACTATCTGCAAAATTTATACTTCTCTTGGTCTCTCTCTGTCACTCTCTGGTCTCTCTCTGGTATCTCTCTGGTCTCCTCTTGGTCTCTCTCTGGTTCTCTCTTGGTCTCTCTGGTTCTTCTCTGGTCTCTCTTGGTCTCTCTTGGTCATCTATCTGGTCTCTCTCTGGTCCTCTATGGTCTCCTTGGTCTCTCTCTGGTCTCTCTCTGGGTTCTCCACTCTGGTCTCCCTCTCTGGTCTCCCTTGTCTCTCTCTCGTCTCTCTGGTCTCTCTCTGGTCTCTCTCTTGGTCTTCTCTGGTCTCCTCTCTGGTCTCTCTTGGTCTCTCTCTGGTCTCTCTCTTCTGGTTCTCTCTGGTCTCTCTCTGGTCTCCCTCTCTGGTCTATCTCGGGTCTATCTCTGGGAGTCTGTGAGGCGGCTGGGCGGGTGGTTGGGGGTTCGAAGGTGTGGTATAAAGTTCTCGCGATATGGCCTAAGCTCCGTTGTTGTTGTTTTGAGGAGATGATTCTGTAAAAAACATATATTTGAAAAACACAAACCACACAAACCGAATCACAAGGGACCAGAGATGTGGGGGATTTTTAGATTTGGCGATAGATAGCATCGATGATGGAGAGTAATGTGGTGCGATATGTTGGATAGATCCATGTAGATGGACCTGGAGAGGATGAGGACCAGAGAGGTTTTCGTGATGATCTCAGAGAGGACCAGAGAGTAACGGTGAAGAGACCAGAGACGCGGGTAGATGACCAAAGAAAGACCAGAGAAGGGAGTTGTGTGAGACCACCCAGATTTTTCGTATTTGGAGGTGGACCAGAGGAGTGAGAGACCAGAGTTATGGATTGATGTGAGCAGGACAAGAGAGACCCAGAGATAGGAGAGACCGGGGAGTACCCGGGAGGACCAGGAGAGGGGGAGGGATAGTGTGTCGGGGATCTTTGTGAGTTATTACCAGTAGAGACATAGAAAGACCAGTGTTTTAGATGTTTGGTGAGATGAATGTGAGGATGTGAGACCAGATGAGACCAGAGGATGAGAGTGGTAGACCAGAGAGACCTGAGATGTTTTGATGACCAGGGAGACCAGAGAAGAGACACAGAGAGCGAGACCAGAGAGGACCATAGAGTGATGAACTAGTGTACGAGACCAGAGAGTCCTGAGTTTAATTGGAGAAGGGTTACTGTGGTATTTTTGTGACCAGAGAAGTATAAGTGTAGTTAATTGGTGCATGAGGAGTAGGTACATGCTATGCTGGGCGTGAGTCGCGACTGTTGTTACTAACCTCAGGACCTCAGTTTCAAACGTAAATCGAGGATTTATAAACGGGATATACTGTAGATATGGAATGAGTGATAATGAAAAATCGGGTTCCTAGGATTTGATTACAAATCCATATCAAATTTGTCTTGGGTACTTTTATTTGGCTTTTTTCTTTTTTTAGGGGGGTTTGCACATTTTTTCATTTTCTACTATGATTTCCCCTGCCGAGGTGTGAGAGACCATCAGTATGGAAGTTGTCTGCGTTTGTCGAGGGTTTTTGTCTGCGATTCTGAATTTCAGCAGCGTCCGACTTTTAGGTGCTCTTGCCAAAATATTGTCTTCAGCTTTTTGTTTAAACCATTGGTTACAATTTTGTCCTTCCTCTTAACACAGACCTTGTTGGAGTGGGTTTTAGCTCCAGCCATGCTGTGAAATTTCAGGATTACTTCGGGACAACAGGACATGTATACTCCGCTCCCTTCTGTCTAAGGGACTCCTGCACTGCTGTGTTGATGTGTGTGTGTGGTTGTGTGTGTGTGTTTGTGCGGGTTGTGTGTTTTGTGTGGGTGTGTTGTTTCGTTGTTGGGTTGTGTGTGGCGGTGGCTCAGGGCTCAGGGCACGGGGTCGCTTGTTTCGGGGGCTGTAGACCTGGTTTCTCTCCGGGTTTCAGTCCCGGTCGCTAGTCGCCGGCTACCTGGCACCTGGTTTTCTCAGTTCTTTTGGGTCTTCTAATGGGTCTCTCCTGGTTCTCTCCCTGGGTTCTGGCCCACGGCTCATGGCCCGGCGCAGTCCGGGCTCAGTCCAGGCGCAGTCATGGTTACTCAGAATTATTATGTAGGTGGGTGAATTTGTGAGCTGAGAGCTATTTAATTTGTATTCAATAATGCTGTTTTGTGTTCAATGTGCATATACATGTGGTTTTTTCTGATTTGTTTAATTATTCTAGACGCCCCCCCCGTTTCTCGATATCAGTTTTTTGGTGGGTTGGTGGTGGTTGTGGCTTGGGTTGAGGATTGAAGGGTGAAGAATTGATATCTGCTGTTCGGGATTCAAACTTTGGGTATTTGGTTTGAACTACTTTTAGGTTAGGGATTGTGTATTTGCTCACAGCGAGGATTCTTTTGCTTTGTGTCGTGACACAAATAACATGAGGGTTAGTGGGGTGTGTGTTATAGTGGGCTTACATTTGCACCTTTTAGTCCTGAGGTGTTGTCGACAGCAGTCAGTCCTGGGGGTGTGTTTTTGTGACAGCACGCAGTCCTGGGTTTGGCTACTGCCGCTGGTCAAGGGGTACTAGCCGCAGTACCGGGTATCTACAGTGCCGCAGGACGGGTGTCTAACGGCGAAGTACATGGGGTGCGACAAGCCCTCAGGCCGGGGGACTTCAGCGCCGCAGTCATGGGTACGTCTTGCCTGTCAGTGCCGGGCGAGGTGGTGTACGTACTGACATGAACAATGTTTTATTACAGTTTCAGTACTTCGGACTGTAATTCAGTAGTACATGTATGGTGTAGTCAACCAACCCGTCTTTTAGTGAAATATAAAAATATAAATAAGGGGTTGGTTAAATGAATTTTATGTGTGGGAATCATGATATGACCGTGTTAGCACTTCGGTGGCGGACCTGTATCAGAATGTTTCAAATTGTGTCGGAAAGCTCCTTCTGAACCCATTGGCTCGGACTGTTACCACTGACATGAGTGGACACGTATAATTCACTGCAATCTTCTGAACAGTAGATCTGGTTTCATGTTCCAAAGTTTCAGAGTCATAGAGTTTTTTACTGTTTTATTCTCACGGACAAAATGAGCTTCTTATTTTAGCTGGTGTATTAAAGTGCTGGTGTTAAAGTGTTCTGTTTGCCGTTAAAGTGTGGTGTTAAAAAGTGTTGTTGTGTAAAAGTGCTGGTATGTATAGTAGTGTGTTGTTGAAGTTGCTGTTTTGGCAAAAGTGTGGTGCAAAAGTGCTGTGTAAAGTGTGGTGTTAAAGTGCTGTGTTTTTAATAAAGTGGCTGTTGTAAAGTTGCTGTAGTAAAGTGCTCTGGTGTCTGTAGGTAAGTGCTATGTAAACGTGCTGTGTGTATAAGTTTGATGGTAGTAAAGTGCTGCTGTTCAAAGTTGCTGTAGTAAAGTGTTCTGGTAAGTTGCTGTAGTAATGTGCGGTGTAAAGTGCTGGTGTAAAGTGCTGTGGTAAGTGCTGTGAGTGTTGCTGTAGTAAAGTTTTTTTTTTGCTGTACGTTAAATTTGGGCTGTTAGTAAGGGATGGTGTAAGTTGCTGTTGTAAATGTGCTGTAGTAAAGTGCTGTAGTAAAGTGCTGTTGTAAAGTGCTGTAGTAAAGGTGCTGTTGTAAAGTGCTGTTGTAAAGTGCTGTTGTAAAGTGCTGTTGTAAAGTGCTGTAGTAAAGTGCTGTAGTAAAGTGCTGTTGTAAGGTGCTGTTGTAAAGTCCGGGTGTAACGTTAGTGCTGGTGTCAAGGTGCTGTGTTTAGGTAAAGTGCTGGTTGTAAGTTGTGGTTTCAGTGCTTTGCAGGGAGGAGGACGACCTTCACGTGAGATTGTTTTTAAAAGCAGAGATCATGAAGACCCCACAGAGGCCAGTGGTGATCGTCAGTCGATGGGTTGCCACCGAGTCGTTTGGTACAGGCCCTGTCCTTCGAAGACCAGGTCAGTGTCTGCAGACCGGGCTTGAGACAGGGTTTTTTAAGACCAGGCTGAGACCAGTTTTAAGATCCAGGTTCTTTGGGTTTATGACCGGCTTATCCTGGTTAATCAATGTGTTCAGTGAATGGAGAAGAGAGAAGACCATCAAAAATGGGAAAAGGTTAAGGTTTTTTACAGAAGTATTGGTTAGTTTTCTTCCTCAAGTATTTTTTTTGTTGGATTTGTTGTTTTATTAAAGCACTGGGTAGTTAAGAAAACTGATCTTTCATTAATTTCTTATCCTATTACATGTTGAGTTTTTTTTTATTTTTGTTTTAGGGTTTTTTTATAACTAAATTTTGAATCTGTAACATTTTGTCAATGTCAAAGGTTTTTCTATGATATGAGGATTACGGTGAGTTTTTTTCTGCCTCTGTCTGATAGAGCGCCCAGTTGCAGTGTTTGACTCAGACTTGTATGAGACTGAAGACTAGGATAGGACTCTGACGGTTAGAACGACGGAAGCAGCAGGACTCAGATCCTTTGTTTAGTTATTTGAACTTGTGTGGAAGTGTTTTGTTCATGATCAGCTGTAGAAACTGAGGGTCAGGTGACTGGACTCAGACTGCAGAACAGTGATGTGGTTACAGGTTGCAGAGACTCTGATCTGATAGAACTGAGGATCAGCTTCTGCATGTGTAGATTGGAGGAGGCCGTGTTTCAGAGGTCACGTCGTCGCACCTGAATAACAGTCAATGGGACAAAACTGGTGAATAGCAATGTAACAGACTACAGTCAAAATCCTGATAATTTGATTGATGAATGTGATCGTCCACAAAGAAGAAGGCTATCCAATAGCAGAGATTTTTTTGTGGAGAACGATTAACCTATTAGTACTATCCCAAATACTGTTCCTTTTTAGATGGTTTGTGGAGGAGAGTTTCTTGGATTTTTTAGACCATTCTTGCTTCATGTCCCTTTTCAAACACAAACCATGGAACGTTTAGAGCCTTAGGGGAACA
The DNA here is from genome assembly GCA_964034765.1 of Knipowitschia caucasica. Taxonomy (NCBI): domain Eukaryota; kingdom Metazoa; phylum Chordata; class Actinopteri; order Gobiiformes; family Gobiidae; genus Knipowitschia; species Knipowitschia caucasica. Next base: position 22,478,972 of record OZ035845.1, on the reverse strand, counting down.
AAATGATTAATTTTGTTTCCATCGCGATGAGTTATAATCGACTTATAATAAAACCCACCCAATCAACTACCTCTTTGTGTGTGTGTATTATGTCTTCAGATTATATAAACTTCTTTGCCTTTATACAGTCATGAAAAGTGCATAAAATCCCACTCCAGGTTTCCTCGTCTGTTTATGATCCCTAAATGAATTGCGCTAGCTTGATGTCAGAAGAAAACAGAGAAAAGAAAGAAGAGGGTGTTCCATCCCGGGGAGACATGGGTGCATGGTAATCACTCTGAGTCTCTCAGGGTAGCGCCGTCAGCACTCTGCCCTTAAGTTCTTGTCACTGTGAGATTGTTAGGTACTTAACTCGCTCTCTTCCCTCCCTCTGCATTGGTTTGCATGACTCTGGCGAATATTCTTATATCAGAGCTGCTGAGGATGCTGCTGCGGCGGGGGGTCAACTTGTGGTATTACGCACGATGGTCAGGGATGCCCTGTTGCTCCAGTCCACAGAAGTGCACGCAGATTCTTGATTCACTCTACTGACTTTGGGCGCCACTAACTTCTAATCATACTCTACTCACCCTACCCCTATCATCTACTCTCCTATACTCTACTTTTGCCCCTTCGGTTCTTTACTCGACTCGTGTTCGACCTCCTACTCTAATTGAAGTGGTTAGAGCTTGTTTCACATTGATAAGAAGTGTTGCCTTGGGTTCGACTCCACCGCAGTGCCGTTCCCTTGTGTATGTTTCATGCATGCTTTCCATCGGTGTGTTGCTCCGGTTTCCCCGACCCATAATAACATGCTGCCTGAACATTACGCCCTGTTGGCTAATCATGGCTCCTTTACCTGTACCAGTATACTTATCTCTTTATTTACAGTTTAATTTTACGCCATTTTCAGTAATAACCTCAATTGATTACACGTGCAAGGTTCCCCAGTTGTTGCACTTCCTAGACAATAGTGACAAGGATAATATCACTAACACGACAGGAAAAAAGTAACAGAGAATACAAGAATCACAGGTGGGTTACCACGTCGATAGCAATTTATATTTTATAAAAATATATTATACAGACTGTTCGGTGCTGTTATACATTGGGCGGTAAAGGATGGGCACACAGGAGGGTCTGACGGGAGAAAAATGATGGTAGTGAAGCGTGTGGAGAATAGTGGAAGGTCTGAGGAGTTTCAGGTGAGCTGGGAGCTGTGTTGCCAGATCATGCATTGCATGCTGCAGCAGGCCGGTTAGCTTCTGCACAGGAGAGGTGAAGGATAGCAAAAACGGGAATACATGGCTTTTCGGGGCAATCTCTGGCATGAGAACCATGACCAAACCAGAGTAGGGGAGGGCTGGAGTTGGGAACAAGGCTCATTGCGGTAGAGGAGAACTAATTGGGCGGTACTAACACCTGGTACTTCATGTCAGTGGGTACTTAAGTCTGGTTGGGGGTCTCCGTGGAACAGTCCGGTGCTGAGGTGATTAACGTTAGTGGGTGCTGAGTTTGTTTGACTGGGGTCCAGCCACGTCTCGACGAGGCTTGGGATCGTCAAAGTATTCTAAGAGGATGTCTCTTTGGGGCCCATCAAGGGTGAATGTGGGACAGGGGTGGGAAAAGGGCCCCACAGTCACACAACTTCGCGTGTGCGAAGACAGTGGATGTTTTAACTTTGACAAGAGGTCTACAGTGTGTTGGGAAAAGCTTCTGCGGCTTTTGTATCCTTCTTACTCCCTTTTTTGTACCATAGGATTAGATCCGATGCTGTGTTGAAGGTGCCTTGTGACCCGCGGCAATATGGACCATGAGCTCACGGGGGGGGAGAGACTTGGGCCTTAGGGTGCAGGGACACGCTGGTGCAGTCAAGCCAAGGGTCGGGGGGTCAGTGTGGGCGGGGGAGTAGGGGGGTAATGTGTGGGAGGAGTGGTGTGGTCCAGGTGGTATGCTGGTTATGGGGCTGTCACATTACGTCGTCCCTTTGGGGCGGTTTCACACACGCGTCTTGTCGCTCTGCACTGTGTGTTTTTCTGACTTGTGTTTACAGTAAACTTTCATGTGAAGATGTTCGTTAGTTAATCGAGCGCCAGAACAAAACACACCAAAACACACACACTTCAATACACCACTTAAATGAATAAATACAACACCACACAACAGACATTACACCAATAATTTCTACACACACACACCAAATAACAACACATTACACACACACACGCACTACTCACCAAATACAACACACACGACATCTCCCCACACACATGTTTACTCCACTGTACCTGCTGCACTTTGCATCTAGAGCAATGGGGAAAAAGGTGGTGAGGTGTCTTTCCCTAAAACAATGCATGTCGGGACTATGGTGACGGTTAGAGTACGTGGCTTTGGCTAACAGCTGCCTATTGGTGCAGATACGTTATTAACTGGGACGAGAAATGGGGAATACCTAAACATCGGACAAACTGGAGGTTTGATTGCTGGTGCGGTGGTTCGTAGTGATCGCCACCGAGCTGGGACTGTAGAACTGTACTAAGCACAGTTGTTTGCTACGGTTGAGAGATTAAGCCACTGGGGTAACGGTACGGGGCCCGTCTTCACACCCGCGGGGCGGGTGTGGGCCTGGGCCACTTGGGCACAAGGTTTGGTGATGCTAATTATAATACCTCGGTGAGATTAGTGCCCCTTATATGGGGTATTCGCTCCCCAGCCGCAGAACGCGGAGCTACAGTCACATCACAATTTCATGCGGCTAAATGCGTACGCGGAATGGGCGTGAGCCGGTGGATAGGAAATGAAGGAGGGCAGTCTTGTGTGAAGCTGAGACATGGACTGTGGATCGGCCGTGTTTGTGGGTGTCAATTGCACTGTTTTCGTTTAGGGCTGCGGGCGGGCTGTTTCAGACGGCTTGGTTCTTGCGGCAGTCCGGGTCAGGTCGCTGGCTTCAGTGGTCAGGTCGGGATCTGCAGTCTCGGACGTTGGGGCGGGGCAGGTCGTAGAGACAGATGAAAATACGGGCTAGGGCGGGTCTTGTCAGTAACTGTGGAAGGTCTGGCTGTTGCAGACTGATGGGCAGAGGCTGTGCTGCTAGGATCTGTGAAGAGTGCTGGCGGCAGAAGGTCAGCGTAGGGCTGCAGACGGGTCAGGTGCGGGGTCTGATATTATTGTCAGGTCGGGCTGCAGTAGGCAGGTCATAATGTGCTTCTGGCAGACGGATGGGGCTTGCTTCAGTAGTCAGGTCTTGGTTATGAAGGGCAGGTCGTGCGTGCAGTGACGGGCAGGGCTTGGCTGGCAGACGGACAAGGGAGTGCTGGCAGAAATCGGTTGGCAGGATGGGGTCAGAACGGGGGAAGGTCGAGCTGCACAAGACGTTGTTGGCTGGGCTTGACGTGTATCTGTTCGTCAGGATCTGGCCTGCAGGTACGTCTGGGGCTTGCTTCAGACAGGTGGCTGGGGCGGGGGTGCAGTGGCTGGGAGGCGGATCGACGGCAGGGAGTAGATCTTGCAAGACGAGCGGGCGGGAGGCTAGTCTGGGCAGGTGCGGGGGGCAGATGTGTGGATGGTCGGGCGGCAGTCGTCAAGGTCGGGGGAGACGGCAGGTCTTGGTTCTAGGGACGTCAGTGACTGGTTCTTCAGACAGGCATGGGATTGTGCGGCGAGACATTAAGGAAGGTACTGGACGGGACAGACGGGCAGGGGCTTTGGGGGGCTGATACGGGGGATGGGAGTTGCTGCAGTAGTCAGGGGTCATTGGTTCCTGAGGGCAGGCGGGCGTCAGAAGGCTGGACGTGCGTTCACTGAACTGTGGCTGGGTTTGCTGGGAGACAGGGCGTGTGGGGAGGTTCTGGCTGCAGCGACACGTGGGTGTTGTTGAGCGCAATGATCCGCTTGGGGTGGTGTCAAAATTTCACATTGGAGAGGAATACTGTGGAGCCTGACTTAGGGGAGGAGGGGGTCGTAGATGGACGCACAGACGGGTTTTAGGCTAGAATAGTTTGAACTTGGAAAATAAGTTGACACCAATGGGGACAAAAAACTATGACCAGGGATATGTAGCAACACTATGGGTACACTCTATTTTATTGACCGCTTTATCAGCATATTAATAATTAGTGGATTGATGTTGAGGGGGGTGAGTTAGGGTTTGGCCTTGTTTGCGGATAAACTGTTTTAAAACAATAAGAAAAGGGGGATGCGTTTGTTTATAATAATTTGGTGGGTTTTTTTTTTGGGAAAATTTACTCGCGCAGCGGCTGTGGTCTCCTCCCCCGCAAGGGTGCGGTCTGGGGTCGGGCCGGGTGTAGGTCCTAGAGTTAGTGGATTGTTCGCTGTGGCGTGTTTCAGGGTGCAGGATCTTATATTGGCGGCTTTAGATTGCCAGAGGCTATATGTAATTGATTGTTAGGGCGATTGTGCACGTCTGTGGGTAGAATAGCCATCCTCCCCCCCCCCCCCCCCCCCCCCCCCCCCCCCCCCCCCCCAGACATTGAGTTTGGGTGTAGAGGGTTGGATAATATGCCATCATGGGCAGGATCATGAGAGCGCCTGTGGCACGTTCCGTCAGCCTCTGTGTACAGTAACACTTCTCAGCACCATGTGTCTATGTATCTATCTGTGTATATATCTATGTATTTATCTGTGTATATATCTAAGTATCTATCTGTATATATCTATGTATCTAAAGGTTTCTGTGTATATATCTATGTATCTATCTGTGTATATATCTAAGTATCTATCTGTATATATCTATGTATCTATCTGTGTATATATCTATGTATTTATCTGTGTATATATCTAAGTATCTATCTGTATATATCTATGTATCTATCTGTGTATATATCTATGTATCTATCTGTGTATATATCTATGTATTTATCTGTGTATATATCTATGTATCTATCCATCTACAGTATCGATCCATGTTCAGCCCTGTCGATCCTCCTGCAAACTCCACAGGTTTTAAAAGTATTCCTCATCTTTCCCTAGAACCTAAAACCTAAACCATTATGACATCAGTCTCCCTGGGCTCTCCCAGGACCCTCTTTCTCCAACCAGCCTCTTTTTGTTTCGAAACAGACGATTTAGGCAAAGCAACACACATCTGCGGCTTTACAGCTTAGAGCAAAGAGGAGACTAAGGCAAACCCGCCAACTGCTTTCCCACAACGGCAATAAAATATTCCATCGTATCCCTGAAGCATCCCGGACTCCAGCTGGGATCAAAGAGGATGCTTGATGACTTGAGAGAGGCAGCGCATATTAGGCACTAGTGACGGCGAACGCAGGAGCCCTTCGTTCCATTCCGTTTAGAACCATCGCAGGAAAAGATGCGAGAAAAAGAAAAATCACTCCCAATGTCTGAGTATCGAGGATCAGGGACACGCCAAGGACAATGGAAGTCACCGTCCAGAGACTATGGTGCTGTGAATGCATAAAGAAGGAAAGATATGGACCGGCCGAGGCCATGGGGGGTCCTCTAATTAAGGATGTTTCAAGTCACGATACTGTAGCTACTTTTATTATAAGGACTTATGCCCCGTTTCCACAGTAACAGTACGGCACGGCACGGCACAATTATTTTGCAATTCCACTGAGGTTGGGCTTGGGATCAGGGGTACTTTTTTTGTACCACCTCGACCGTGGTTCCATCCGCGCCGTACCGACACCATGACGTGACTGATTGGTCAACGAGTGTCGTCACTGGAAGCGACGTCTGACCCTTTGGGAAAAACAACTCAACCTTTAAAACCGGCTGCTCTGCTTCGGCTACAACACGTCCTCCTCACTCCAGAGAAATGGAATCCAAAACTCCTGAAACTCCTGAAGCTACTGAAGCTACTGAAGCTACTGAAGCTACTGAAGCTACTGAAACTCCTGAAGCTACTGAAGCTACTGAAGCTACTGAAGCTACTGAAGCTACTGAAGCTACTGAAGCTACTGAAGCTACTGAAGCATTCAAATCCATGGAATAATAATGAGACAGAACAGAGAGAAACCTTCTGTACATCTGCTTTCACCACGTTCAAGGCCACAAACAAACAAGACACATAACAGGAGCGCCCTGAGCCAACCTCACAGACCTCACAGACCTCATACAGACCTCATGGACCTCACAGACCTCATGGACCTCACACAGACCTCACGGACCTCACACAGACCTCACAGACCTCACAGACCTCACGGACCTCACACAGACCTCACAGACCTCACGGACCTCACGGACCTCACGGACCTCACACAGACCTCATGGACCTCACAGACCTCATGGACCTCACAGACCGCACACAGACCTCATGGACCTCACAGACCTCATGGACCTCACAGACCTCACACAGACCTCATGGACCTCACACAGACCTCATGGACCTCACACAGACCTCATGGACCTCACACAGACCTCATGGACCTCACAGACCTCACACAGACCTCATGGACCCCACAGACCTCATGGACCTCAAAGACCTCACACAGACCTCACAGACCTCACACAGACCTCATGGACCTCACAGACCTCACACGGACCTCACAGACCTCATGGACCTCACAGACCTCACACAGACCTCACAGACCTCACAGACCTCACACAGACCTCATGGACCTCACACAGACCTCACACGGACCTCACAGACCTCACAGACCTCACAGACCTCAACAAGCAGCCCCTGGACGCTCTGCTCTCTCCAGGGAACCAGACTCCTCACCCCTCCTCACCCCTCCCCCACTGGACACAGGTACATCCTTTCTCTGAACAGATGACTGTGATGTGTGTATGTATTACTACTACTGTTATTATTATTATTACTATTATTATTATTATTATTATTATTATTACTGTTATTAATACTATTATTATTACTGTTACTACTAGTATGAAAATGGCAGAGAGATAAGTGGGGAATCCATCTGACTCAGCAGGACCAAGACTTCAGCTGAAACATGACTACCTCCACGTTGCTATATTTAACTTTTTTCCCATAATGCATCTATATTACATCGGTGCCTGGACTCGTGGGCCTCGGTGGGCCTCGGTGGGCCTCAGTGGGCCTCGGAGACGCCACGTGCGGGTCTTCTCAGAGACAGGTGTTCCATGGGCAGGAGTGCTGTTGTTGTGGATGTCTTATCAATGATTCACTGCAGCACATCAGGAGGAGAGAGAGACGTCTGCGGCTCCGTGTTCAGGGAGAACTGCAAATATATAATTCAGGCGCTTGTCTGATGGAGCCGGGCGTGAACGTGACGGATGCTCGGCCCGTTGAAGATTCACGGTTCTAAAGCGCCGCCGTCAGAGCGCTTTGAGTCTGGACCCCACCGCCTCCTGGTAGGCCATTTTGTTCTGCGTCTCCACGAGTCTCACACCAGATTTAGCACTTTGGAAAACAACATGGCCTTGTGCGTTACTGAAGAAGATAAAACACAACCTGCAATATTCTGTGTGAAATTGTATTAGATTAGGTTCGATGATATTCTACTGTTTGTAGTTCATTTATAAACACCCCAGACTCAAGGCAAACTTCCATCCACTGTCCCACGATCTTTAACACAGTCAAACATGTAGCTAACAATATTAGGTTGGTGTCCCATTGACTTAAGGAAACAAACATTATATTTTTATGTATTTAATAATAATAATAATAATAATAATAATAATGCATTGGTTTTATAAAGCGCTTTTTGGACACTCAATGTCTCTTCACTTCATTATTCTTTCTCTCCAAACACGGTGGTGATAAACTACTGTAGCCACAGCTGCCCTGGGGCACACTGACAGAAGCGAGGCAACCAGTCTGTGCCATTGGCCCCTCCCACCACCACCAACCATTCACACCAGACTCATTCTAGGCAATGGGGGTGAAGTGTCTTGCCTAAGGACACAACGGCAGTTTGGCACCTTACAGCCGCAGCCGCCCCACTGTGGCTGGTGTTCCCAGAGGTTAAGTGTCTTGCCCAACGACACAACAACAGTAGACAGTGAGAGTCGATGGTGAAGGTTGGGCTCGAACCCACAACCCTCTGGCTCAAAGGCCAGTGCTCTACCAACTGAGCTACTGTCGCCATGTAATTCCTGATGGTTCTCAGCACATTCAGAAAAGCATTAATGATTGTGTATTTTATCAGTATTTCTCAGTAACTGCTGTGATGGCACCATGAGTCTGCATGTTCTCCCCTTGTCTGTGTAGGTTTCCTCCAGGTGCTCCGGGTAACCTCTACCACTACAACCGTTCAGGGTGAAAGAGCAATGACCAAAAAACTAAACATCAAATAATATTAATTATTAAAGACCAAAGGCTTCCAATGTCCAGCACTAAACTTAAACTAAGTTTTAAATTCATGGATTTAATGTCACAGATCTTTGTGGGATCAAACACAAACATCTGAGACGTTTGTGTTTGTGTTTGATGTTTGTGTTTGATGTTTTTGCTCTCAGCTCGGCCAAACAAATCCAAAGACCAGAGGATGTAAGATGGAAGATTAGAAAATGAAACGCCAGTCCGCTCTTGGCTCGGCTTTGTCTCGTTTTCTCGGGCACTGAGTTGACATTATCCCCGTGGATCAGGTTTTACCGAGCGTGGATTACGGCAAGAGACAAGCTGGGCCCGCCCCCAGAGTGGGAGGACCAGGGGAGGACCAGGGGAGGACCAAGG
>OZ035845.1:22274009-22470339 GCA_964034765.1 Knipowitschia caucasica | reverse complement strand
GTCGTGCCATCACACATTGCTGTCGGCGCCAAAGTCCTCAAACAAAAAAGTTCACGTCTTATCATTAGCGAGCAGCAGCCACGGACATCATTACAGATGTAGCTGTAATTAAATCACAACTCCCGACTGGAGCCATGGCAGGGATTAGCCGAGTCCAGCCGCTGGGAGCCAAGATGGAGTGCAGCGCCGCTGATTGGCCACCAGGGGGCACATGGCGTGATCCGGTGATGAGCTGGATCTTGGTTCTGTCCTGCGGCGATGGGACGAGACGAGGCGTTTAGTCCGTGCAGCTGGCGCCGGGTTAGACGCCGCTTCAGGGACGTGTCGTGTGGAGCCTGTGTCAACGGTGATATGTTTGGGCCCCGGCCCCGTTCACAGAGGAGCGTTTGTTTTGTAGACTGGAACCTCAGACCTCAGTGAGAACAGACTACAGTGGAACCTCAGACCTCAGTGAGAACAGACTACAGTGGAACCTCAGTGAGAACAGACTGCAGTGGAACCTCAGACCTCAGTGAGAACAGACTGCAGTGGAACCTCAGACCTCAGTGAGAACAGACTGCAGTGGAACCTCAGACCTCAGTGAGAACAGACTGCAGTGGAACCTCAGACCTCAGTGAGAACAGACTGCAGTGGAACCTCAGACCTCAGTGAGAACAGACTGCAGTGGAACCTCAGTGAGAACAGACTGCAGTGGAACCTCAGACCTCAGTGAGAACAGACTGCAGTGGAACCTCAGACCTCAGTGAGAACAGACTGCAGTGGAACCTCAGACCTCAGTGAGAACAGACTGCAGTGGAACCTCAGACCTCAGTGAGAACAGACTGCAGTGGAACCTCAGACCTCAGTGAGAACAGACTGCAGTGGAACCTCAGACCTCAGTGAGAACAGACTGCAGTGGAACCTCAGACCTCAGTGAGAACAGACTGCAGTGGAACCTCAGACCTCAGTGAGAACAGACTGCAGTGGAACCTCAGACCTCAGTGAGAACAGACTGCAGTGGAACCTCAGACCTCAGTGAGAACAGACTGCAGTGGAACCTCAGACCTCAGTGAGAACAGACTGCAGTGGAACCTCAGACCTCAGTGAGAACAGACTGCAGTGGAACCTCAGACCTCAGTGAGAACAGACTGCAGTGGAACCTCAGACCTCAGTGAGAACAGACTGCAGTGGAACCTCAGACCTCAGTGAGAACAGACTGCAGTGGAACCTCAGACCTCAGTGAGAACAGACTGCAGTGGAACCTCAGACCTCAGTGAGAACAGACTGCAGTGGAACCTCAGACCTCAGTGAGAACAGACTACAGTGGAACCTCAGACCTCAGTGAGAACAGACTGCAGTGGAACCTCAGACCTCAGTGAGAACAGACTGCAGTGGAACCTCAGACCTCAGTGAGAACAGACTGCAGTGGAACCTCAGACCTCAGTGAGAACAGACTGCAGTGGAACCTCAGACCTCAGTGAGAACAGACTGCAGTGGAACCTCAGTGAGAACAGACTACAGTGGAACCTCAGACCTCAGTGAGAACAGACTGCAGTGGAACCTCAGACCTCAGTGAGAACAGACTGCAGTGGAACCTCAGTGAGAACAGACTGCAGTGGAACCTCAGACCTCAGTGAAAACAGACTGCAGTGGAACCTCAGACCTCAGTGAGAACAGACTGCAGTGGAACCTCAGACCTCAGTGAGAACAGACTGCAGTGGAACCTCAGACCTCAGTGAGAACAGACTGCAGTGGAACCTCAGACCTCAGTGAGAACAGACTGCAGTGGAACCTCAGACCTCAGTGAGAACAGACTGCAGTGGAACCTCAGACCTCAGTGAGAACAGACTGCAGTGGAACCTCAGACCTCAGTGAGAACAGACTGCAGTGGAACCTCAGACCTCAGTGAGAACAGACTGCAGTGGAACCTCAGACCTCAGTGAGAACAGACTGCAGTGGAACCTCAGACCTCAGTGAGAACAGACTGCAGTGGAACTTCAGACCTCAGTGAGAACAGACTGCAGTGGAACCTCAGACCTCAGTGAGAACAGACTGCAGTGGAACCTCAGACCTCAGTGAGAACAGACTGCAGTGGAACCTCAGACCTCAGTGAGAACAGACTGCAGTGGAACCTCAGACCTCAGTGAGAACAGACTGCAGTGGAACCTCAGACCTCAGTGAGAACAGACTGCAGTGGAACCTCAGACCTCAGTGAGAACAGACTGCAGTGGAACCTCAGACCTCAGTGAGAACAGACTGCAGTGGAACCTCAGACCTCAGTGAGAACAGACTGCAGTGGAACCTCAGACCTCAGTGAGAACAGACTGCAGTGGAACCTCAGACCTCAGTGAGAACAGACTGCAGTGGAACCTCAGACCTCAGTGAGAACAGACTGCAGTGGAACCTCAGACCTCAGTGAGAACAGACTGCAGTGGAACTTCAGACCTCAGTGAGAACAGACTGCAGTGGAACCTCAGACCTCAGTGAGAACAGACTGCAGTGGAACCTCAGACCTCAGTGAGAACAGACTGCAGTGGAACTTCAGACCTCAGTGAGAACAGACTGCAGTGGAACCTCAGACCTCAGTGAGAACAGACTGCAGTGGAACCTCAGACCTCAGTGAGAACAGACTGCAGTGGAACCTCAGACCTCAGTGAGAACAGACTGCAGTGGAACCTCAGACCTCAGTGAGAACAGACTGCAGTGGAACCTCAGACCTCAGTGAGAACAGACTACAGTGGAACCTCAGACCTCAGTGAGAACAGACTGCAGTGGAACCTCAGACCTCAGTGAGAACAGACTGCAGTGGAACCTCAGACCTCAGTGAGAACAGACTGCAGTGGACTGGGTTTGGGGTTTGTGGATTTTTTTGAATCAAACTAAATAAGTTTTTACTCAGGTCAAAAGTGGAAAGAAGGAAATGTGGAGGGTCAGGACAGCAGACCATGTGGAGGGTCAGAGCAGCAGACCATGTGGAGGGTCAGAGCAGCAGACCATGTGGAGGGTCAGAGCAGCAGACCATGTGAAGGGTCAGAGCAGCAGACCATGTGGATGCTCATAGCAGCAGACCATGTGGAGGGTCAGAGCAGCAGACCATGTGGAGGGTCAGAGCAGCAGACCATGTGGAGGGTCAGAGCAGAGACCAGCGGTGCACCCCAAAAAAGCCACAGAAAAGTGGACTATTGCTAAAACTATCACTGAGTTATGGTCCAGTTATGGTCCCAGCGCTCGCTGGACTAAACAGACGCTGTGTAGATGAAACCACACAAACACACAAACGTGTGCATAAACGCACAAAGACAAACAGCAGTATTCTCTTGCACTAATACTATAAGTATAAGTATTCACTTTGATTTATGGTCATTTATAGTGTTTATCATTGTAATTTTGTTATTCTGTGATTTACTCTTATTGACATGAATATAGCGCCACCTAATGGATGAATACTGTCCGTTCTATCTGCCAGAGTTTGTCATGGGCTCTACTTTCAATATGTACTTTTAGACATTTTTTGGATGAGTACATTTTGAAACATTCGAGCAACACTTTGTGGATGTGAGTGTGCCATAAAACTTATTATTTTACATTAAAAACACTTTCTCATAACTTTTCTAACATGTAAGATCCTGGACATGTTTGAGGAGACGCTAAAGTCAAACTAAATAGTTTTACAATCACTTTTCTGCAGTTCGTCATTTTCTCAACTTTTTGTCTCAGAATGGTGCTTTTTGTCACACTCCTCTTTTCGACTGGAAATCACAGGAGAACGAAACAAACTAAGAACAAACTTCTTTTTGCTGCTGAAAGTAGACAGTCCAGTCTTTCAGACTCTGGTTTCATATCATTCATAGTCATAGCACACAATATTCTGTACCCCTCAGAAAATACTTGCCTCTCCAAGTACCACCACAAATGACAACACCACACAGTAGCGTAGTAAGCCGAAGTATTCATCAAAACAAGGCAGAGGTTTCATTCCTAAAGAAGGATATTTAATGTAATATTTTTTACACAGTTTCAACAATAAGACTGCGCTTAAATATAGGGAAAAAAATAAAAAAATTTACTTAAATAATGATTCAATTAAAATGTTTCATTAATTACGAACTGCAAAGCCTCACTGTGAGTGATATTCTGGATCTTTGTCCACAGAAGGTTTGGACTCTTGGACGTTTCTAAGGCTTGGTCTGCTGCCCTCTGACATCTGTCGTTTACTCAGAGACATGTTCATATGGTTTGGATCGTTTACTCAGAGACATGTTCATATGGTTTGGATCGTTTACTCAGACATGTTCTTATGGTTTGGATCGTTTACACAGAGACATGTTCTTATGGTTTGGATCGTTTACTCAGACATGTTCTTATGGTTTGGATCGTTTACTCAGAGACATGTTCATATGGTTTGGATCGTTTACTCAGAGACATGTTCTTATGGTTTGGATCGTTTACTCAGAGACATGTTCATATGGTTTGGATCGTTTACTCACAGACATGTTCTTATGGTTTGGATCGTTTACTCAGAGACATGTTCTTATGGTTTGGATCGTTTACTCAGAGACATGTTCTTATGGTTTGGATCGTTTACTCAGAGACATGTTCTCATGGTTTGGATCGTTTACTCAGAGACATGTTCATATGGTTTGGATCGTTTACTCAGAGACATGTTCTCATGGTTTGGATCGTTTACTCAGAGACATGTTCTCATGGTTTGGATCGTTTACTCAGAGACATGTTCTTATGGTTTGGATCGTTTACACAGAGACATGTTCTTATGGTTTGGATCGTTTACACAGAGACATGTTCATATGGTTTGGATCGTTTACTCAGACATGTTCATATGGTTTGGATCGTTTACTCAGACATGTTCATATGGTTTGGATCGTTTACTCAGACATGTTCATATGGTTTGGATCGTTTACTCAGACATGTTCATATGGTTTGGATCGTTTACTCAGAGACATGTTCTCATGGTTTGGATCGTTTACTCAGAGACATGTTCATATGGTTTGGATCGTTTACTCAGAGAAATGTTCTCATGGTTTGGATCGTTTACTCAGAGACATGTTCATATGGTTTGGATCGTTTACTCAGAGACATGTTCATATGGTTTGGATCGTTTACTCAGACATGTTCATATGGTTTGGATCGTTTACTCAGAGACATGTTCATATGGTTTGGATCGTTTACTCAGACATGTTCATATGGTTTGGATCGTTTACTCAGAGACATGTTCATATGGTTTGGATCGTTTACTCAGACATGTTCATATGGTTTGGATCGTTTACTCAGAGACATGTTCTTATGGTTTGGATCGTTTACTCAGAGACATGTTCTTATGGTTTGGATCGTTTACACAGAGACATGTTCATATGGTTTGGATCGTTTACTCAGAGACATGTTCTCATGGTTTGGATCGTTTACTCAGAGACATGTTCTTATGGTTTGGATCGTTTACACAGAGACATGTTCATATGGTTTGGATCGTTTACTCAGAGACATGTTCTTATGGTTTGGATCGTTTACTCAGAGACATGTTCTTATGGTTTGGATCGTTTACTCAGAGACATGTTCATATGGTTTGGATCGTTTACTCAGAGACATGTTCTTATGGTTTGGATCGTTTACTCAGAGACATGTTCATATGGTTTGGATCGTTTACTCAGAGACATGTTCTCATGGTTTGGATCGTTTACTCAGAGACATGTTCTTATGGTTTGGATCGTTTACTCAGAGACATGTTCTTATGGTTTGGATCGTTTACTCAGACATGTTCATATGGTTTGGATCGTTTACTCAGAGACATGTTCTTATGGTTTGGATCGTTTACTCAGAGACATGTTCATATGGTTTGGATCGTTTACTCAGAGACATGTTCATATGGTTTGGATCGTTTACTCAGAGACATGTTCTTATGGTTTGGATCGTTTACACAGAGACATGTTCTTATGGTTTGGATCGTTTACTCAGAGACATGTTCTCATGGTTTGGATCGTTTACACAGAGACATGTTCATATGGTTTGGATCGTTTACTCAGAGACATGTTCTCATGGTTTGGATCGTTTACACAGAGACATGTTCTTATGGTTTGGATCGTTTACTCAGAGACATGTTCTTATGGTTTGGATCGTTTACTCAGAGACATGTTCTTATGGTTTGGATCGTTTACTCAGAGACATGTTCTTATGGTTTGGATCGTTTACTCAGAGACATGTTCTTATGGTTTGGATCGTTTACTCAGAGACATGTTCTTATGGTTTGGATCGTTTACTCAGAGACATGTTCTTATGGTTTGGATCGTTTACTCAGAGACATGTTCTTATGGTTTGGATCGTTTACACAGAGACATGTTCTTATGGTTTGGATCGTTTACTCAGAGACATGTTCTTATGGTTTGGATCGTTTACTCAGAGACATGTTCTTATGGTTTGGATCGTTTACTCAGAGACATGTTCATATGGTTTGGATCGTTTACTCAGAGAAATGTTCTCATGGTTTGGATCGTTTACTCAGAGACATGTTCATATGGTTTGGATCGTTTACTCAGAGACATGTTCATATGGTTTGGATCGTTTACTCAGAGACATGTTCTTATGGTTTGGATCGTTTACTCAGAGAAATGTTCTCATGGTTTGGATCGTTTACTCAGAGACATGTTCTTATGGTTTGGATCGTTTACTCAGAGAAATGTTCTCATGGTTTGGATCGTTTACTCAGAGACATGTTCATATGGTTTGGATCGTTTACTCAGAGACATGTTCATATGGTTTGGATCGTTTACTCAGAGACATGTTCATATGGTTTGGATCGTTTACTCAGACATGTTCATATGGTTTGGATCGTTTACTCAGAGAAATGTTCTCATGGTTTGGATCGTTTACTCAGAGACATGTTCTTATGGTTTGGATCGTTTACTCAGAGACATGTTCATATGGTTTGGATCGTTTACTCAGACATGTTCATATGGTTTGGATCGTTTACTCAGAGACATGTTCATATGGTTTGGATCGTTTACTCAGAGACATGTTCTTATGGTTTGGATCGTTTACTCAGAGACATGTTCTTATGGTTTGGATCGTTTACTCAGAGACATGTTCATATGGTTTGGATCGTTTACTCAGACATGTTCTCATGGTTTGGATCGTTTACTCAGAGACATGTTCTTATGGTTTGGATCGTTTACTCAGAGACATGTTCTTATGGTTTGGATCGTTTACACAGAGACATGTTCTTATGGTTTGGATCGTTTACTCAGAGACATGTTCATATGGTTTGGATCGTTTACACAGAGACATGTTCATATGGTTTGGATCGTTTACTCAGAGACATGTTCATATGGTTTGGATCGTTTACTCAGACATGTTCATATGGTTTGGATCGTTTACACAGAGACATGTTCATATGGTTTGGATCGTTTACTCAGAGACATGTTCATATGGTTTGGATCGTTTACACAGAGACATGTTCATATGGTTTGGATCGTTTACTCAGAGACATGTTCATATGGTTTGGATCGTTTACACAGAGACATGTTCATATGGTTTGGATCGTTTACTCAGAGACATGTTCATATGGTTTGGATCGTTTACTCAGACATGTTCATATGGTTTGGATCGTTTACTCAGAGACATGTTCATATGGTTTGGATCGTTTACTCAGAGACATGTTCTTATGGTTTGGATCGTTTACTCAGAGACATGTTCTTATGGTTTGGATCGTTTACTCAGAGACATGTTCTTATGGTTTGGATCGTTTACTCAGAGACATGTTCTTATGGTTTGGATCGTTTACACAGAGACATGTTCTTATGGTTTGGATCGTTTACTCAGAGACATGTTCTTATGGTTTGGATCGTTTACTCAGAGACATGTTCATATGGTTTGGATCGTTTACTCAGAGACATGTTCATATGGTTTGGATCGTTTACTCAGAGACATGTTCTTATGGTTTGGATCGTTTACACAGAGACATGTTCATATGGTTTGGATCGTTTACACAGAGACATGTTCTTATGGTTTGGATCGTTTACTCAGAGACATGTTCTCATGGTTTGGATCGTTTACTCAGAGACATGTTCTTATGGTTTGGATCGTTTACACAGAGACATGTTCTTATGGTTTGGATCGTTTACTCAGACATGTTCATATGGTTTGGATCGTTTACTCAGAGACATGTTCTTATGGTTTGGATCGTTTACTCAGAGACATGTTCTTATGGTTTGGATCGTTTACTCAGAGACATGTTCTCATGGTTTGGATCGTTTACTCAGAGACATGTTCTTATGGTTTGGATCGTTTACACAGAGACATGTTCTCATGGTTTGGATCGTTTACTCAGAGACATGTTCTTATGGTTTGGATCGTTTACTCAGAGACATGTTCTTATGGTTTGGATCGTTTACTCAGAGACATGTTCTTATGGTTTGGATCGTTTACTCAGAGACATGTTCTTATGGTTTGGATCGTTTACTCAGACATGTTCATATGGTTTGGATCGTTTACACAGAGACATGTTCTTATGGTTTGGATCAAATGATCTTTTGTTGCTCTCTGTTCCTTTTGCACAGAACTGGGAAAAAAGCTTTTGTACTCGCTGCTCCTTCTACATGGAACGTGTTGCAAAAAGACTAGAAATGATATGATCTTATTTCCTTGAATGCTTTTAGATCCAGATTGAGACGTCTTCAGTGAAATGTAACTGTTTTTATAATCTGTAATTGTATGTAATTTTTGTACACGAAAAAGAGGTTCTCATTGACTGCCAGCCATTCTTGATGACTTCACTGATTTTTAAGACTCACAGAATATTGTGTGCTATGACTATGAATGATATGAAACCAGAGTCTGAAAGACTGGACTGTCTACTTTCAGCAGCAAAAAGAAGTTTGTTCTTAGTTTGTTTCGTTCTCCTGTGATTTCCAGTCGAAAAGAGGAGTGTGACAAAAAGCACCATTCTGAGACAAAAAGCTGAGAAAATGACAAACTGCAGAAAAGTGATTGTAAAACTATTTAGTTTGACTTTAGCGTCTCCTCAAACATGTCCAGGATCTTACATGTTAGAAAAGTTATGAGAAAGTGTTTTTAATGTAAAATAATAAGTTTTATGGCACACTCACATCCACAAAGTGTTGCTCGAATGTTTCAAAATGTACTCATCCAAAAAATGTCTAAAAGTACATATTGAAAGTAGAGCCCATGACAAACTATGGCAGAAAGAACGGACAGTATTCATCCATTAGGTGGCGCTATATTCATGTCAATAAGAGTAAATCACAGAATAACAAAATTACAATGATAAACACTATAAATGACCATAAATCAAAGTGAATACTTATACTTATAGTATTAGTGCAAGAGAATACTGCTGTTTGTCTTTGTGCGTTTGGGCGCGCATGTTTGTGCGTTTATGCACACGTTTGTGTGTTTGTGTGGTTTCATCTACACAGCGTCTGTTTAGTCCAGCGAGCGCTGGGACCATAACTGGACCATAACTCAGTGATAGTTTTAGCAATAGTCCACTTTTCTGTGGCTTTTTTGGGGTGCACCGCTGGTCTCTGCTCTGACCCTCCACATGGTCTGCTGCTCTGACCCTCCACATGGTCTGCTGCTCTGACCCTCCACATGGTCTGCTGCTCTGACCCTCCACATGGTCTGCTGTCCTGACCCTCCACATGGTCTGCTGTCCTGACCCCTCCACATGGTCTGCTGCTCTGACCCTCCACATGGTCTGCTGCTCTGACCCTCCACATGGTCTGCTGCTCTGACCCTCCACATGGTCTGCTGCTCTGACCCTCCACATGGTCTGCTGCTCTGACCCTCCACATGGTCTGCTGTCCTGACCCTCCACATGGTCTGCTGCTCTGACCCTCCACATGGTCTGCTGTCCTGACCATCCACATGGTCTGCTGCTCTGACCTTCCACATGGTCTGCTGTCCTGACCCTCCACATGGTCTGCTGCCCTGACCCTCCACATGGTCTGCTGCTCTGACCCTCCACATGGTCTGCTGCTTTGACCATCCACATGGTCTGCTGCTCTGACCTTCCACATGGTCTGCTGTCCTGACCCTCCACATGGTCTGCTGTCCTGACCCTCCACATGGTCTGCTGCTCTGACCATCCACATGGTCTGCTGTCCTGACCCTCCACATGGTCTGCTGCTATGACCCTCCACATGGTCTGCTACTATGACCCTCCACATGGTCTGCTGCTCTGACCCTCCACATGGTCTGCTGCTCTGACCATCCACATGGTCTGCTGTCCTGACCCTCCACATGGTCTGCTGCTATGACCCTCCACATGGTCTGCTGCTATGACCCTCCACATGGTCTGCTGCTCTGACCATCCACATGGTCTGCTGTCCTGACCTTCCACATGGTCTGCTGCTATGACCCTCCACATGGTCTGCTGCTCTGACCATCCACATGGTCTGCTGTCCTGACCCTCCACATGGTCTGCTGCTTTGACCATCCACATGGTCTGCTGCTCTGACCATCCACATGGTCTGCTGTCCTGACCCTCCACATGGTCTGCTGCTCTGACCCTCCACATGGTCTGCTGCTCTGACCCTCCACATGGTCTGCTGCTCTGACCATCCACATGGTCTGCTGTCCTGACCCTCCACATGGTCTGCTGCTCTGACCATCCACATGGTCTGCTGTACTGACCCTCTACATGGTCTGCTGCTCTGACCATCCACATGGTCTGCTGCTCTGACCCTCCACATGGTCTGCTGCTCTGACCCTCCACATGGTCTGCTGCTCTGACCCTCCACATGGTCTGCTGCTCTGACCCTCCACATGGTCTGCTGCTCTGACCCTCCACATGGTCTGCTGCTCTGACCCTCCACATGGTCTGCTGCTCTGACCCTCCACATGGTCTGCTGCCCTGACCCTCCACATGGTCTGCTGCCCTGACCCTCCACATGGTCTGTTGTCCTGACCCTCCACATGGTCTGCTGCCCTGACCCTCCACATGGTCTGCTGCTCTGACCCTCCACATGGTCTGCTGCTCTGACCCTCCACATGGTCTGCTGCCCTGACCCTCCACATGGTCTGCTGCCCTGACCCTCCACATGGTCTGTTGTCCTGACCCTCCACATGGTCTGCTGCCCTGACCCTCCACATGGTCTGCTGCTCTGACCCTCCACATGGTCTGCTGCTCTGACCCTCCACATGGTCTGCTGCCCTGACCCTCCACATGGTCTGCTGCCCTGACCCTCCACATGGTCTGTTGTCCTGACCCTCCACATGGTCTGCTGCCCTGACCCTCTACATGGTCTGCTGCTCTGACCCTCCACATGGTCTCTGTCAGCTCTGGAGACACATTTACTGGTCAAACTGCCTCCAAATGTAGCCTGACCCTGACTATATTACTCCATGTCTGCTTCACCTCTGTCTCTCCTGCTCAGACTGCTCAGACAGTGATCTTTGACCAAACCAGGGAGTTCTGCTGCCACCTGCTGGCTTAATAAAATACTGTCTATATATACGCGTACCCCAGTCTGAGAAACACTGCTCTACACAACTGTATAACTGGACGTGGATGTGAGCGGTGGAGAGTGTCTGACTCTGCACTTTTATCTCTTGGATCCATTCATTGGAGAGTTACGTTTCCATTCCAGTCTCTGTCCCATGTTCTTGTACCGTTGATCCATGGCTTTGTGAGAACAGTTCAACATTAGCACTAGATAAGAACTGTGCAGAATCCTAAACATGTAATATTATGGCTGAAAGAAACAGGCGATAAAACCCTTCACTATTGATCTGTTTCCATCAGAGCGTTTCTGAACTTAAAGGTGTCTTTGAGCCCAGGTCTTTTCAGCTCAGGTCATACATGTTTAATTATCATGTTCTTCCTTTTTCATAATGATAACTCGAGCTGCTTCTCTTCAACACAGCTGCGACCACAGCTGCGACCACAGCTGCGACCACAGCTGCGACCACAGCGACCACAGCTGCAACCACAGCTGCGACCACAGCTGCGACCACAGCTGCGACTGCTGAAACCAGACGGTTCATGGCCTTCAGACCCACACTTCTGTTTCCTCTTCCTCTGCGTCACCTCAGCTGCAACCACAGCTGCGACCACAGCTGCAACCACAGCTGCAACCACAGCTGCAACCACAGCTGCAACCACAGCTGCAGCCACGGCTCGACTAAAACCTCTGCAGTGTTTGGTCTGGGTCGGCTCGGACCGGTCAGGGCGGGTCCCGGGTCAAAAAGGTCCAACTTCATGTTTCTGGCGAGAAGCAGGAAGGACCCAAAATAATGATTTAATTATAAAAAAACAAAACTCCAGGAGAAAACACACACATCCAAAGAAACACGGAACCAGGAACACTGACAGTATAACGGACCAGCAACAAGAGAGGAGCACAGGTACATATAGACCCACAGGTACATATAGACACAGGTACATATAGACAGAGGAGCACAGGTACATATAGACACAGACACACAGGTACATAAAGACACAGGTACATATAGACAGAGGAGCACAGGTACATATAGACAGAGGAGCACAGGTACATATAGACCCACAGGTACATATAGACAGAGGAGCACAGGTACATATAGACACACATGTACATATAGACACAGGTACATATAGACAGAGGAGCACAGGTACATATAGACCCACAGGTACATATAGACAGAGGAGCACAGGTACATATAGACACACATGTACATATAGACACAGGTACATATAGACAGAGGAGCACAGGTACATATAGACACACATGTACATATAGACACAGGTACATATAGACAGAGGAGCACAGGTACATATAGACACAGACACACAGGTACATAAAGACACAGGTACATATAGACAGAGGAGCACAGGTACATATAGACACAGGTACATATAGACAGAGGAGCACAGGTACATATAGACACAGACACACATGTACATATAGACACAGGTACATATAGACAGAGGAGCACAGGTACATATAGACACACATGTACATATAGACACAGGTACATATAGACAGAGGAGCACAGGTACATATAGACACAGACACACATGTACATATAGACACAGGTACATATAGACAGAGGAGCACAGGTACATAAAGACACACATGTACATATAGACACAGGTACATATAGACAGAGGAGCACAGGTACATATAGACACAGACACACATGTACATATAGACACAGGTACATATAGACAGAGGAGCACAGGTACATATAGACACACATGTACATATAGACACAGGTACATATAGACAGAGGAGCACAGGTACATATAGACACACATGTACATATAGACACACAGGTACATATAGACAGAGGAGCACAGGTACATATAGACACAGACACACAGGTACATAAAGACACAGGTACATATAGACAGAGGAGCACAGGTACATATAGACACAGGTACATATAGACAGAGGAGCACAGGTACATATAGACACAGGTACATATAGACAGAGGAGCACAGGTACATATAGACCCACAGGTACATATAGACAGAGGAGCACAGGTACATATAGGACCCACAGGTACATATAGACAGAGGAGCACAGGTACATATAGACACAGACACACATGTACATATAGACACAGGTACATATAGACAGAGGAGCACAGGTACATATAGACACACATGTACATATAGACACACAGGTACATATAGACAGAGGAGCACAGGTACATATAGACACAGACACACAGGTACATAAAGACACAGGTACATATAGACAGAGGAGCACAGGTACATATAGACACAGGTACATATAGACAGAGGAGCACAGGTACATATAGACACAGGTACATATAGACAGAGGAGCACAGGTACATATAGACCCACAGGTACATATAGACAGAGGAGCACAGGTACATATAGACCCACAGGTACATATAGACAGAGGAGCACAGGTACATATAGACACAGACACACAACAGGTACATAAAGACACAGGTACATATAGACAGAGGAGCACAGGTACATATAGACCCACAGGTACATATAGACAGAGGAGCACAGGTACATATAGACACAGACACACAGGTACATATAGACACAGGTACATAGAGACACAGGTACACAGAGACACAGGTACATATAGACACAGGTACATATAGACACAGGTACATAGAGACACAGGTACATAGAGACACAGGTACACAGAGACACAGGTACATAGAGACACAGGTACATAGAGACACAGGTACATAGAGACACAGGTACATAGAGACACAGGTACATAGAGACACAGGTACACAGAGACACAGGTACATAGAGACACAGGTACATAGAGACACAGGTACATAGAGACACAGGTACATAGAGACACAGGTACATAGAGACACAGGTACATAGAGACACAGGTACACAGAGACACAGGTACATAGAGACACAGGTACATAGAGACACAGGTACATAGAGACACAGGTACATAGAGACACAGGTACATAGAGACACAGGTACATAGAGACACAGGTACATAGAGACACAGGTACACAGAGACACAGGTACATAGAGACACAGGTACATAGAGACACAGGTACATAGAGACACAGGTACACAGAGACACAGGTACATAGAGACACAGGTACATAGAGACACAGGTACATAGAGACACAGGTACACAGAGACACAGGTACACAGAGACACAGGTACATACAGACACAGGTACATACAGACACAGAGACACAGGTACATAGAGACACAGGTACATAGAGACACAGGTACATAGAGACACAGGTACATAGAGACACAGGTACATAGAGACACAGGTACATAGAGACACAGGTACATAGAGACACAGGTACATAGAGACACAGGTACATAGAGACACAGGTACATAGAGACACAGGTACATAGAGACACAGGTACATAGAGACACAGGTACACAGAGACACAGGTACATAGAGACACAGGTACATAGAGACACAGGTACATAGAGACACAGGTACATAGAGACACAGGTACATAGAGACACAGGTACATAGAGACACAGGTACACAGAGACACAGGTACATAGAGACACAGGTACATAGAGACACAGGTACATAGAGACACAGGTACATAGAGACACAGGTACATAGAGACACAGGTACATAGAGACACAGGTACATAGAGACACAGGTACACAGAGACACAGGTACATAGAGACACAGGTACATAGAGACACAGGTACATAGAGACACAGGTACACAGAGACACAGGTACATAGAGACACAGGTACATAGAGACACAGGTACATAGAGACACAGGTACACAGAGACACAGGTACACAGAGACACAGGTACATACAGACACAGGTACATACAGACACAGAGACACAGGTACATAGAGACACAGGTACATAGAGACACAGGTACATAGAGACACAGGTACATAGAGACACAGGTACATAGAGACACAGGTACACAGGTGAAACACATCAGGGCGGGGCAGACGGGGGAAGTCAGACTAAAATTAAAGCACAAAATGAATCCACACCGTGACAGAGACAGAGACTGTTTGGAGTTTTAAAAAACAGCAGGTTTTTAGTCAGAGTAAAGACACGTTTGAAGAAAGGCGGCGGCGCAGCTGAAACCTCGTCGTGTTGAATACATTTGGAGTGAAAAGCCAGAGGGAGCAAAAACAAATGATTGGACATGCAAACTGAAATTACCTTTTTATCGCCAGGAGTGACGCATTCAGAGTGTTTTTAAGAAGAAACGGAGGAAAAGACTTTCTCGTGTGTTTGGCGTGTGTTTCTTCTGCTTCTATCGTCGCTGTTGGGATTGGCATCAGAGAGAAGCATCAGAGAGAAGCTGAGTTTTCTGTCCCCGGACACAGAGTTAAAGAAACACGTCTGATGGATCCTGAAACAACCCCGTCCTGTTTTTGTGTTTGCTTTTCTTGTTGCGATGATTCAGAGTTTGTGAGAAAGACATTTCAGAGTATTTTATGAATCCCTTTTGGACAGTTGTGTTAATGGTAAAAAACCCTTTAGGCAAGTGCAATCATGTAAGGACACTTTCTATACAGCGACCCATCATTTTTGATTTATTTCCCCTTTATCCCATTGTAAACATTGACTAATTAAAACACACTGAAGTGTCTTTGGTTTCAGTTGCTTCAGATCGCAGTATTTCACTTCAGGCAAAGTGGGGTTCAGTGTCTTGCCCAAGGACACACGGCAGCAGACATCAGTAGAAGTCGGTGGAGAAGGTCTCGTGGAGGGCTTGAACCCACAACCTTCAGGCTCAAAGGCCAATGCTCCTCTACCAACTGAGCCACTGTGGGACACATACAGAATCTCTTCATCTTAATCTTAACGACACCTCCATCTTGTCTCTGTCCAAAGCCTCCATCTTGTCTCTGTCCAAAGCCTCCATCTTGTCTCTGTCCAAAGCCTCCATCTTGTCTCTGTCCAAAGCCTCCATCTTGTCTCTGTCCAAAGCCTCCATCTTGTCTCTGTCCAAAGCCTCCATCTTGTCTCTGTCCAAAGCCTCCATCTTGTCTCTTCAAAGCCTCCATCTTGTCTCTTCAAAGCCTCCATCTTGTCTCTGTCCAAAGCCTCCATCTTGTCTCTGTCCAAAGCCTCCATCTTGTCTCTGTCCAAAGCCTCCATCTTGTCTCTTCAAAGCCTCCATCTTGTCTCTGTCCAAAGCCTCCATCTTGTCTCTGTCCAAAGCCTCCATCTTGTCTCTGTCCAAAGCCTCCATCTTGTCTCTTCAAAGCCTCCATCTTGTCTCTGTCCAAAGCCTCCATCTTGTCTCTGTCCAAAGCCTCCATCTTGTCTCTGTCCAAAGCCTCCATCTTGTCTCTCTTCAAAGCCTCCATCTTGTCTCTCTCCAAAGCCTCCATCTTGTCTCTGTCCAAAGCCTCCATCTTGTCTCTTCAAAGCCTCCATCTTGTCTCTGTCCAAAGCCTCCATCTTGTCTCTGTCCAAAGCCTCCATCTTGTCTCTGTCCAAAGCCTCCATCTTGTCTCTGTCCAAAGCCTCCATCTTGTCTCTGTCCAAAGCCTCCATCTTGTCTCTCTCCAAAGCCTCCATCTTGTCTCTCTCCAAAGCCTCCATCTTGTCTCTCTCCAAAGCCTCCATCTTGTCTCTCTCCAAAGCCTCCATCTTGTCTCTTCAAAGCCTCCATCTTGTCTCTGTCCAAAGCCTCCATCTGGTCTCTGTCCAAAGCCTCCATCTTGTCTCTGTCCAAAGCCTCCATCTTGTCTCTCTCCAAAGCCTCCATCTTGTCTCTCTCCAAAGCCTCCATCTTGTCTCTGTCCAAAGCCTCCATCTTGTCTCTGTCCAAAGCCTCCATCTTGTCTCTGTCCAAAGCCTCCATCTTGCCTCTGTCCAAAGCCTCCATCTTGTCTCTGTCCAAAGCCTCCATCTTGTCTCTGTCCAAAGCCTCCATCTTGTCTCTTCAAAGCCTCCATCTTGTCTCTGTCCAAAGCCTCCATCTTGTCTCTCTTCAAAGCCTCCATCTTGTCTCTGTCCAAAGCCTCCATCTTGTCTCTGTCCAAAGCCTCCATCTTGTCTCTGTCCAAAGCCTCCATCTTGTCTCTGTCCAAAGCCTCCATCTTGTCTCTGTCCAAAGCCTCCATCTTGTCTCTGTCCAAAGCCTCCATCTTGTCTCTGTCCAAAGCCTCCATCTTGTCTCTTCAAAGCCTCCATCTTGTCTCTGTCCTAAGCCTCCAACTTTTCTCTGTCCAAAGCCTCCATCTTGTCTCTGTCCAAAGCCTCCATCTTGTCTCTGTCCAAAGCCTCCATCTTGCCTCTGTCCAAAGCCTCCATCTTGTCTCTGTCCAAAGCCTCCATCTTGTCTCTGTCCAAAGCCTCCATCTTGTCTCTGTCCAAAGCCTCCATCTTGTCTCAGTCCAAAGCCTCCATCTTGTCTCTGTCCTAAGCCTCCATCTTGTCTCTGTCCAAAGCCTCCATCTTGTCTCTTCAAAGCCTCCATCTTGTCTCTGTCCAAAGCCTCCATCTTGTCTCTGTCCAAAGCCTCCATCTTGTCTCTTCAAAGCCTCCATCTTGTCTCTGTCCAAAGCCTCCATCTTGTCTCTTCAAAGCCTCCATCTTGTCTCTGTCCAAAGCCTCCATCTTGTCTCTCTTCAAAGCCTCCATCTTGTCTCTGTCCAAAGCCTCCATCTTGTCTCTGTCCAAAGCCTCCATCTTGTCTCTTCAAAGCCTCCATCTTGTCTCAGTCCAAAGCCTCCATCTTGTCTCTTCAAAGCCTCCATCTTGTCTCTGTCCAAAGCCTCCATCTTGTCTCTGTCCAAAGCCTCCATCTTGTCTCTGTCCAAAGCCTCCATCTTGTCTCTGTCCAAAGCCTCCATCTTGTCTCTTCAAAGCCTCCATCTTGTCTCTCTTCAAAGCCTCCATCTTGTCTCTGTCCAAAGCCTCCATCTTGTCTCAGTCCAAAGCCTCCATCTTGTCTCTGTCCAAAGCCTCCATCTTGTCTCTGTCCAAAGCCTCCATCTTGTCTCTGTCCAAAGCCTCCATCTTGTCTCTGTCCAAAGCCTCCATCTTGTCTCTCCAAAGCCTCCATCTTGTCTCTGTCCAAAGCCTCCATCTTGTCTCTTCAAAGCCTCCATCTTGTCTCTGTCCAAAGCCTCCATCTTGTCTCTCTCCAAAGCCTCCATCTTGTCTCTTCAAAGCCTCCATCTTGTCTCTGTCCAAAGCCTCCATCTTGTCTCTTCAAAGCCTCCATCTTGTCTCAGTCCAAAGCCTCCATCTTCTCTCTCCAAAGCCTCCATCTTGTCTCTCCAAAGCCTCCATCTTGTCTCTCCAAAGCCTCCATCTTGTCTCTCTCCAAAGCCTCCATCTTGTCTCAGTCCAAAGCCTCCATCTTGTCTCTCCAAAGCCTCCATCTTGTCTCTGTCCAAAGCCTCCATCTTGTCTCTTCAAAGCCTCCATCTTGTCTCTGTCCAAAGCCTCCATCTTGTCTCTTCAAAGCCTCCATCTTGTCTCTCTTCAAAGCCTCCATCTTGTCTCTGTCCAAAGCCTCCATCTTGTCTCTTCAAAGCCTCCATCTTGTCTCAGTCCAAAGCCTCCATCTTGTCTCTCCAAAGCCTCCATCTTGTCTCTTCAAAGCCTCCATCTTGTCTCTGTCCAAAGCCTCCATCTTGTCTCTTCAAAGCCTCCATCTTGTCTCTGTCCAAAGCCTCCATCTTGTCTCTTCAAAGCCTCCATCTTGTCTCAGTCCAAAGCCTCCATCTTGTCTCTCCAAAGCCTCCATCTTGTCTCTCCAAAGCCTCCATCTTGTCTCTCTCCAAAGCCTCCATCTTGTCTCTGTCCAAAGCCTCCATCTTGTCTCTGTCCAAAGCCTCCATCTTGTCTCTGTCCAAAGCCTCCATCTTGTCTCTGTCCAAAGCCTCCATCTTGTCTCTGTCCAAAGCCTCCATCTTGTCTCTGTCCAAAGCCTCCATCTTGTCTCTGTCCAAAGCCTCCATCTTGTCTCTTCAAAGCCTCCATCTTGTCTCTGTCCAAAGCCTCCATCTTGTCTCTGTCCAAAGCCTCCATCTTGTCTCTGTCCAAAGCCTCCATCTTGTCTCTCTCCAAAGCCTCCATCTTGTCTCTGTCCAAAGCCTCCATCTTGTCTCTGTCCAAAGCCTCCATCTTGTCTCTGTCCAAAGCCTCCATCTTGTCTCTCTCCAAAGCCTCCATCTTGTCTCTGTCCAAAGCCTCCATCTTGTCTCTGTCCAAAGCCTCCATCTTGTCTCTGTCCAAAGCCTCCATCTTGTCTCTGTCCAAAGCCTCCATCTTGTCTCTGTCCAAAGCCTCTCTTGTCCAAAGCCTCCATCTTGTCTCTGTCCAAAGCCTCCATCTTGTCTCTGTCCAAAGCCTCCATCTTGTCTCTGTCCAAAGCCTCCATCTTGTCTCTCTCCAAAGCCTCCATCTTGTCTCTGTCCAAAGCCTCCATCTTGTCTCTGTCCAAAGCCTCCATCTTGTCTCTGTCCAAAGCCTCCATCTTGTCTCTGTCCAAAGCCTCCATCTTGTCTCTCCAAAGCCTCCATCTTGTCTCTGTCCAAAGCCTCCATCTTGTCTCTGTCCAAAGCCTCCATCTTGTCTCTGTCCAAAGCCTCCATCTTGTCTCTGTCCAAAGCCTCCATCTTGTCTCTCCAAAGCCTCCATCTTGTCTCTGTCCAAAGCCTCCATCTTGTCTCTGTCCAAAGCCTCCATCTTGTCTCTGTCCAAAGCCTCCATCTTGTCTCTGTCCAAAGCCTCCATCTTGTCTCTCTCCAAAGCCTCCATCTTGTCTCTGTCCAAAGCCTCCATCTTGTCTCTCCAAAGCCTCCATCTTGTCTCTCCAAAGCCTCCATCTTGTCTCTGTCCAAAGCCTCCATCTTGTCTCTCTCCAAAGCCTCCATCTTGTCTCTGTCCAAAGCCTCCATCTTGTCTCTGTCCAAAGCTTCCATCTTGTCTCTGTCCAAAGCCTCCATCTTGTCTCTCTCCAAAGCTTCCATCTTGTCTCTGTCCAAAGCCTCCATCTTGTCTCTCTCCAAAGCCTCCATCTTGTCTCTCTCCAAAGCCTCCATCTTGTCTCTGTCCAAAGCCTCCATCTTGTCTCTCCAAAGCCTCCATCTTGTCTCTGTCCAAAGCCTCCATCTTGTCTCTGTCCAAAGCCTCCATCTTGTCTCTCCAAAGCCTCCATCTTGTCTCTGTCCAAAGCCTCCATCTTGTCTCTGTCCAAAGCCTCCATCTTGTCTCTGTCCAAAGCCTCCATCTTGTCTCTGTCCAAAGCCTCCATCTTGTCTCTCTCCAAAGCCTCCATCTTGTCTCTCTCCAAAGCCTCCATCTTGTCTCTGTCCAAAGCCTCCATCTTGTCTCTGTCCAAAGCCTCCATCTTGTCTCTCCAAAGCTTCCATCTTGTCTCTGTCCAAAGCCTCCATCTTGTCTCTATCCAAAGCCTCCATCTTGTCTCTCTCCAAAGCCTCCATCTTGTCTCTGTCCAAAGCCTCCATCTTGTCTCTCCAAAGCCTCCATCTTGTCTCTGTCCAAAGCCTCCATCTTGTCTCTGTCCAAAGCCTCCATCTTGTCTCTGTCCAAAGCCTCCATCTTGTCTCTGTCCAAAGCCTCCATCTTGTCTCTGTCCAAAGCCTCCATCTTGTCTCTGTCCAAAGCCTCCATCTTGTCTCTTCAAAGCCTCCATCTTGTCTCTCTCCAAAGCCTCCATCTTGTCTCTCTCCAAAGCCTCCATCTTGTCTCTGTCCAAAGCCTCCATCTTGTCTCTTCAAAGCCTCCATCTTGTCTCTGTCCAAAGCCTCCATCTTGTCTCTGTCCAAAGCCTCCATCTTGTCTCTGTCCAAAGCCTCCATCTTGTCTCTCTCCAAAGCCTCCATCTTGTCTCTCTCCAAAGCCTCCATCTTGTCTCTGTCCAAAGCCTCCATCTTGTCTCTGTCCAAAGCCTCCATCTTGTCTCTGTCCAAAGCCTCCATCTTGTCTCTGTCCAAAGCCTCCATCTTGTCTCTGTCCAAAGCCTCCATCTTGTCTCTCTCCAAAGCCTCCATCTTGTCTCTCTCCAAAGCCTCCATCTTGTCTCTGTCCAAAGCCTCCATCTTGTCTCTCCAAAGCCTCCATCTTGTCTCTGTCCAAAGCCTCCATCTTGTCTCTGTCCAAAGCCTCCATCTTGTCTCTCTCCAAAGCCTCCATCTTGTCTCTCTCCAAAGCCTCCATCTTGTCTCTGTCCAAAGCCTCCATCTTGTCTCTCCAAAGCCTCCATCTTGTCTCTGTCCAAAGCCTCCATCTTGTCTCTCCAAAGCCTCCATCTTGTCTCTGTCCAAAGCCTCCATCTTGTCTCTCTCCAAAGCCTCCATCTTGTCTCTGTCCAAAGCCTCCATCTTGTCTCTGTCCAAAGCCTCCATCTTGTCTCTGTCCAAAGCCTCCATCTTGTCTCTCTCCAAAGCCTCCATCTTGTCTCTGTCCAAAGCCTCCATCTTGTCTCTGTCCAAAGCCTCCATCTTGTCTCTCCAAAGCCTCCATCTTGTCTCTGTCCAAAGCCTCCATCTTGTCTCTCCAAAGCCTCCATCTTGTCTCTTCAAAGCCTCCATCTTGTCTCTGTCCAAAGCCTCCATCTTGTCTCTGTCCAAAGCCTCCATCTTGTCTCTCCAAAGCCTCCATCTTGTCTCTCCAAAGCCTCCATCTTGTCCTCTGTCCAAAGCCTCCATCTTGTCTCTCTCCAAAGCCTCCATCTTGTCTCTCTCCAAAGCCTCCATCTTGTCTCTGTCCAAAGCCTCCATCTTGTCTCTCCAAAGCCTCCATCTTGTCTCTGTCCAAAGCCTCCATCTTGTCTCTCCAAAGCCTCCATCTTGTCTCTGTCCAAAGCCTCCATCTTGTCTCTCTCCAAAGCCTCCATCTTGTCTCTGTCCAAAGCCTCCATCTTGTCTCTGTCCAAAGCCTCCATCTTGTCTCTCCCAAAGCCTCCATCTTGTCTCTGTCCAAAGCCTCCATCTTGTCTCTTCAAAGCCTCCATCTTGTCTCTCCAAAGCCTCCATCTTGTCTCTGTCCAAAGCCTCCATCTTGTCTCTGTCCAAAGCCTCCATCTTGTCTCTGTCCAAAGCCTCCATCTTGTCTCTGTCCAAAGCCTCCATCTTGTCTCTGTCCAAAGCCTCCATCTTGTCTCTCTCCAAAGCCTCCATCTTGTCTCTGTCCAAAGCCTCCATCTTGTCTCTGTCCAAAGCCTCCATCTTGTCTCTCTCCAAAGCCTCCATCTTGTCTCTTCAAAGCCTCCATCTTGTCTCTGTCCAAAGCCTCCATCTTGTCTCTGTCCAAAGCCTCCATCTTGTCTCTCTCCAAAGCCTCCATCTTGTCTCTGTCCAAAGCCTCCATCTTGTCTCTGTCCAAAGCCTCCATCTTGTCTCTGTCCAAAGCCTCCATCTTGTCTCTCCAAAGCCTCCATCTTGTCTCTGTCCAAAGCCTCCATCTTGTCTCTTCAAAGCCTCCATCTTGTCTCTGTCCAAAGCCTCCATCTTGTCTCTGTCCAAAGCCTCCATCTTGTCTCTGTCCAAAGCCTCCATCTTGTCTCTGTCCAAAGCCTCCATCTTGTCTCTGTCCAAAGCCTCCATCTTGTCTCTGTCCAAAGCCTCCATCTTGTCTCTCCAAAGCCTCCATCTTGTCTCTGTCCAAAGCCTCCATCTTGTCTCTCCAAAGCCTCCATCTTGTCTCTGTCCAAAGCCTCCATCTTCTTCAAACACATCAGAAAAAGCATAAATCAAATCGTTTCAATATTTATGCATCAAAAAAAAGAAAAAAAAACAGCAAACGTGAATTAAATTGGAAACGAAACAATTGTGTGTTTTGATGTATGAAGTGCAGCAGGTAATCAGGAGCCGAGGATCCGTGTGACGCTGACTCTGATTCTCTCTGATTTATTACGGCACCTTTGGAATTGTCTCATCGCGTCTCAACCTGTGGAGCCATCTATTATCACGTCCTGTCAAACTCCTCCTCGCCCATTGTTATCTTGTAGGAACTCTCCACATCTCCTTGGCACCGCTTGTCAACGCCGGACCCCCCGCGGTTGACCCTATCCCCCCCCCACTCAAAGTCCTCCCTAAAGCAGTATCTTGTGTCTGTGCTGCTTATCTCCCAGGTGCACGGGGCCTCGGCTGGGCCCCGCTCCAATCGTAGACTCACATCTTAGTGAATTATTCAAATGGCCCACGAGCGAGAAGCTCTGCCGCCTCCCACGGCAGACGTGACGGGAATAAAGGCGGGAACCAAAGATTGTGAGACGCCATTCACAGCGGACGAAAACATTGTGTGATCGGATCTCATCGATTCATATCAATATGTTCAATTTATTTTTGTGTAGCACTGAGTGACAGCAGCAGTTATCTCTGTGGATTCACCGACACAGATTAGAGAATCAGACAGTTCAAAAACAAGGAATGCACCGATGACAACACAGAGACACATTGGTCCATAAGGAGCAGAGACCGGTGTTCATAAATGTTTATAAATGTTTATAAATGTTCATAAATGTTTATAAATGTTCATAAATGTTCATAAATGTTTATAAATGTTCATAAATGTTCATAAATGTTCATAAATGTTCATAAATGTTCATAACCAGTGGACCAGTGGACTCGCTCCTTCACTGTATCCAACAGATCAGTGAGTGGATGCAAAACAACTTCCTTCAGCTAAACGCAGACAAAACTGAAATGATTGTCTTTGGTCCAGAAACAAAGAGAGAGCGTCATCTGTCACCTCCAGTCTCTCTCCCTAAAACCTTCAAACAAGGTCAGAAATCTAGGGGTAATACTGGACTCAGACTTAAATTTTAATAGCCACATCAAATCAGTAACATCAGCAGCTTTTTACCATCTAAAAAACATTGCCAGGATCAAAAAACATAGTGTCTAAAGCAGACTTGGAGATTCTTATCCATGCATTTGTCTCCAGTAGGTTAGACTACTGCAATGGCCTGCTCACAGGTCTGTCCAAACAGGCTGTAAAACAGCTGCAGTACATTCAAAATGCAGCAGCTCGAGTCCTGACTAGAACCAGGAAGTACTACCACATTAGTCCTGACTAGAACCAGGAAGTACGACCACATTAGTCCTGACTAGAACCAGGAAGTACGACCACATTAGTCCTGACTAGAACCAGGAAGTACGACCACATTAGTCCTGACTAGAACCAGGAAGTACGACCACATTAGTCCTGACAAGAACCAGGAAGTACGACCACATTAGTCCTGACTAGAACCAGGAAGTACGACCACATTAGTCCTGACTAGAACCAGGAAGTACGACCACATTAGTCCTGACTAGAACCAGGAAGTACGACCACATTAGTCCTGACTAGAACCAGGAAGTACGACCATATTAGTCCTGACTAGAACCAGGAAGTACGACCACATTAGTCCTGACTAGAACCAGGAAGTACGACCACATTAGTCCTGACTAGAACCAGGAAGTACGACCACATTAGTCCTGACTAGAACCAGGAAGTACGACCACATTAGTCCTGACTAGAACCAGGAAGTACGACCACATTAGTCCTGACTAGAACCAGGAAGTACGACCACATTAGTCCTGACTAGAACCAGGAAGTACGACCACATTAGTCCTGACTAGAACCAGGAAGTACGACCACATTAGTCCTGACTAGAACCAGGAAGTACGACCACATTAGTCCTGACTAGAACCAGGAAGTACGACCACATTAGTCCTGACTAGAACCAGGAAGTACGACCACATTAGTCCTGACTAGAACCAGGAAGTACGACCACATTAGTCCTGACTAGAACCAGGAAGTACGACCACATTAGTCCTGACTAGAACCAGGAAGTACGACCATATTAGTCCTGACTAGAACCAGGAAGTACGACCATATTAGTCCTGACTAGAACCAGGAAGTACGACCGCCACATTAGTCCTGACTAGAACCAGGAAGTACGACCACATTAGTCCTGACTAGAACCAGGAAGTACGACCACATTAGTCCTGACTAGAACCAGGAAGTACGACCACATTAGTCCTGACTAGAACCAGGAAGTACGACCACATTAGTCCTGACTAGAACCAGGAAGTACGACCACATTAGTCCTGACTAGAACCAGGAAGTACGACCACATTAGTCCTGACTAGAACCAGGAAGTACGACCACATTAGTCCTGACTAGAACCAGGAAGTACGACCACATTAGTCCTGACTAGAACCAGGAAGTACGACCACATTAGTCCTGACTAGAACCAGGAAGTACGACCACATTAGTCCTGACTAGAACCAGGAAGTACGACCATATTAGTCCTGACTAGAACCAGGAAGTACGACCACATTAGTCCTGACTAGAACCAGGAAGTACGACCACATTAGTCCTGACTAGAACCAGGAAGTACGACCATATTAGTCCTGACTAGAACCAGGAAGTACGACCACATTAGTCCTGACTAGAACCAGGAAGTACGACCACATTAGTCCTGACTAGAACCAGGAAGTACAACCACATTAGTCCTGACTAGAACCAGGAAGTACGACCACATTAGTCCTGACTAGAACCAGGAAGTACGACCACATTAGTCCTGACTAGAACCAGGAAGTACGACCACATTAGTCCTGACTAGAACCAGGAAGTACGACCACATTAGTCCTGACTAGAACCAGGAAGTACGACCACATTAGTCCTGACTAGAACCAGGAAGTACGACCACATTAGTCCTGACTAGAACCAGGAAGTACGACCACATTAGTCCTGACTAGAACCAGGAAGTACGACCACATTAGTCCTGACTAGAACCAGGAAGTACGACCACATTAGTCCTGACTAGAACCAGGAAGTACGACCACATTAGTCCTGACTAGAACCAGGAAGTACGACCACATTAGTCCTGACTAGAACCAGGAAGTACTGTTAAGGCCATAATTTAGTTTATATTAAAATGTCTAAATGTCTAAAATGTTTAGGTCTAAAATTAGTTCTAGAATTTAAAATCATTATTTAAAAACATCCTGAAATATATTTGTTATGATAATGTTAAATATAAAAATCGTAATATTCCTTTATTTAGAGCTGGAGGGGGCGGTACAGACGGGACAGAGTATTCATAGATGGGACAGGTGTGGGGGAATCGGCATAATGAAGGTGACCGACATGGTTTTTGACCGCAACGCAACGCACGAACGCACGCTACGCGCAGACTATTTGATTTGAAATAAAACTTTGGAAATGGATCTACGGCTACGTGTTGTGTTTGATGCTGTGAGTCAGAAAGCGGACACCCAAAGGATGGCTACATGATCGCTTAGAAGCCAACACAAAGTCAAAAACCTCGGCAACGCTTGAGTCCAGCCTGCGCTGGAGTGGCACGCCCCGCACCGCGGACCTCGCTTGAATGGATGAATGGATCAAAGGGCCGCGTGCGGATTGATGAGTTTGGAGACGACTCGCGTGGAATGTGAGTAACGTCAGCGCAACAGCGCACTTTTGAACATTGAACAAGCACGCACTGAATTTAATGCGTGGATTGTAAGTTGAACAAGACGAAGTTGGAAAGTTTTGTAGAGAAACGGCAAAGTCCCGCAGACGGCGCAGATAAAATGAATGAAGCCGAAGGAGCACGGAGCCTACGCCAAGAAGAGGAATTGGACGCAACCACACAGGATAGTGTGGACAGCGAAGCTAAAGTTGTAGGAAAAGACTTTAAAAGACTCTGTGCTAGTCGGAGAGGAAAGTTGGGTGCTTGTACAAGACGCATGAATGACATCAAAGAACTCTTCACAAATCCTCTTGTCTCACCAAATCCGGACTATTTAACAAATCAATATGAACATTTTAAAGTGTCATTAAAGGAATTTGAAGAAAGTCATAAATCTGTGCAAAGACTTTTACCTCCAGAAGTACAAGAAAATGAAACAATGGATTGGTATGAACCAAAAATGGAAATATTTAATGCATTTATGGAGAGCACAAAAACAAGAATAAAGGCTCTAAATGACCCACAGATCTTAATTGAACCCAATGACAGTGCATCAAATGTATCAAGTGGATCAAGACACTCTGTGAAAACGAAAATGTCATACATGTCAAAGAGGTCTGTAAAATCATATGGAAGCTCAAAATCACAAGTCTCCAGTGCTATAAGTGAGCGTCTGAAAGTAGCCTCAGAAAAAGCTGCTATGGAGGCACGCATGGCTGTGTTAACAAAGAAACATGCTATGGAAGTGGAAAAGGCTAAAATAAATGCTGAGCTTGAGAAAATTGGACTGGCTTCTGATATAGCCGCATCTGATGCAAAGCTAAAGGTTTTGGACAGTTTCACTCAAAGTCCAGAAGAGAGAATGTCACAAAAAGTGCAATATGAAATGAAAGATAATAAAAATGTCAACATGATCAAAAATGTCTCAATGGAAAATTCTATACATTCATTTGAATACCCGGACATTGGTGCTATTCCAAAGACCCCGCTTCAACGTTTTATAAATCAACCAAATGTTGGGGAAAGAGAACTAAACAAATCTTCATCTGATAGAGCTCCATCAGAAAATGGATCTGAAAGTGACACAAGCATAAGTAATGACATGGACAAACCAACTCTATCCAAAGAACTGCTGACTGTTATTAAAAAGCAAAATGACATCACAAGTCTTCTAATGTCACAGCAGCAACAATCTTCACTACCCTCCAGACAAATACAAGTGTTTGATGGCAATCCATTACAGTATCAGACATTTGTGAGAGCATTTAAATATGGAATCGAGAGTAAAACGGACAATGAGGATGATAGACTCTATTACTTGGAACAGTACACAAGTGGTCAAGCCAGAGAGCTTGTAAGAAGCTGCTTTCACATGGATGCAAGTATAAGCTACAAAGAGGCAAAAGGACTGTTAAAAACACATTTTGGAAATGAATTCAAACTTGCTAGTGCATATATTGAAAGGGCTCTCAATTGGAACAACATAAAGCCAGAAGATGGAAATGCACTG
Source organism: Knipowitschia caucasica (assembly GCA_964034765.1). Taxonomy (NCBI): domain Eukaryota; kingdom Metazoa; phylum Chordata; class Actinopteri; order Gobiiformes; family Gobiidae; genus Knipowitschia; species Knipowitschia caucasica. Next base: position 22,441,976 of record OZ035845.1, on the reverse strand, counting down.
CATGCATACGCTCTTTATTTAAGAGGATGTCTCAACACAATGAAACAATTAAAATCCATGCAAGAATTAAATCTACCATCTAATCTAAAACTGGTGTTGTCTAAACTGCCCTATAAACTCAAAGAAAGATGGAGAACAGTGGCACATGAACTTCTGGAAACAAACAAAACACCAGCACGATTTTCCGACCTTGTAGCATTCATTGAAAAACAGTCTAATATTCTACAAGATCCTCTCTTTGGTGAAATCCAGGATGTTTCTAGAAAAACATACTCCAAGCCCACTGTAACAGTAGAATCTAGAGCTCACCTGCCACAGAAGAATAAGAGCAGCAGTTTTGTCACAACTGTTAATGACTATAAACCTGTGTGTTGTATTTGTGGTAAATCAAATCATTCTCTGGATCAGTGTGAAAAGTTAAAAGCACAGACACATGATGTTAAAGTGCATCTGCTTAAAACAAATGGCATCTGCTTTGGCTGCTTGAACAAAGGACATATGAGCAAAGCATGTAAAAGAAGGATGACATGTGAGTACTGTCAAGCTAAACATCCAAGTGTGTTGCATATACACAACTCAGCGGACAATTCAAATATGAAACTAAAACAATCAGTGAGTGGCACATTACTTTCAATGGAGAAGAACAGTTGTGATACTGGGGCTGGAAGTGACTGTAAATTATCGATTGTGCCTGTCCAGCTAAAAGGTGACAAAACAATCCTTACCTATGCCTTCCTAGACCCAGGAAGCACAGCCACATTCTGTACAGAGAATATAATGCGTCAACTGAATGTCAATGGAAAAAGGACACAAGTTTTGCTGCAAACAATGGGGCAGAGAAAACCAGTAAACAGTTACGAAATTAATGGTTTAAAAGTTGGTGATGTGGAGTGGCAATAACTTTATTGATCTGGAAAAAACGTATACTCAATGGAAAATCCCAGTGACAAGAGCAAACATATTGACACAAACTGACATTCACAAATGGCCGTATCTAAAAGAAGTGAGAATCAAAGAAATTGATGCGGATGTGGAACTCCTTATAGGAGTAGATGTTCCAAAGGCAATGGAACCCTGGCAGATTATAAACAGTCAGGGTAATGGCCCCTATGCTGTCAGAACTTTACTTGGATGGGTGGTGAATGGACCGCTCAATTCTGCAGCTGTGGACGGACATGGCAGACCTGTGGCATCAGTAAACCGCATTTCAATTGATAATATAGAGACTATGCTAAAACAAACAATACAGTCATGACTTTCCCGAAAAAGAATATGAGGAAAGACCCCAAATGTCAGTTGAGGACACAAAGTTTATGAATATGATGTCACAAGAGGCAACATTAAAAGACAATCACTACTACTACTGTGTGCCGCTTAAAAACAGAGACATTGTTATGCCAAATAATTATTCTGTCTCTCTGTATGTGTGTGTTCTGTCTCTCTGTATGTGTGTGTTCTGTCTCTCTGTATGTGTGTGTTCTGTCTCTCTGTAGATCGTGTGTGTTCTGTCTCTCTGTATGTGTGTGTTCTGTCTCTCTGTATGTGTGTGTTCTGTCTCTCTGTATGTGTGTGTTCTGTCTCTCTGTATGTGTGTGTTCTGTCTCTCTGTATGTGTGTGTTCTGTCTCTCTGTATGTGTGTGTTCTGTCTCTCTGTATGTGTGTGTTCTGTCTCTCTGTATGTGTGTGTTCTGTCTCTCTGTATGTGTGTGTTCTGTCTCTCTGTATGTGTGTGTTCTGTCTCTCTGTATGTGTGTGTTCTGTCTCTCTGTATGTGTGTGTTCTGTCTCTCTGTATGTGTGTGTTCTGTCTCTCTGTATGTGTGTGTTCTGTCTCTCTGTATGTGTGTGTTCTGTCTCTCTGTATGTGTGTGTTCTGTCTCTCTGTATGTGTGTGTTCTGTCTCTCTGTATGTGTGTGTTCTGTCTCTCTGTATGTGTGTGTTCTGTCTCTCTGTATGTGTGTGTTCTGTCTCTCTGTATGTGTGTGTTCTGTCTCTCTGTATGTGTGTGTTCTGTCTCTCTGTATGTATGTGTGTGTGTTCTGTCTCTCTGTATGTGTGTGTTCTGTCTCTCTCTGTATGTGTGTGTTCTGTCTCTCTGTATGTGTGTGTTCTGTCTCTCTGTATGTGTGTGTTCTGTCTCTCTGTATGTGTGTGTTCTGTCTCTCTGTATGTGTGTGTTCTGTCTCTCTGTCTCTCTGTATGTGTGTGTTCTGTCTCTCTGTATGTGTGTGTTCTGTCTCTGTATGTGTGTGTTCTGTCTCTCTGTATGTGTGTGTTCTATCTCTCTGTATGTGTGTGTTCTGTCTCTCTGTATGTGTGTGTTCTGTCTCTCTGTATGTGTGTGTTCTGTCTCTCTGTTTGTGTGTGTTCTGTCTCTGTTTGTGTGTGTTCATCATTCATGTGGTTTACACAGAGAGGCCCTGCTCTCACAGACCACGATGAGCCCGATAAGACCAGGAGGAGGCCTCATCCTGCTGCATCCTGGAGCCGCACAACACACCTCAGCACTTTGGACGTGTATGTGTGTGTGTGTGTGTGCGCGCGTGCATGCGTGTTTGTGTTTGTGTGTGTGCGCACGTGCATGTGTGTGCGTGTATTTTTGTGTTTGTGTGTGCGTGTGTGTGTGTGTGGGGGCTTGTATGTGTGTGTGTGTTTGGGCTTGTGTATGTGTGTGTGTGTGGGCTTGTATGTGTGTGTGTGGGCTTGTATGTGTGTGTCTGTGTGTGCGTGTGGGCTTGTGTGTGTGTGTGTGTGGGCTTGTATGTGTGTGTGTGTGTGTGTCTGTGTGTGCGTGTGTGTGTGTGTGCGTGTGTGTGCGTGTGTGTGTGGGCTTGTGTGTGTGTGTCTGTGTGTGTGTGTGTGTGTGTGTGGGCTTGTGTGTGTGTGTGTGTCTGTGTGTGCGTGTGTGTGTGTGTGTGCGTGCGTGTGTGGGCTTGTGTGTGTGTGTGTGTCTGTGTGTGCGTGTGTGTGTGTCTGTGTGTGCATGTGTGTGTGTGTGTGGGGCTTGTGTGTGTGTGTGTGTGTGTGTGTGTGCGTGCGTGTGTGTGTGCGTGTGTGTGTGTATGTTTGGGCTTGTGTGTGTGTGTGTGGGCTTGTATGTGTGTGTGTGCATGCTTGTGTGTGTATGTGTGTGCGTGTGTGTGTGCATGTGTATCTTTCTTATCACACATGATTACACAGGCCTGTTCCCACACACCTTCTTCACTGGAGATAGTGTGGAGTCTGTGGAGTCAGAGCTGCAGATCTCGTTAGCGCCGGGGTTTAGCTAGCATGGAACAAGATCTGAGTGTCACCTCTGGCTGCTGTTGTTCGACGAACTGCTCTCTGATGATTTTACAGGGAAAAAAATAATGAGACGGCGCCAAAACTAGCTAAATGTCATCTAACAAACTGGCAACTCAAATGGGAGCCTTCTGCTCTCTGATTGGATAATCTGGCTGACAGTTGTGAACATGCATTTTACAATCTCATGTAAATTAAAAAACTAATGAGCAAATAAATAAGTAGATAAAATGATCAAATATCCAGAGTAGACACAAAATCACCAAAAAACACGAGACTAACGAGACACATGTGAGACACATGAGGGCGGGGCACATGTGGGCGGGGCACATGAGGGCGGGGCACATGAGGGCGGGGCACATGAGGGCGGGGCAAATGAGGGAGGGGCACATGTGGGCGGGGCAGGAAACAGGAAGTACAACAAAAGAAGACAAAGGGCTGACGAGAGACAAATGAAAACAGGACAATGTCTTTTTTCCAGAGCTGTTGCGGTGTTTTCTCGTTCCAAGGGAAATATTTCTGTGTCTTTTTAAAGCAAGATCATTTTAGTTGTTTTACTTTGAAAAGTCTCGTTTTATTTCAGCCTCAGAATGTGCACCATTTTTTGCAGTGTACTTTTGACTTTAATAACTGCAGCTTGAGCCAAAGCAGATTCCTGCTCTGAAACTTCCTGTTACTTACGACAATAACAATATTTCTGATCCTAAAGTCCTCCAAGACGACAGCTGCTGTGATTTAAAACTATAAATGATAAATTAATTGAACATGAGTGTGACCTTTGATCTGGGATCACACACAGCACATGACATCACTTCCACTTTAATAAATCTCGTATCTAAAAGTAAAATCTCTCTTTAACGGAGGAGACTCGGCGACTGTTGCTTCTTCTTTCATCATAATATCGTGTATAGCAGCCATTCCCAAACTCAGTAACACCGAGGCCCCCTTAAAAATCTGACGGGTCTGCGTGGCCCCCCAAAATAATAACCAAGAAGACAACATTAAGAATAGGCTCTTCTGGTTATTTTATTTTGGGGAAATAGCCTCTGCTACAAACATTGTAATACAAAAATGATTACAGTGGAAAGTGGGGCCGCGGACCCCACTTTGGGAGACACTGGTGTATAGATTTTCCACAGCGGCGATAAGACCGAGTGTCGTTCCGAGGGTGGATCGTGAACGGGGCGTCGTGTCAGTGCGATCTCTCCTCATTATGGAAACTATCACTGCAGCAGCTACACAAAGGGCCTGGACGTGTCGGAAGAAGAATACAGCTTTCTGTGATGTCTGATTACACACTAAATGCTCCGGGCCACTTCACACTTTCATCATTCGAGATTCAAGTAACGAGCTTTGTGCACTAATCTGGCGTCTTTAAAGCGCCGCCGTCTGCAGGGCCGTCTGCAGCGCCGTCTGCAGCGCCGTCTGCAGCGCCGTCTGCAGCGCCGTCTGCAGGGCCGTCTGCAGGGCCGTCTGCAGGCAGCGCCGTCTGCAGGGCCGTCTGCAGGGCCGTCTGCAGCGGCGTCTGCAGCGGCGTCTGCAGCGCCGTCTGCAGGGCCGTCTGCAGGGCCGTCTGCAGGGCCGTCTGCAGGGCCGTCTGCAGGGCGTCTGCAGGGCCGTCTGCAGGGCCGTCTGCAGGGCCGTCTGCAGCGGCGTCTGCAGCGCCGTCTGCAGGGCCGTCTGCAGGGCCGTCTGCAGCGCCGTCTGCAGGGCCGTCTGCAGCGCCGTCTGCAGGGCCGTCTGCAGGGCCGTCTGCAGCGCCGTCTGCAGGGCCGTCTGCAGGGCCGTCTGCAGCGGCGTCTGCAGCGCCGTCTGCAGCGGCGTCTGCAGGGCCGTCTGCAGCGGCGTCTGCAGCGCCGTCTGCAGGGCCGTCTGCAGGGCCGTCTGCAGCGGCGTCTGCAGCGCCGTCTGCAGCGCCGTCTGCAGGGCCGTCTGCAGGGCCGTCTGCAGCGGCGTCTGCAGCGCCGTCTGCAGGGCCGTCTGCAGGGCCGTCTGCAGCGCCGTCTGCAGGGCCGTCTGCAGGGGCGTCTGCAGCGCCGTCTGCAGGGCCGTCTGCAGGGCCGTCTGCAGGGCCGTCTGCAGCGCCGTCTGCAGCGTGGAGCAGCCCGGGATTCTTACACTTTGGACCCGAAGATGTTTTTGGCCCAAATCTGTCTTTGTTAGAGACCAGATAAGAGCTTTGTCTTCATACAAACGTGTGTGTGTGTGTTTGTGTGTGTCTGTGTGTGTGCGGGTGTGTGTAGTGCGCGTGTATGTAGTGTGTGTGTGTGCGTGCGTAGTGTGTGTAGTGCGTCTGTAGTGTGTGTGTGCGTGCGGGTGTGTAGTGCATGCAGGTGTGCGTGTAGTGCGTGCGTATGTAATGTGTGAGTGTATGCGTGCAAGTGTGTGTGCGTGTCTGCGTGCAAGTGTGTGTGTGTGTAGTGCATGGATGTGTGTGTGTGCGAGCAGATGTGTGTGTGTGTGTGTAGTGCATGTGTGTGTGCAGATGTGTGTGTGCAGATGTGTGTGTGTAGTGTGTATAGTGTGTGTGTAGTGTGTGTGTGTGTGTGTAGTGCATAAGTTTAATAGTAAAGGATCCAAGGCCGAGCTGAGAAAAGAAGACGTTGATGTGATGTTTTTGTGTTTGTTTTTATCGATGTTTGATTTTCAGAGGAAAAAACTCTGAACGACAGAAGAGCAAGTGGAAAATGTTAAAAAGTGTAGTTTTGCCGACTCTAACCGCAGTTGTGCCAAAAACATGCTGAGGTGGTTTGCCAGGAACAGAGCACGAGGCTCAATTAAAAACTTTTATTTTTAGAAGAAATAAAATAAATATCTCGTGATTTCTTTCTGAGTATTTTTCAAAGCAGCAAATGAGACAAACTTTTATTTCCTGGTTCAGAGAAACTACTTCCTGTTTACGTTAGTGTTTATTATTGTGTTACATTAATATATGAAACATTTACACACAAAAGGAAGAGAAACTGGGAGCGAAGAGGATCAAACACACACACACACACACACACACACATATACACTTATACACAAACGCACACGGACACACACACACACACATACACACACACACATATACACACATACATACATACACCACTACACGCACACACACACACATACACCACTACACACATATACACACACACATACATACACCACTACACGCACACACACACACCACTACACACATATACACACACACACATATACACACACACACACACACACATACATACACACACATACACACACACACACACACACACATACACACACACACACACACACACACACACACACACATACACACATATACACATACACACATATACACATACACACATATACACATACACACATATACACACACACATACACACATACACACGCACACATACACTTATACACAAACGCACACGGACACACACAGAACAGGTGCAAAAGTACAAGTCCATCTGATTAGTTTCTGCTCCATTGTGATGATAAAAAGATGTCCCACTGTGTGTGAGTAAATATTTACTGTGTGTAGTGTGTTGTGTGTGTAGTGTGCGTGTGTGTGTTGTGTGTGTGTGCAAAGGAAGGAAAAAGACCCAGCAACATAAAAAGGAGGGTCAGCCTGAAGATTTACATTTTAAAGTGATTTCAGTAAATTTGTTAATAATGCATATGTTTGCCCACCTGCTCCTGCTCTATGATGTACACCCCCCCCCCCCCCCCCATATATATATACTTAATACCCCCTCATATATATATATATATATTTAATACCCCCCCCCCCACCAGTTTGCTGCAGGAGACGTTGGAGGAATACTTTGTGGGCAGCAGATGTCTCTCTCCTGCTGCAGAATCATGTTTCTTGATGTGACTGCGCTGCAAAAAATGTCTCAATGGCACAAAATCCAGTCCTGGGTCTACAGCCTCAGTCCTGGGTCTACAGCCTCAGTCCTGGGTCTACAGCCTCAGTCCTGGGTCTACAGCCTCAGTCCTGGGTCTACAGCCTCAGTCCTGGATCTACAGCTTTAGTCCTGGGTCTACAGCCTCAGTCCTGGGTCTACAGCCTCAGTCCTGGGTCTACAGCCTCAGTCCTGGATCTACAGCTTTAGTCCTGGGTCTACAGTCTCAGTATCAAAAAGTGGAGAGGGTGGTTCTTTCCTAAAATGTGGGAGTCCTACAGTGTCCTACAGTGTGGAAATGTCAGTGTTGCATCACAAGAGCAGTAGGAATGAGGAGCACACAACAGCTATACTCAGTAAAATAAAAACAAAATCTCTAACTCTGGCATCAAAGGACAAGTACAAAATCTCTATCTTGAACATAATAATACAGTATAAGAAATGTACGTGATGTAAATAAGAAGTATCAGAATCAGAATCAGAATCATTTTTATTGCCAACGTAAGTAACGGGAGGTCACAGACTTGGAAATTGCTTTGGCTCAGTGCAACAGTCAAAAAGAGATAATAAAAATAAGAATAAAAAACACTTCTAAAGAATAAATTTAAATTTAAAATAGAGTTACAGTTACTATTTACAATATACAAGTGCACATGGTGCACACAATGTAAGGTGACAGCAGTACAGTGAAGTAAAGTGACGTATGATGGGCAGTAAAGTGACTTTATAAAGGGCGGGGGGACAGGTTAAGAAGTGTTCAAGAGTCCAACAGCAGAGGGGAAGAAACTGTTCTTGTGGCGGGAGGTTCTAGTCCTGATGGACCGCAGCCTCCTGCCTGAGGGGAGTGGTTGGAATAGTCCATGTGCAGGGTGAGAGGGGTCGGCTGTGATACGACCAGCCCGGCCTCGAGCTCGGGCGACGTACAGGTCCTGCAGCGATGGAAGGCTGCGGCCGATCACTTCCTCTGCAGAGCGCACAATGCGCTGTAGTCTCTGTTTGTCCCTGACTGTGGCTCCAGCGAACCACACGGTGATGGAGGAGGTGATGGATGGACTCGATGATGGCCGTGTAGAACTGCACCAACATCTGTGCAGGCAGCTTGGCTTTCCTGAGCTGCCGCAGGAAGTACATCCTCTGCTGGGCCTTCTTGATGAGGGAGCTGATGGTCGGCTCCCACTTGAGGTCCTGGGTGATGGTGGTGCCCAGGAAACGGAAGGACTCCACAGAGGTGATGGGGGAGTCCATCACGGAGGGTGGGGGCGGGGGGACAGTGCTCTTCCTGAAGTCCACAATCATCTCCACTGTCTTCTGGGCGTTCAGCTCCAGGTTGTTACCACTGCACCAGGACACCAGCCGGTCCACCTCCCTCCTGTAGGCGGACTCATCGTTGTTGGAGATGAGTCCAATGAGGGTGGTGTCGTCCGCGAACTTGATCAGCTTCACGGAGTCGTGGCTGGAGGTGCAGTGGTTGGTGTACAGGGAGAAGAGCAGGGGAGAAAGAACACAGCCCTGTGGGGCTCCTGTATTTATAATCCGAGAGTCCGAGACATTCTTCCCCAGACGCACTCGCTGCTTCCTGTCCGTCAGGAAGTCAGTGATCCACCTGCAGGTGGAATCGGGCACGTTGAGCTGGGAGAGCTTGTCCTGGAGCAGGGATGGCAGGATTGTGTTGAAGGCAGAGCTGAAGTCCACGAACAGGACCCTGGCGTAGGTCCCCGGGGAGTCCAGGTGCTGTAGGATGTGGTGGAGGGCCAGGTTAATGGCGTCGTCTACAGATCTGTTGGCTCTGTAGGCGAACTGCAGGGGGTCCAGGAGGGGGGAGGTGAGGGACTTGAGATGGGAGAGAACCAGGCGTTCAAATGACTTCATGACGACAGACGTAAGTGCTACAGGTCTGTAGTCATTGAGTCCTGTGATCCTGGGCTTCTTCGGGACGGGGACAATGATGGAGGATTTGAAGCAGGACATGGCAGGACTGCAGAGAGGAGTTGAAAATGTCCGTGAACACAGGAGTAAGCTCACTGGCGCAGTGTCTCAGAGTGGCCGGAGACACGTGGTCCGGGCCAGGAGCTTTGCGGGGGTGCAGCCTCAGGAAGAGTTGTTTAATCTCTTTAGCGGCTATTGTTAGGCTGGGGGCAGGGCTGATGGGTGGGTCGTTAGAGTAGTGGGGGGTGGGGGAGGGAGAGGTGTCAGGGGCAGCATCAAAGCGACTGAAAAATAAGTTCAGATCGTCAGCTAGCTTGTGGTCATCAGCACAGGGGGGGGCTTTGGGTTTGTAGTTGGTGATCTCCCGTAGGCCCCTCCAGACAGAAGCAGTATCGTTGTTACCAAACTGCTCCTGTAGTCGTTCTCTGTGCCGGGACTTGGCTGCTTTCAGTTCTTTCCTGAACTGATATTTAGCTGCTTTGTAGCCGCTGCGGTCACCCTCCCTGAAAGCAGACTCCTTTGCTTTCCTGAGCTGCCGGAGTTTAGCAGTGAACCAGGGTTTGTCGTTGTTATAGATGACCCTGGTCCTTGTTGGAATGATGCTATCCTCACAGAAGTGGATGTATGACGTCACAGTGTCCGTATATTCATCCAAGCTGTCTGTGGCAGCTCTGAAAAGGTCCCAGTCTGTAGATTCCATGCATGCGCGCAGCTCTTCCACAGCTTCATCAGACCACACTTTGGAGCTCCTCACTGCAGGTTTCGAGAGCTTTAGTCTCTGTCTGTAAGCAGGAACCAGATGTATCATGGAGTGATCTGAGAAGCCGAGGGCTGGCTTGGGAACAGCGCGAAAAGCTCCGCGCACGGTGGTGTAACAGTGATCCAGAGTGTTCTCCTCTCTGGTCGGGCATTTGATAAACTGTCTGTATTTGGGTAATTCCTGGCTCAAGTTTCCCTTATTAAAATCCCCCAGGATAATAATCAGAGAGTCCGGGTATAAGCGTTCCATACACAGTACTTGCTCTGCGAGTGCGCGCTGAGCCTCGCGCGCGTCCGCGCATGGCGGTATGTAAACAGAGGCAAGAATGAATGAAACAATTTCCCGCGGGGAGTAATATGGTTTACAATGGATGAAAAGATATTCCAGAGCAGGAGAGCAGTGCTTGGAGATCACTGTCACATCGTTACACCAGTTTGTATTGACGTAGAAACAGAGCCCTCCGCCTCTGCTCTTCCCTGAGAGCGCACAATGGCGATCCGCGCGAAACAGCCCAAAGCCCTGCAGCTCCAGAGCGCAGTCCGGGATCCGCTCATTTAGCCAGGTCTCAGTGAAGCAGAGGACACAGGATGTGGCGAAGTCCTTGTTTCTTCTCATGAGCAGGCTGAGTTCGTCCATCTTATTGCCCAGTGAGCGTACGTTGGAGAGAAAAATGCCGGGGAGAGCCGTGCGCGCTCCTCTCCTCCTAAGACGCACGAGCAGGCCTCCTCGCTTTCCCCTTTTACGGGCCCACACTTTTTTGGCTAGAACATGAACTAAATCAGCCGCAGATGCCAAGAAAACAGGCAATAGGTCCATGGGAACGGTGGGTCGGATGTTCATAAGTTCCTCACGGGTGTAGGAACAGCCAGATGCACAGTTAAAAAGTAAAAACAAAAGAAAAAGAGAGCAGCAAAGAGCCATGTCGACCGTACGAGGCGCCATCTTGAAGAAAAGTATAAAGTACTCACTGAAGCTGAACCCTAAACTCTCGCCTGAACCATGTGTTGCCCAGAGCTGAGGAGCATCAGGTTTTTATCCTCAACACAATAATGACGGAGAAGGCACAGTGTGTTCGTGCGGCCGCAGAGATCTGAGACTAACTCGGCCAAAAGTCATTTTAAAAAAGGGGAAAAAAATACTTTGCTCCATTTTTCTGCTAATATGGCTTTAAAAACCTTTTATCTCCCAAAATGATCCATAATCATGTTAGTGTACATGTTAGTGTACATGTTAGTGTACATGTTAGAGTACATGTTAGAGTACATGTTATACATGTTAGTGTACATGTTAGTGTACATGTTAGTGTATTGTACAGTAGGTCATTAGGTTACATGTTAGTGTACATGTTAGTGTACATGTTAGTGACATGTTAGTGTACATGTTAGAGTACATGTTAGAGTACATGTTAGTGTACATGTTAGTGTACATGTTAGTGTACATGTTAGTGTACATGTTAGAGTACATGTTAGAGTACATGTTAGTGTACATGTTAGTTTACATATTAGAGTACATGTTAGTGTACATGTAAGTGTACATGTTAGTGTACATGTTAGTATACATATTAGAGTACATGTTAGTGTACATGTAAGTGTACATGTTAGTTTACATATTAGAGTACATGTTAGTGTACATGTAAGTGTACATGTTAGTGTACATGTTAGTGTACATGTTAGTGTACATGTTAGAGTACATGTTAGTGTACATGTTAGAGTACATGTTAGAGTACATGTTAGTGTACATGTTAGTTTACATATTAGAGTACATGTTAGTGTACATGTAAGTGTACATGTTAGTTTACATGTTAGAGTACATGTTAGTGTACATGTAAGTGTACATGTTAGTGTACATGTTAGTATACATATTAGAGTACATGTTAGTGTACATGTAAGTGTACATGTTAGTTTACATATTAGAGTACATGTTAGTGTACATGTAAGTGTACATGTTAGTGTACATGTTAGTGTACATGTTAGTGTACATGTTAGAGTACATGTTAGTGTACATGTTAGAGTACATGTTAGAGTACATGTTAGAGTACATGTTAGTGTACATGTTAGTTTACATATTAGAGTACATGTTAGTGTACATGTAAGTGTACATGTTAGTGTACATGTTAGAGTACATGTTAGTGTACATGTTAGTGTACATGTTAGAGTACATGTTAGAGTACATGTTAGTTTACATGTTAGTGTACATGTAAGTGTACATGTTAGTTTACATGTTAGTGTGCATGTTAGAGTACATGTTAGTGTACATGTTAGTGTACATGTTAGTGTACATGTTAGTGTACATGTTAGTGTACATGTTAGAGTACATGTTAGAGTACATGTTAGTGTACATGTTAGTGTACATATTAGAGTACATGTTAGTGTACATGTAAGTGTACATGTTAGTTTACATATTAGAGTACATGTTAGTGTACATGTAAGTGTACATGTTAGTGTACATGTTAGTGTTCATGTTAGTGTACATATTAGAGTACATGTTAGTGTACATGTAAGTGTACATGTTAGTTTACAGTACATGTTAGTGTACATGTAAGTGTACATGTTAGTTTACATATTAGAGTACATGTTGTTAGTGTACATGTAAGTGTACATGTTAGTTTACATGTTAGTGTGCATGTTAGAGTACATGTTAATGTACATGTTAGAGTACATGTTAGTGTACATGTTAGTGTACATGTTAGTTTACATGTTAGAGTACATGTTAGAGTACATGTTAGTTTACATGTTAGTGTACATATTAGAGTGCATGGTAGTGTACATGTAAGTGTACATGTTAGTTTACATGTTAGTGTACATGTTAGAGTACATGTTATTGTACATGTTAGTTTACATGTTAGTGTGCATGTTAGTGTACATGTTAGAGTACATGTTAGAGTACATGTTATTGTACATGTTAGTTTACATGTTAGTGTACATGCTAGTTTACATGTTAGTGTGCATGTTAGAGTACATGTTAGTGTACATGTTAGTGTACATGTTAGTGTACATGTTAGTGTGCATGTTAGTGTACATGCTAGTTTACATGTTAGTTCACATGTTAGTGTGCATGTTAGTGTACATGTTAGTGTGCATGTTAGTGTACATGCTAGTTTACATGTTAGTTCACATGTTAGTGTACATGTTAGTGTACATGTTAGTATACATGTAAGTGTACATGTTAGTTTACATGTTAGTGTGCATGTTAGTGTACATGTTAGTGTACATGTTAGAGTACATGTTAGTGTACATGTTAGAGTACATGTTATTGTACATGTTAGTGTACATGTTAGAGTACATGTTAGAGTACATGTTAGTTTACATGTTAGTGTACATGTTAGTGTACATGTAAGTGTACATGTTAGTTTACATGTTAGTGTGCATGTTAGTGTACATGTTAGTGTACATGTTAGAGTACATGTTAGTGTACATGTTAGAGTACATGTTATTGTACATGTTAGTGTACATGTTAGAGTACATGTTAGAGTACATGTTAGTTTACATGTTAGTTTACATGTTAGTTCACATGTTAGTGTACATGTTTGTGTACATGTTAGTTTACATGTTAGTTAACAAGTTAGTGTACATGTTAGAGTACATGTTAGAGTACATGTTAGAGTACATGTTAGAGTACATGTTAGTTTACATGTTAGTTTACATGTTAGTTCACATGTTAGTGTACATGTTTGTGTACATGTTAGTGTACATGTTAGTGTACTTGTTAGTTTACATGTTTGTTCACATGTTAGTGTACATGTTAGTGTACATGTTAGTTTACATGTTAGTGTACATGTTAGTTTACATGTTAATTTACATGTTAGTGTACATGTTAGTGTACATGTTAGTTTACATGTTAGTGTACATGTTAGAGTACATGTTAGTTTACATGTTAGTGTACATGTTAGAGTACATGTTCGTGTACATGTTTGTGTACATGTTAGAGTACATGTTAGAGTACATGTTAGTGTACATGTTAGTCTACATGTTAGTGTACATGTTGGAGTACATGTTAGAGTACATGTTAGAGTACATGCTAGTTTACATATTAGAGTACATGTTAGTTTACATGTTAGTGTACATGTTAGTGTACATGTTAGTTCACATGTTAGTGTACATGTTAGAGTACATGTTAGAATACATGTTAGAGTACATGTTAGTGTACATGTTAGAGTACATGTTAGAATACATGTTAGAGTACATGTTAGTTTACATGTTAGAGTACATGTTAGAGTACATGTTAGAGTACATGTTAGTGTACATGTTAGTGTACTTGTTAGTTTACATGTTTGTGTACATGTTAGTGTACATGTTTGTTCACATGTTTGTGTACATGTTAGAGTACATGTTAGTGTACATGTTAGTGTACATTTTTGTTCACATGTTTGTGTACATGTTAGAGTACATGTTAGAGTACATGTTAGTGTACATGTTAGTGTACATGTTAGAGTACATGTTAGAATACATGTTAGAGTACATGTTAGTGTACATGTTAGAGTACATGTTACAATACATGTTAGAATACATGTTAGAGTACATGTCAGAGTACATGTTAGTGTACATGTTAGAGTACATGTTACAATACATGTTAGAATACATGTTAGAGTACATGTCAGAGTACATGTTAGTCTACATGTTTCCTTCCTCCTCCACATGTGGCAAAGACACGGCGTCTAAAGTGTTTTCTGACTCCTGCATCAGAATCAGAATCAGTGAGTAACAGGAGGCTACAGAGTTGGAAATGTCTCAGAGCCACAGTCAGAGAGAGCCACAGTCAGAGAGAGCCACAGTCAGAGAGAGCCACAGTCAGAGAGAGCCACAGTCAGAGAGAGCCACAGTCAGAGAGAGCCACAGTCAGAGAGAGCCACAGTCAGAGAGAGCGGCGAGACGAGAGACGGCACATGTTCAGACCGACCACGCTTCCAGCCACCGCCTGGACTCATTTTCAGCCTCATCACTTATTCCGAGCGTGTTCCTTTTGCATATTCAACATGATACAGAAAAGGCACACAGCTCTTGTTAAGGTGGATATTTCTCTTGTTAAGGTGGATATTTCTCTTGTTAAGGTGGATATTTCTCTTGTTAAGGTGGATATTTCTCTTGTTAAGGTGGATATTTCTCCCGGGGCAGAAAACACAAACGGAAATGATTATATTCAAGGAAATGCAAACGAGTCTCTGCTTGGTCCACTTGCTTGTTGTGCGTGTTTGCTTCGTGTTGAGATTAGCTTACGGTAGTTTTCAGTTCAGGAATAAGCAGGAGGAGAACGGCCCGCGGCGTTGGTGCTAGCATGCTAACCCTGTGAATGTAGGTCATCCCAGAGTTAGCTTTAGGCTGAGGAGGGGAAGGTTTGGATGTTGGGACTAATCTGTTGGTGTAAGGCTGTATTTCTCATTCTGACCCTCATCACGGCCCTCATCACGGACCTCATCATGGACCTCATCATGGACCTCATCACGGACCTCATCGTGGTACCTGTGTGGCTCCTCGTGGTCCCTGTGTGGCTCCTCGTGGTCCCTGTGTGGCTCCTGAATGAACGGTTCTTTCTTTTGTGAGTATTTTGATATTTTGTGGACGTCCTGTTTCAGGACTGAGGTGTGTTTTGAGCAGAAATGGTTGTTTTCCTGAACTGGTCTTTGCACTCGTAGGACCTGCTTTGGGCTCCAAGGACCTGCTTTGGACTCATAGGACCTGCTTTGGACTCGTAAGACCCGCTTTGGACTCGCAGGACCCACTTTGTGCACACAGATTGAGTTCCAGGCCTGGGCAGCTCCTGAGTCAGACAGGAAGCTGACAGATGGAGGGGCACAGGGGGCCGGACATGTGGAGGAGAAATTAAACACCTCCTGAAGTAACTCGGGTAAATATCAAACCTGAGCTGGCACCGGGGAACTATGATGTCATCGCTTACACCAGGGGAACTATGATGTCATCACACGTGACAAACCTGGTCCAACAGAACCTCATGGTGTTCTGACCAATCAGAGCTGCTGCTGGAAGTGTAGATTTGTAGAAAACTGAAGGATTTAAAGTGGTTCTCACCCCCGCTCCTCGGAGCTTACGTCACTCACATTTCCTGTTCAAATCTTCCTCTAAATGGGCGTAGCCTGGAGGACTGAAGGGGGCGTGAACGAGACTGGGCCGTTTACATTGCTCTGGGCGGGGGGCTTCAGACGTCAGGTCTCGCTTCAGACGTCAGGTCTCGCTTCAGACGTCAGGTCTCGCTTCAGACGTCAGGTCTCGCTTCAGACGTCAGGTCTCGCTTCAGACGTCAGGTCTCGCTTCAGACGTCAGGTCTCGCTTCAGACGTCAGGTCTCGCTTCAGACGTCAGGTCTCGCTTCAGACGTCAGGTCTCGCTTCAGACGTCAGGTTTCGCTTCAGACGTCAGGTCTTGCTTCAGACGTCAGGTCTTGCTTCAGACGTCAGGTCTTGCTTCAGACGTCAGGTCTTGCTTCAGACGTCAGGTCTTGCTTCAGACGTCAGGTCTTGCTTCAGACGTCAGGTCTTGCTTCAGACGTCAGGTCTTGCTTCAGACGTCAGGTCTTGCTTCAGACGTCAGGTCTTGCTTCAGACGTCAGGTCTTCAGACGTCAGGCCTGCTTCAGACGTCAGGTCTGCTTCAGACGTCAGGTCTCGCTTCAGACGTCAGGTCTCGCTTCAGACGTCAGGTCTTGCTTCAGACGTCAGGTCTTGCTTCAGACGTCAGGTCTTGCTTCAGACGTCAGGTCTTGCTTCAGACGTCAGGTCTTGCTTCAGACGTCAGGTCTTGCTTCAGACGTCAGGTCTTGCTTCAGACGTCAGGTCTTGCTTCAGACGTCAGGTCTTGCTTCAGACGTCAGGTCTTGCTTCAGACGTCAGGTCTTGCTTCAGACGTCAGGTCTTGCTTCAGACGTCAGGTCTCCTTTAGACGTCAGGTCTTGCTTCAGACGTCAGGTCTTGCTTCAGACGTCAGGTCTTGCTTCAGACGTCAGGTCTTGCTTCAGACGTCAGGTCTTGCTTCAGACGTCAGGTCTCTTCAGACGTCAGGTCTCGCTTCAGACGTCAGGTCTTGCTTCAGACGTCAGGTCTTGCTTCAGACGTCAGGTCTTGCTTCAGACGTCAGGTCTTGCTTCAGACGTCAGGTCTTGCTTCAGACGTCAGGTCTTGCTTCAGACGTCAGGTCTTGCTTCAGACGTCAGGTCTTGCTTCAGACGTCAGGTCTTGCTTCAGACGTCAGGTCTCGCTTCAGACGTCAGGTCTCGCTTCAGACGTCAGGTCTCGCTTCAGACGTCAGGTCTCGCTTCAGACGTCAGGTCTCGCTTCAGACGTCAGGTCTGCTTCAGACGTAGGTCTTGCTTCAGACGTCAGGTCTTGCTTCAGACGTCAGGTTTCGCTTCAGACGTCAGGTCTTGCTTCAGACGTCAGGTCTTGCTTCAGACGTCAGGTCTTGCTTCAGACGTCAGGTCTTGCTTCAGACGTCAGGTCTTGCTTCAGACGTCAGGTCTTGCTTCAGACGTCAGGTCTTGCTTCAGACGTCAGGTCTTGCTTCAGACGTCAGGTCTTGCTTCAGACGTCAGGTCTTGCTGCCGCGCCAGTGTTGGCGCCAGATTCAAAATTCAAATGTAGTAATACAGGTCGCCAGCAGATGGCGCCTCACAGACGGTTTTAGGCAGAAAGTTTAACTTTCAACTAATTTGCACCAAAGTGACAACATCATGACCAGGATATGTAGACAACATTTGAGGCTGAGTTGTCCTTTAAGAAGAAAAAAAAGTTCAGGACGACCAGAGACTGTGTGTGTGGCAGTGTGTGTGTGTCTGTGTGGCAGTGTGTGTGTGTGGCAGTGTGTGTGTGACAGTGTGTGTGTGTGGCAGTGTGTGGCTGTGTGGCAGTGTGTGTGTGTGGCAGTGGCAGTGTGTGTGTGGCAGTGTCTGTGTGGCAGTGTGTGTGTGGCAGTGTGTGTGTGGCAGTGTGTGTGTGTGGCAGTGTGTGGCAGTGTGTGTGTGGCAGTGTGTGTGTGTGGCTGGCAGTGGGTGTGTGTTGCTGTGTGGCAGTGTGTGTGTGGCAGTGTGTGTGTGTGGCTGTGTGGCAGTGTGTGTGTGGCAATGTGTGTGTGTGGCAGTGTGTGTGGGGCAGTGTGTGTGTGTGTGGCAGTGTTTGTGTGGCAGTGTGTGTATGGCAGTGTGTGTGTGGCAGTGTGTGTGTGTGTGTGGTAGTGTGTGTGTGGGTGTGGCAGTGTGTGTGTGTAGCAGTGTGTGTGAGTGTGTGTAGTAGTGTCTGTGTGAGTGTATACGTGGCAGTGTGTTGTGTGTGTCTCTGGAGATGGAGACTCCGGGTCCAAGTTGAAAGACAGAAGCAGGATTTCTAAAGCAGCAGACTTTAATGATGGTGGTCCTGGTCCAAGAGCCACTCTCCGTTTCCTTCACGTCTGTTTCTCGGGGCCAAGGAAGAGAACATTCTTTGAGTTTAAAAGTGTTATTATTGAATTTAATTTATAGTTGTTTAGCCCTAAATCACAGCAGTGTTTTGAAGCAGATTCTCAGAGGATTTTACTAAACCAATTCATCAACACAGATCAGAGAATTGACAGGGTCTAAGTTGGAAAAGCATCGGCCTTTGAGCCTGAAGGTCGTGGGTTCAAGTCCAACGCAAGACCTTCTTCACCAACTCCCACTGATGTCTGCTGTTGTGTCCTTGGGCAAGACACTTAACCCCACTTTGCCTGAAGCCCCCGCTGAAAGACCTCAGTTCCTGCAGGAGGATCAGTGAGCGGCTGGTGCTCTGACTGCCACCCCCCACCCAGACATGGATTAAGGGGAAGAAGATGGATGGATAGATCAGAGAAATAGAAAACACATTGGTATCGGTCCATAAGGGGTAGACACCAACGTTCATAAATGTTGCGGTCCTGAATCATCACCTCTGTCCTCAAAAGTAACAACTCTATAAAAGTGTTCCATCTTTTCCACAACAGGATGTCTCACCAGCATCACCTCTGATTCTCTGAAAACACTTCTTTGACTTTGTGTTTAAAGACCTTATGCCGGGTTTGATTTATTTAGAAATACAGTTTTAATACCATTTTATATTAGAAGAGAACTACTAAAGGTTTCAAAATCAGTTGTCGTTTTTTTTGTCTGATCCCCCCAAATCAAAATAACCCCATAGCAACGCCCTTAGAAACGAAAAAACTTCACAGCCCTTGGTGACGTCAGAGTGGGTACGTTTCAACGCTGTAAGTTGTTTACAATTTGGTATTCGTTCTTTTTTCGCGGATATTCAAGATGACAAGGCCGTGTACAGCGAGTGTGACATAAATACTAGATTATAACTCTTCGTTGTCACTGAGATAGTCCAGTGGTTGTGTCGATGGACTGCCAATCCAGATACTTGGGTTCAAATCCCACCTCGGACACCTTTTCACATTCAAAACGGCAATTTATGTGTAATGAGCAATTGTCACCTGTAGAGGGCAGTATTGTGTTGGGCATCAGTGGAGAGAAGAGAGAAAAGGCAGTCCTGTGGCATAGATCCATGGTTTTCAATGCATGGCCGTTACCCGCTATGACGTCACACACAGGTTAGAGCATAGACAGCTTAAATTCATGAAAAACACGTTCTTTTTATAAAATATAGGATTTTTTTTGCCGGAATCTCTTTCAGATTGACATTGTCATGCAATTTTGATATCCACTATTTTTTTTTTTAAACCCGGCATAAGGTCTTTAAGAAAACTCAGTGAGATGCATTTGTGGAAGACGACAGCTCCGATCATATTCTCAGGAAGAGGAAGGATTTGTGTCCCGCTGAAAGACTCCGGAGCTGCTATTAACTGACGTTCACTCGATCAATAAGAGTCCGGAGTCGTTCCTTTGATTTAATAATGTGGACTCCTGTGCCGTGGTTCATCTCTGCGTGAGGAAGAGGAGGCATTCATTATAAAGTAAGAAGTCATAAAGCTGGGAGTGGGACATGGGAGCTGTTTGGTAATTAGTTACATTTGCCATAAATCTTTACGCACTGTTAGCGACGGAGGAAGTAAACTCCGGCTCCGTCCTGGACTAACCTCCATCCAAAAATATTTAAATAAATCAAATCAGAACGCTTTGAAGACAGCGTGGTGTCCGTAATGAGTCAAGTAACAGAGCTAATGAAAGTGTGCGTGTGTGTGTGTTCAGTGTGTGTTCAGAGTGTGTGTGTCTGCCTGTGTGTATGTGTGTGTGTCTGCCTGTGTGTGTGTGTTCAGTGTGTGTTCAGAGTGTGTGTGTCTGCCTGTGTGTGTTCAGAGTGTGTGTGTGTGTGTGTGTGTGTGCCTGTGTGTGTTCAGAGTGTGTGTGTCTGCCTGTGTGTGTTCAGAGTGTGTGTGTCTGCCTGTGTGTGTTCAGAGTTGGCAGCACCTGTCTGTGAGTGCAGAGGCAGTTGTAGACAAGACATTTATCAAGCCTCAGTTTGTGCGTCCTGCTGTGACCAAGTTTGCATCATAGTTCTGTAACTTTGTGTTTCATTTCGGAGGTGAGTTTGTGTGTTGCCTTTTCTCTGGAGAAAAGCAAAAGCACAGAAGTGTTTCTCTGCTTTGAGATTGTTCAACTTTGCTCAGGGTTGCACCACAGACTTCTTCTTTGTCTGCAGAGAAAATGTGGCAGGTTTATTGTTGTGTTTTATGAAATGGAAGGATTAGGAGATTTCTCAGACACCACAGATGATGTGGTGGTGGTAAATGCTAATGTAGCCACAGCTGCCCTAGGACAGAGTGACGAAGGGGCGGCTGTCAGTCTGTGAGAGCTTCCCCCGGGACAACTCCAGTCTCCCATCATAGTAGTAACCAGGCCCTGCCCTGCTTAGCTACTGCTGCTACTACTACTACAGAAGTGAAGAGGGAATAGAACCTTTTTTCTTTTGGAGAACATGTAACCCCAGGGTTGAAGTCACTCCTGAGTTCATATATACCATCCCTGGGTTGATTAGCCACAGCATGTCACACACACAACACACACACGCACACACACACACACACGCGTACACACACGCGCACACACACACACACACACACACACACACACACACACACACACACACACACACACACACACACACACACACACACACACACACACACACACACACACACACACACACACCTGTCCATAATCAGTCCGGTGTAAAGCTGACTTTGAGTGTGTGATGAAGTGAGTTCAGATCCTGCAGCCTCGAGTTTCTAACTAACAACAAAGCAAATATAACAAACATGTGTCATATTGTATCATTTGGAATACTTTTATTTCCCCTCTATGTACTTCCTGTCTGAGGCCCCGCCCTCACGTGTCTCACCTGTGTCTCGTTAGTCTTGTATTTAAACCCCGTGTGTTCCTTCCAGGTTTTTTACAGTATGCAGAAGAACACACTGTAGAGGCTCAGGATGTCTGCAGTAAAAACAATCATTCTAAGGCCCTGTCCACACGAAGTCAAGCTCAGGCCTAAACGCAAAAATACTTTATCAATCCAGTGTATCGTCCATACGAGGCCGGCGTTTTGGGGGGGTGTAAACGAACATTTTTGAAAGTAGGTCCCAGAGTGGAAAGATTTCAAAACTCTGTATATGCCGCTCCGTGGTTACTGCCTCTCCGCAATGTATCTGAGACGCTTGCGTCATCGCCCGCCTCTTGTTAAAGCAGCATGCGCCGCACTCAGAAAATAATGACAACAACAATGTAGCTTGTTGGTTTTGTAATCCAGTGTGACCCGAAGCAACAGTTCAACCTCATCGTCCGTCCATACTAATGTAGTACCAGCTCGCCCACTCGCCATGTTGTCTGTTTACAACATTCTGCACATGCCCAGTTCCCGTCACAGAAGTTTGGGCTTGATCCCGTCATTGCGTCACAGCGCCACCAACAGGTCTGGCATAGTTTCACAGCGTTTTCAGGCGTATTGACTACATTCATATGGACGCACACATTTACTGAGCTAACTCCGTGTTTACAGAAAAAGTTTCTGAAATTATAAGCGTTTTGTCTTCGTGTGGATATAGCCTAAAGTGCAATAATCTACATGAGAGTCATAAACATGTGACTACAGACTGAGGCAGACGGACACAGCAGTGTTTGTTTCAGGGATGGGGGACATTTCAAAGAAGTCTGACAGTAAAACATCATGTTTGATTTGTTCACAACATTTTACTTTTTGGTACAACCAACATGAACTGTTAATGCTAAAGGAAATTGTATTTACCCGAGGTTTAATTTAGCGAGTTTAGTTTCGCTTTGGGAAGAGACCAGTGTGGGCGGGTCCCAGCTCAAAAGTGGCCAAAATGACGTGGGGCTAACATGCTGCAGTACCACCCCGGGCCTGTGGGGGTGGACCCTGACATGCTGCAGTACCACCCCGGGCCTGTGGGGGTGGACCCTGACATGCTGCAGTACCACCCCGGGCCTGTGGGGGTGGACCCTGACATGCTGCAGTACCACCCCGGGCCTGTGGGGGTGGACCCGGAATAAGAATTAGCCAATGCTAACATATAGCATCTTCTTACCTCTGGAAAACGTCTTTACAAGATGGTCCAAAGTTGTCTCTTGGCCCAAAGCTCCGTTCCACATGTGTGTCAATGCTGAGTGTTCTGGACCAGTCTAGTTTAGTCGCTGTGGACTTTAGAAGTCTCTCGTTTAAATGAATCGGGCTCGTGCAGCCGACGCATGCACAGATGTGTTTTTTCACATTTTCCAGCCCCCGCGGCCATTTTGAATCACTCCATGAAAGCCCAATGTTTGGCCCCTTAGTTAGAACGGCACAGATCGGCCTGACTACGTCTGTTATTTACAGTCTGTGAGAGAGACACAGGGAAGACTTAGGTCCCATCCCAACACTTGCATTTTTATTGTCGTTTCCAGCTGTTTATGAACCGGTAAAAAGAGCAAATCCATCTCAACATTTGTAAACATAAACATATCTTTTCCACAGAAATGTCACTCTGACAATAACGAGTTTGTGAAGTGAAAAAACCAATCAGTGCAGAGAGAAATATTCAGGTCTGGTTTCAGTGGGATCGCTTCGTGCAACATTTAATCAATTCACTTTATCAGATCCCCAAATGTCATTAAACATCAACCGCTCCAACGCCGTTTGTAGTCCTGGCTCACATTAGCCTTGTTCAGACGTTTGTAGTCCCGGCCCACATTAGCCTTGTTCAGACGTTTGTAGTCCTGGCTCACATTAGCCTTGTTCAGACGTTTGTAGTCCTGGCTCACATTAGCCTTGTTCAGACGTTTGTAGTCCTGGCTCACATTAGCCTTGTTCAGACGTTTGTAGTCCTGGCTCACATTAGCCTTGTTCAGACGTTTGTAGTCCTGGCTCACATTAGCCTTGTTCAGACGTTTGTAGTCCCGGCTCACATTAGCCTTGTTCAGACGTTTGTAGTCCCGGCCCACATTAGCCTTGTTCAGACGTTTGTAGTCCCGGCCCACATTAGCCTTGTTCAGACGTTTGTAGTCCCGGCCCACATTAGCCTTGTTCAGACGTTTGTAGTCCTGGCTCACATTAGCCTTGTTCAGACGTTTGTAGTCCCGGCCCACATTAGCCTTGTTCAGACGTTTGTAGTCCCGGCCCACATTAGCCTTGTTCAGACGTTTGTAGTCCCGGCTCACATTAGCCTTGTGCAGACGTTTGTAGTCCCGGCCCACATTAGCCTTGTTCAGACGTTTGTAGTCCTGGCTCACATTAGCCTTGTTCAGACGTTTGTAGTCCCGGCCCACATTAGCCTTGTTCAGTCTTTTCAACTTCAAACATCTGTTCGAGTTTGGATTTTACATAATTTAGCACAAAAACCTTCAGATGTGAATGTCACAGATTTAGGACAAAGACAATAGACGAGACAGACTCGTTACTCACAGGGCTCGTTACGGTCCGCAGCCTCTCTACATTTAGTCTGCGTTTGGAAAGTATTTTGCAAAAAGGTGACGGAGGAAAACGCTTTGGGAAGTTCACGGAAAACAAATGTAAACTTTTGATAAAGTGAAGAAGAAGAAAACAATGAAAAAATAACCTTTAATTAGACTTCATTATGTTTTTGACTTTGGACTCATGGAAAAGAGAGAGCGGCGGGTACTCTCTCGTCAACCTCCTGTGCTCCATGTCTCTTACTGCTGTCCTGTCTGTGCGCTGCAACACTGGAATTTCCCCAGTGTTGGACGAATAAAGGAACTCCATCTGATCTGTGTGAATAAAGAAAGACAAGTCTTTCCACGGCCTCGAACCCAAGTCCATCTGTAACATGTTAGAGCCACATGAACCAACTCTGAGGAGCACAGGGACTGGACTCCTGCTGGGACTCTGAGGAGCACAGGGACTGGTCTCCTGCTGGGACTCTGAGGAGCACAGGGACTGGACTCCTGCTGGGACTCTGAGGAGCACAGGGACTGGCCTCCTGCTGGGACTCTGAGGAGCACAGGGACTGGCCTCCTGCTGGGACTCTGAGGAGCACAGGGACTGGCCTCCTGCTGGGACTCTGAGGAGCACAGGGACTGGACTCCTGCTGGGACTCTGAGGAGCACAGGGACTGGTCTCCTGCTGGGACTCTGAGGAGCACAGGGACTGGACTCCTGCTGGGACTCTGAGGAGCACAGGGACTGGTCTCCTGCTGGGACTCTGAGGAGCACAGGGACTGGACTCCTGCTGGGACTCTGAGGAGCACAGGGACTGGACTCCTGCTGGGACTCTGAGGAGCACAGGGACTGGACTCCTGCTGGGACTCTGAGGAGCACAGGGACTGGTCTCCTGCTGGGACTCTGAGGAGCACAGGGACTGGACTCCTGCTGGGACTCTGAGGAGCACAGGGACTGGGACTTTTAATGCACTGTGATTATTTATTATTTATATGTTGATTGTTTTTATTTTGTTTTCTTGAGCCCTTTGAGTTTCCTTGAGTATGAACTGTGCCGTAGAAATAAACCTGCCTTTCTGAGCCTAATGGGGTCGGACACCAGGTGGGTCTGGACCAGGTGGGTCTGGACCAGGTGGGTCTGGACCAGGTGGGTCTGGACCATGTGGGTCTGGACCATGTGCAGCTCATCAGGTCTGACCAGTGTGATGTTTCTCTGAGAGCTGCTGAAGGCTGGCAGGAACAGCACCTGTCAGACATGTCAGCCATCCAGACCCCCCCAGAGGAAACATGTTGATCCCATGTTCACCAGTCAGAGTTTGCATGTTCTCCCTGTCGTCATGTCCATCGTGTCCAGAGGAAGCGAACCTCCTGGTGACAAAGTGATGCTTCTTTCACAAAAGGCCACGGTCTCAGCAGGTTAAAGAGAAAGATAAAACACATTACAACATTCTCAGAGAAGACTGTCTCACATATTCAGGAGGATTGTTCCAGATTTTAGCATGAATCTGAAAAGCAGCCCTTGTTTTATTGTCATTGAAACATTCTGCCATATTAGGTTCATTTCATCACTGAGTATCTGAACCCTCTGAGTTTTACACATTTATGTCCTCACACAGGTATTTCTTAATGCACTAAAGTATAAAGCTTTGTTCTTTAATGATTATATTTATTAGAGAATAGAGTTGGGTCTGGACCTGTCTGTATAAGGCCTCACTTTTACTGCAGAAGGATCTAAGGCCAGTGATCCAGGACGTTTAAGGATATTTATAGATATTGGTCCTTTCTCTCATGGACCAAAGTGTTTATTTATTGCATGTTCTGTGTTTAAACTGTTTATTCTCTGATCCTCCTCAGAGACCACTGCGGTTGAGATTTAGAGCTAAACAAAATACATATAAATGGATTGAATGTTGTGCTGATATGACCCACGGTGGGACCAGAGGATCCTAATCTTAGAATAACCGTCAGCAGCATTACTCATCCTTTCACGTGTGACTTAGCAAAGGGACTCGCTGGTACCCATGGGTGCGATCATGTCATTTACAGTGGCACTAATGAACAAGCAGCTCATTCCCTTTTCACTTTGATGTGTTTGGCGATAACAGCATCAGAGGTATTCTCCCGTCATGTCGTGTGAGCGTGGGCCGAGGGTCCGGGCTCCGACGGCTCCGACAGGAACACACCGGGGTCAGGTCCACGAGCAGATGGTGCGGCAAACACATGATGAAGGAAAAACACTGCTGGATATTAGCTGTTTGTGAGCATTGGTGCTAACGAGGTGTAGCGTGGATGCTAACGAGGTGTAGCGTGGATGCTAACGAGGTGGACACAGACAGCAGAAGGTAAAGGCAACAGTGACATATTTCCTGATGGTTTCTGAGCAGAACTGTTGTATTTTGTGATTTAAATGTAAGATTCAAGAATGTTTTTGTCATTTACAGTAAAACCCCATTGGAAAAACTGTGCAAGACTCCCCCAGTGTGCAGCAGACAGAACAGGGCACACACCAGAGCTCCTGCCGAGGGGATGCCGGACTTTTAATGTGTTTCATTTTTAAAGGACTCAGACCAACAACAGTCGGCAGTTGTTGGTCTGAGTCGTGTTGTGTTTTTGCTGCAAATCTCAAAGAGAAAAGTGACACTGAAGTTTTTGTCTTTTCATTTTTTTTTTTGAGCCAAACTTTAAAATCAGACTGATGCATAATAGTAAAACATTTTATAATCCACAGTCCTTCTCTTTACACACAAACGCACAAACTCACACAATTTACATAATTTTTTTTGTCAATGGTAAAAGCTCTACACCTTCTCCACCTACTCCCACTGATGACTGCTGTCGTTGTGTCCTTGGGCAAGACACTTGATGTGGTAGAGTTAGCATTATGTCCCACTTTCACAGATGGCCTGTTGGACTTCTTTAGCAGGAACATTAGTGATCATAGACAGGCCTTGCAGCTTGTGTTTCCAGATTTCAGGTTAAGGCCAAAACATCATTATCTGGAACACTAACTTGTTAACCCTAACAAGTAAGTAAGTAAGTAAGTATTTATTTATATACCGCCTTTTCACTGCAGATCTGAGTCACAAAGCGGTTTACAATTGTTAATTATGGGCATTTGTCTCTCACTCCACACAGAGATGGGAGCGGGGCCAGTACAGGAGGCGCATGCTAGAACTATTGGACATATTTTTAGTGGTAGGGGAAACCGGAGTACCCGGAGGAAACCTACGCAGACACGGGGAGAACATGCAAACTCCACTCAGAAAGGCCCTGGTCCGACCGGGATTCGAACCCAGGACCTTCTTGCTGAGAGGCGAGAGTGCTATCCACTCAGCCACCGTGCCGCCCCACGTGCCGCGTGCAAAACAAGTGTTTTGGACCTATAGTAAATGTTTGGGCCTATAGTAAATGTTTGGACCTATAGTAAATGTTTGGACCTATAGTAAATGTCTGGGCCTATAGTAAATGTTTGGACCTATAGTAAATGTTTGGACCTATAGTAAATGTCTGGGCCTATAGTAAATGTTTGGGCCTATAGTAAATGTTTGGACCTATAGTAAATGTCTGGGCCTATAGTAAATGTTTGGACCTATAGTAAATGTTTGGACCTATAGTAAATGTCTGGGCCTATAGTAAATGTTTGGACCTATAGTAAATGTTTGGGCCTATAGTAAATGTTTGGACCTATAGTAAATGTTTGGACCTATAGTAAATGTCTGGGCCTATAGTAAATGTTTGGACCTATAGTAAATGTTTGGACCTATAGTAAATGTCTGGGCCTATAGTAAATGTTTGGACCTATAGTAAATGTTTGGACCTATAGTAAATGTTTGGACCTATAGTAAATGTTTGGACCTATAGTAAATGTTTGGACCTATAGTAAATGTTTGGACCTATAGTAAATGTTTGGACCTATAGTAAATGTTTGGGCCTATAGTAAATGTTTGGACCTATAGTAAATGTTTGGACCTATAGTAAATGTTTGGGCCTATAGTAAATGTTTGGACCTATAGTAAATGTTTGGGCCTATAGTAAATGTTTGGACCTATAGTAAATGTTTGGGCCTATAGTAAATGTTTGGGCCTATAGTAAATGTTTGGACCTATAGTAAATGTCTGGGCCTATAGTAAATGTTTGGACCTATAGTAAATGTTTGGACCTATAGTAAATGTTTGGACCTATAGTAAATGTTTGGACCTATAGTAAATAGAAAGTTTGGACCTATAGTAAATGTTTGGACCTATAGTAAATGTTTGGGCCTATAGTAAATGTTTGGACCTATAGTAAATGTCTGGGCCTATAGTAAATGTTTGGACCTATAGTAAATGTTTGGACCTATAGTAAATGTTTGGACCTATAGTAAATGTTTGGACCTATAGTAAATGTTTGGACCTATAGTAAATGTTTGGACCTATAGTAAATGTTTGGACCTATAGTAAATGTTTGGGCCTATAGTAAATGTCTGGGCCTATAGTAAATGTTTGGACCTATAGTAAATGTCTGGGCCTATAGTAAATGTTTGGACCTATAGTAAATGTTTGGACCTATAGTAAATGTTTGGACCTATAGTAAATGTTTGGACCTATAGTAAATGTTTGGACCTATAGTAAATGTCTGGGCCTATAGTAACTGTTTGGACCTATAGTAAATGTTTGGACCTATGTAAATGTTTGGGCCTATAGTAAATGTTTGGACCTATAGTAAATGTCTGGGCCTATAGTAAATGTTTGGGCCTATAGTAAATGTTTGGACCTATAGTAAATGTTTGGACCTATAGTAAATGTTTGGACCTATAGTAAATGTTTGGACCTATAGTAAATGTTTGGACCTATAGTAAATGTTTGGACCTATAGTAAATGTTTGGACCTATAGTAAATGTTTGGGCCTATAGTAAATGTTTGGACCTATAGTAAATGTTTGGACCTATAGTAAATGTTTGGGCCTATAGTAAATGTTTGGACCTATAGTAAATGTTTGGACCTATAGTAAATGTTTGGACCTATAGTAAATGTCTGGGCCTATAGTAAATGTTTGGACCTATAGTAAATGTTTGGGCCTATAGTAAATGTTTGGACCTATAGTAAATGTTTGGGCCTATAGTAAATGTTTGGACCTATAGTAAATGTTTGGACCTATAGTAAATGTTTGGACCTATAGTAAATGTTTGGACCTATAGTAAATGTTTGGACCTATAGTAAATGTTTGGGACCTATAGTAAATGTTGGACCTATAGTAAATGTTTGGACCTATAGTAAATGTTTGGGCCTATAGTAAATGTTTGGACCTATAGTAAATGTTTGGACCTATAGTATAGTTAAACAATGTTTGGACCTATAGTAAATGTTTGGGCCTATAGTAAATGTTTGGGCCTATAGTAAATGTTTGGACCTATAGTAAATGTTTGGACCTATAGTAAATGTCTGGGCCTATAGTAAATGTTTGGACCTATAGTAAATGTTTGGACCTATAGTAAATGTTTGGGCCTATAGTAAATGTTTGGACCTATAGTAAATGTTTGGGCCTATAGTAAATGTTTGGGCCTATAGTAAATGTTTGGACCTATAGTAAATGTCTGGGCCTATAGTAAATGTTTGGACCTATAGTAAATGTTTGGACCTATAGTAAATGTCTGGGCCTATAGTAAATGTTTGGACCTATAGTAAATGTTTGGACCTATAGTAAATGTTTGGACCTATAGTAAATGTTTGGACCTATAGTAAATGTTTGGGCCTATAGTAAATGTTTGGACCTATAGTAAATGTTTGGACCTATAGTAAATGTTTGGACCTATAGTAAATGTTTGGACCTATAGTAAATGTTTGGACCTATAGTAAATGTTTGGACCTATAGTAAATGTCTGGGCCTATAGTAAATGTTTGGACCTATAGTAAATGTTTGGACCTATAGTAAATGTTTGGACCTATAGTAAATGTTTGGACCTATAGTAAATGTTTGGACCTATAGTAAATGTTTGGACCTATAGTAAATGTTTGGGCCTATAGTAAATGTTTGGACCTATAGTAAATGTTTGGACCTATAGTAAATGTTTGGACCTATAGTAAATGTTTGGACCTATAGTAAATGTTTGGACCTATAGTAAATGTTTGGACCTATAGTAAATGTTTGGACCTATAGTAAATGTTTGGACCTATAGTAAATGTTTGGGCCTATAGTAAATGTTTGGACCTATAGTAAATGTTTGGTTTGGGACCTATAGTAAATGTTTGGACCTATAGTAAATGTTTGGACCTATAGTAAATGTTTGGACCTATAGTAAATGTTTGGACCTATAGTAAATGTTTGGACCTATAGTAAATGTTTGGACCTATAGTAAATGTTTGGACCTATAGTAAATGTTTGGACCTATAGTAAATGTTTGGGCCTATAGTAAATGTTTGGACCTATAGTAAATGTTTGGACCTATAGTAAATGTCTGGGCCTATAGTAAATGTTTGGACCTATAGTAAATGTCTGGGCAGTCAGAGATGCACAGAACTTCAAAATGTGTTGAAAACTTTGGCCAACAAACATCAAAATATGACGGCATATCAGTGCACCATCATCGAGTTGATTCCATGTTGGTGTCAGGGTTGGCAGAGGCGACACAAACGTTCATTAAAGAACACACTGAAAGCAACAGTGTATCATACTTCTAAGGTCACCATCGACGCAATAGAGTATGCACGAGGAATGTTTGTGTCTGTTGGAAGTGATTGTGGACTTCCAACTTTTGTAGAAATGAATGATATTTTCTTGCTAAATAAGTTTATTGTCTCCTCCTTAGACATGTTTAAAGAGCATCTACGTTCATACACAACATGTGTCTATCCAGCAGCAGTGTGACTGAATGATCCAACACCACTCTCGCTTCTAAGACCAGTGTGTTCTGATCCTGACCCAAAGATCCTGGTTAAAGAACATTCAGTGAGTGATGATAAGTGTTTATCCTTTGAGACCAATCCTCTTATCCAAAGTGTTATAATAATACATAATGTGACACAAATCATTATCTTGTTGCAGCGGATAAGACAGAGTTACACTGTATACATTATATGAAGTGTCTGATTTGAACTTAAAAAAAAAAAAAATAAAATAAAATAAAATGATATCAAATAAATATATGCGTTGCTTTGGCATCTAATGTTGTGGATTAATTATTCATTGGATTGTTTCCTGATAACTCAGCGTGAAGGATAAATGATTGCAGAGTGAATTGCATAAATTACACTAAAGCACTACATTCATTTAACCACTGCAATAGACTTGATTGGCGGCTGCAGTGCTCACAATAAACCTGATTTTTCAAGTTACTGCGATGCGTGTATACAAATGGTCACAACTAAAGTGTTTTTACATGTTTACTTTTGTGCAGAAATGGACAGAGAAACACTTGAGTTTGCGTGTTGTTGAGCCAGACTTAACTCTCGCCCTTCCTCTGTTCAAGTGCTAATTCGTAGATTAAAGGAGGGTTTAAGTATTGACTCAGACTTCACTCTGAGCAAGCTCACATCTCTGGTTGACACAAAGGAACTACCACAAAAAGCTGTGGTTCAGATCAAGCTCACAGAAGATTCAGTGAAGCATCCACTGACTTTGTATCAGGCGTCCCCTGAGCGTCTGTAGATGGTCAGTTTCCTGTACCGTGGGTATGGTTGGAGTTTGAAAGAAATGGCTAAAGCTTACCAGGGATCAGAGGCATGATATTCTAGAACTAATGGCATCAGTGAAATATGGATTTAAGTCTCACCAAAGGCCGCTGCAGCACTTGTGGAGAAACACCCATGTTTAAAGGAAAAAGCATCAGGAACAGGATATGATGTCTGGGCAAAAAGCTTGACACACTGAATGGCAAACATACAAACCCTAATGAGAAACGCTGGGTGTCAGGAAGTAACGGTAAACACTGGCAAAAGAAGTCACAGTAACCCGGATGGAGAGTGTTCACATTCTGCTATTAAAACAAGGCGACAGAAGTAAACTTTCTGCACAACTTCCCCCAAGGAGAGAATGCATCTGCACTTGAAGAACAAAGAGAAAACATTGCGGAGGAGATGAAAAAAGAAGATAAGAACATGACCACAGTTGGAAAACTAATGCAGAGAACCTTTGCCCTTCGAGACAGAACACTGTGCTTTCTGCAGCACCAGCTTTGGCCTGCACTTCAGCTGCCGTCTGAGGGAATTCAAACAGAACATTGTATTGTTGCTGGGAATGGAATTACAACCTTTTTTTTTTTTTTTGCAGGTGCACGCTGAATTTCAACGCATAACCATAAATCTGCAGAATTCCTTCTAGGCTGGACTTGATGTGCACACCGAGCTTCTCATGACTCTATTCAGACAAAAGGCATCTAAAAACAGCAGGACCGCTGATGCCTTGGCGGCCATTTTTAAAGTTCATGAGGAGCAGGTTCATGAGGAGCAGGTTCATGATGAGCAGGTTCATGAGGAGCAGGTTCATGAGGAGCAGGTTCATGAGGAGCAGGTTCATGAGGAGCAGGTTCATGATGAGCAGGTTCATGATGAGCAGGTTCATGATGAGCAGGTTCATGATGAGCAGGTTCATGAGGAGCAGGTTCATGATGAGCAGGTTCATGATGAGCAGGTTCATGAGGAGCAGGTTCATGAGGAGCAGGTTCATGAGGAGCAGGTTCATGATGAGCAGGTTCATGATGAGCAGGTTCATGAGGAGCAGGTTCATGAGGAGCAGGTTCATGATGAGCAGGTTCATGAGGAGCAGGTTCATGATGAGCAGGTTAATGATGAGCAGGTGCATGAGGAGCAGGTTCATGATGAGCAGGTTAATGATGAGCAGGTGCATGAGGAGCAGGTTCATGATGAGCAGGTTCATGATGAGCAGGTTCATGATGAGCAGGTTCATGAGGAGCAGGTTCATGATGAGCAGGTTCATGATGAGCAGGTTCATGAGGAGCAGGTTCATGAGGAGCAGGTTCATGAGGAGCAGGTTCATGAGGAGCAGGTTCATGAGGAGCAGGTTCATGATGAGCAGGTTCATGAGGAGCAGGTTCATGAGGAGCAGGTTCATGAGGAGCAGGTTCATGAGGAGCAGGTTCATGAGGAGCAGGTTCATGATGAGCAGGTTCATGATGAGCAGGTTCATGAGGAGCAGGTTCATGAGGAGCAGGTTCATGAGGAGCAGGTTCATGAGGAGCAGGTTCATGATGAGCAGGTTCATGATGAGCAGGTTCATGAGGAGCAGGTTCATGAGGAGCAGGTTCATGAGGAGCAGGTTCATGAGGAGCAGGTTCATGAGGAGCAGGTTCATGATGAGCAGGTTCATGATGAGCAGGTTCATGATGAGCAGGTTCATGAGGAGCAGGTTCATGAGGAGCAGGTTCATTAGGAGCAGGTTCATGATGAGCAGGTTCATGATGAGCAGGTTCATGATGAGCAGGTTCATGAGGAGCAGGTTCATGAGGAGCAGGTTCATGAGGAGCAGGTTCATGAGGAGCAGGTTCATGAGGAGCAGGTTCATGATGAGCAGGTTCATGATGAGCAGGTTCATGAGGAGCAGGTTCATGATGAGCAGGTTCATGCGGAGCAGGTTCATGAGGAGCAGGTTCATGATGAGCAGGTTCATGAGGAGCAGGTTCATGAGGAGCAGGTTCATGAGGAGCAGGTTCATGAGGAGCAGGTTCATGATGAGCAGGTTCATGATGAGCAGGTTCATGAGGAGCAGGTTCATGAGGAGCAGGTTCATGAGGAGCAGGTTCATGAGGAGCAGGTTCATGAGGAGCAGGTTCATGAGGAGCAGGTTCATGATGAGCAGGTTCATGATGAGCAGGTTCATGATGAGCAGGTTCATGAGGAGCAGGTTCATGAGGAGCAGGTTCATTAGGAGCAGGTTCATGAGGAGCAGGTTCATGAGGAGCAGGTTCATGATGAGCAGGTTCATGATGAGCAGGTTCATGAGGAGCAGGTTCATGAGGAGCAGGTTCATGAGGAGCAGGTTCATGATGAGCAGGTTCATGAGGAGCAGGTTCATGAGGAGCAGGTTCATGATGAGCAGGTTCATGAGGAGCAGGTTCATGATGCAGCAGAATGCAAGCTGGTTTTTGTTTATTTTCCTCTTTTGTTTCTATTAAATGTTTCTGTATTTGACCCGTGTGACCCTGACCCTGACCTGTGTGACCCTGACCCGTGTGACCCTGACCCGTGTGACCCTGACCTGTGTGACCCTGACCCATGTGACCTCGACCCGTGTGACCCTGACCCATGACCCTGACCTGTGTGACCCTGACCCATGTGACCTCGACCCGTGTGACCCTGACCCGTGTGACCCTGACCCGTGTGACCCTGACCTGTGTGACCCTGACCCGTGTGACCCTGACCCATGTGACCTCGACCCGTGTGACCCTGACCTGTGTGACCTGACCGTGTGACCCTGACCGTGTGACCCTGACCTGTGTGACCCTGACCCGTGGACCCTGTGTGACCCTGACCTGTGTGACCCTGACCCTGTGTGACCCTGACCCTGTGACCCCTGACCCTGATGTGCCTGACCCTGTGTGACCCGACCGTGTGACCCTGACCCGTGTGACCCTGACCTGTGTGACCCTGACCCATGTGACCTCGACCCATGTGACCCTGACCTGTGTGACCGACCTGTGTGACCCTGACCCATGTGACCTCGACCCATGTGACCCTGACCTGTGTGACCGACCCGTGTGACCCTGACCCATGTGACCCTGACCCGTGTGACCCTGTGACCCGTGTGACCCTGACCCGTGTGACCCTGACCTGACTGTGACCCTGACCCGTGTGACCCTGACCCATGTGACCTCGACCCGTGTGACCCTGACCTGTGTGACCCTGACCCGTGTGACCCTGACCCGTGTGACCCTGACCTGTGTGACCCTGACCCATGTGACCTCGACCCGTGTGACCCTGACCTGTGTGACCGACCTGTGTGACCCTGACCCGTGTGACCCTGACCTGTGTGACCCTGACCCATGTGACCCTGACCTGTGTGACCCTGACCCATGTGACCTCGACCCGTGTGACCCTGACCTGTGTGACCCTGACCTGTGTGACCGACCCGTGTGACCCTGACCCATGTGACCCTGACCTGTGTGACCCTGACCCATGTGACCTCGACCCGTGTGACCCTGACCCGTGTGACCCTGACCTGTGTGACCCTGACCCATGTGACCCTGACCTGTGTGACCCTGACCCATGTGACCTCGACCCATGTGACCCTGACCTGTGTGACCCTGACCTGTGTGACCGACCTGTGTGACCCTGACCCATGTGACCTCGACCCATGTGACCCTGACCTGTGTGACCGACCCGTGTGACCCTGACCCATGTGACCCTGACCCTGACCCATGTGACCCTGACCCGTGTGACCCTGACCTGTGTGACCCTGACCCATGTGACCTCGACCCGTCTGACCCTGACCCGTGTGACCCTGACCCATGTGACCTCGACCCGTGTGACCCTGACCTGTGTGACCCTGACCCGTGTGACCCTGACCCGTGTGACCCTGACCTGTGTGACCGACCTGTGTGACCCTGACCCGTGTGACCCTGACCTGTGTGACCCTGACCCATGTGACCCTGACCTGTGTGACCCTGACCCATGTGACCTCGACCCGTGTGACCCTGACCTGTGTGACCCTGACCCATGTGACCTCGACCCATGTGTGTGTGACCGACCTGTGTGTGACCTCGACCCATGTGACCCTGACCTGTGTGACCCTGACCCGTGTGACCCTGACCCGTGTGACCCTGACCCGTGTGACCCTGACCCGTGTGACCCTGACCCGTGTGACCCTGACCTGTGTGACCCTGACCTGTGTGACCCTGACCCGTGTGACCCTGACCCGTGTGACCCTGACCCGTGTGACCCTGACCCGTGTGACCCTGACCTGTGTGACCCTGACCCGTGTGACCCTGACCCGTGTGACCCTGACCCGTGTGACCCTGACCCGTGTGACCCTGACCTGTGTGACCCTGACCCGTGTGACCCTGACCTATGTGACCTCGACCCGTGTGACCCTGACCTGTGTGACCGACCTGTGTGACCCTGACCCGTGTGACCCTGACCTGTGTGACCCTGACCCATGTGACCCTGACCTGTGTGACCGACCTGTGTGACCCTGACCTGTGTGACCCTGACCCATGTGACCTCGACCCATGTGACCCTGACCTGTGTGACCGACCCGTGTGACCCTGACCCATGTGACCCTGACCCATGTGACCCTGACCCATGTGACCCTGACCCATGTGACCCTGACCCGTGTGACCCTGACCTGTGTGACCCTGACCCATGTGACCTCGACCCGTGTGACCCTGACCCGTGTGACCCTGACCCGTGTGACCCTGACCTGTGTGACCCTGACCCGTGTGACCCTGACCCATGTGACCTCGACCCGTGTGACCCTGACCTGTGTGACCCTGACCCATGTGACCTCGACCCGTGTGACCCTGACCCGTGTGACCCTGACCCATGTGACCTCGACCCGTGTGACCCTGACCACCACCACCATGTTTGACAGTGGGGATGGTGTGTTCAGGGTGATGAGTTGTGTTGCTTTTACGCCAAACATATCGTTTTGCATTGTGGCCAAAAAGTTTGATTTTGGTTTCATCTGACCAGAGCACCTTCTTCCACATGTTTGGTGTGTCTCCCAGGTGGCTTGTGGCAAACTTTATCAAGACTTTTTATGGATATCTTTGAGAAATGGCTTTCTTCTTGCCACTCTTCCATAAAGGCCAGATTTGTTCAGTGCACAACTGATTGTTGTCCTATGGACAGACTCTCCCACCTCAGCTGTAGTTATCTGCAGTTCATCCAGAGTGATCATGGGCCTCTTGACTGCATCTCTGATCAGTCTTCTCCTTGTTTGAGATGAAAGTTTGGAGGGACGGCCGGGTCTTGGTAGATTTGCAGTGGTCTGATACTCCTTCCATTTCAATATAACTGCTTGCACAGTGCTCCTTGAGATGTTTAAAGCTTGGGAAATCTTTTTGTATCCAAATCCGGCTTTAAACTTCTCCACAACAGTATCTCGGACCTGCCTGGTGTGTTCCTTTGTCTTCATGGTTCTCTCTGTGCTTTAAACAGAACCCTGAGACTATCAAAGAGCAGGTGCATTTATACAGAGACTCGATTACACACAGGTGCATTCTATTTATCATCATCAGTCATTTAGGACAACATTGGATCATTCAAAGATCCTCACTGAACTTCTGGACTGAGTTTGCTGCACTGAAAGTAAAGGGGCCCAATAATATTGCACGCCCCACTTTTCAGTTTTTTATTTGTTAAAAAAGTTTAAATTATCCAATAAATTTCGTTCCACTTCACGATTGTGTCCCACTTGTTGTTGATTCATGACAAAAAATTAAAATTGTATATCTTTATGTTTGAAGCCTGAAATGTGGCAAAATGTTGAAAGGTTCAAGGGGGGCCGAATACTTTCGCAAGGCACTGTAAATAAAGATTACTCACTTACTTAAATCGCTCCATTTGTCGTGTCCTCTGCTGTTATGGTTCCACAAGCCGGGCGGGACAGTGGGAATAAACTCTGTGTTTTTGCTTCTTCTACATCTCCTCCTGGTTTCTATGTGACATCACACGACTCCACCCGTTATTAATAATAATAATAATAATACATTTTATTTATATTGCACTTTACATTTCAAAGAAACCTCAAAGTGCTACAACAGGTAAATTAAAATCAGATAAAACAAAATGAACATGACAGTAAAACAAAGCAAGCACAAGAGCAAAAACAAACTAAAAGGCCTTTTTAAATAAATGTGTTTTCAGGCCTTTTTTAAAGGCCTCAACACTCTGGGGAGCCCTCAGGGTCTCTGGCAGGGCGTTCCAGAGTCTAGGGGCAACTGCCTTAAAGGCCCTATCTCCCATTGTGGAGAGCTTGGTCACGGGCTGGTGAAGAGTATGGGTGGAAGTGGACCGTAAGCGCCTTGTGGTGGTGTGTGGAGTAACTAGCTCAGTGAGGTATGTCGGGGCTGTTCCATGGACACATTGGTATGTGAGGAGGCAGATTTTATAGTGGATTCTGTAATGGATGGGCAGCCAATGTAGAGACTGGAGGACAGGGTGATGTGGTCATACTTGCGCCTCCTCGTCAGGATCCTGGCTGCACAGTTCTGGATGTGCTGGAGCTTCAGCAGGCTCTTACCAGGGATCCCGACAAGGAGGGCATTGCAGTAGTCCAGCCTGGAGGAGACAAAGGCATGTACCAATTTCTCAGCATCTGTCTGTGAGAGGGAGGGGCGGAGTTTGGCAATATTTCGTAGATGATGGAAGGACACTTTGCAGAGGTGGCGGATATGATTCTCAAATGAAAGATGAGGATCAAATCTGACCCCTAGGTTTGTAACAGAGGAGGAAAGGGGAATGTTTTGGCCCGAGACATGAATATTGGATATGGTGGATGACTGGATTTGGTGACGGGTGCCAATCAAGATGGCTTCAGTTTTGCTACTATTCAACTGGAGGAAGTTGCTAGTCATCCATGCCTTTATCTCCTCCAGGCAGGTGTGGAGTGTGGCCGGTGGGACTGAGGAGGATGTGGAGTCAATTTTCATGTACAGCTGCGTATCATCAGCGTAACAGTGAAAAGAGACTTGATGGTTTCTGATTACCTGGCCTAGGGGGAGCATGTAGATTGTAAAAAGGACCGGCCCCAGGACCGATCCTTGAGGGACCCCACAGGTATTATTGTATCTAAATATTTGGTAAAGTCAGCGTTTAAAGACTAACTCTGTGGAAAACACACGTCCTCTGGTTTCAGACGCAAACACAGCGGCTCCTGGGGCCGGCCTGAGAACCTGAGGATATTACCATAAGACTCGCTCTGGTTCAATGAAACGGTGACAAATGGATATTTTATTGAAACTATTGTTGAGGGAGATGATCTCGCTGCAGATCGCAATGAATCCTGGGAATATTAAAACATCAAGAGCTCAAATTGGAAAGATGTTTGGAGACGACAGTATTTACTAAACAGTTTAGCGACTGAAGGAAGATCCCACATGTTCCGACAAACAGAAGGGAAGAGGCAGGTTAGATTTACTGAATAGAGGTGAAGTGGATTGTGGAAGGCAGACGTGGAGCGGGACCAAGCCCTGATGATCCAAGATGGCGGCCTGTTCAGATGAATGGCTTATGCTCAGCGGTGCATGGGACACACGGGACCCAGAGATCAGAGGAACTCGCCCATATGTGGTCATTTCTCTGGTCCTCCCGGTTCTGTGCAGTGGACGAGCTCCCATGAAGCTTTGCGCCAAATATTTGTGTGTGGCTCTCATGCACGTGCACAGAGGGGCTCGGCAGCGTTCTGACCAATCGGAGGGCAGCGTTCTGACCAATCGGAGGGCAGCGTTCTGACCAATCGGAGCTGTGTCACAGTTTTGCTTTTATGCCTTTTGTCCTGTTCTCCTCTCCCCCTCCCCTGTGTGTGTGTGTGTGTGTGTGTGTGTGTGTGTGTGTGTGTGTGTGTGTGTGTGTGTGTGTGTGTGTGTGTGTGTGTGTGTGTGTGTGTGTGTGTGTGTGTGTGTGTGTGCAGGGCAGCACAGCTGGCTGCACTCTTCAATCAAGACAGTTGAAAAGCAATGGCTTTCCAGCAGCACTAGTTTGTTTGTGACACTCATGTCAGTAATAGTTTGGCTCTTGTTTTGCATTTTTCAACATTTTTGTACTTACCTCAGTTGTTTTGTATCCAGTTCCTGCCTGTCTTCAACTTACCTGTTTGCTTGTCTGCCCTGCCAAGATCTGATCTGTCCGCCCGCCTGGTATTTCATGATTAATTATCTGCAAACTTCCAAACCTTCAACTTACCTGTCCAATCTCCACTCCAGCCCCTTGGTCCACCTCCGTCTGTCTCCTGGTCACCTGCATTATTTATTTTTGATCCATTTTTTGTAAATAAACGTTTTTCTTGTTTTCTGCATTTGAGTCTTCCTCCTTAACCCGTGACAAGCTGATCAGATCGGGAGTCAGACGAGCAGAGTTTGTGGCAGTAAAGTGTGGATTTTAAGAAAACCGAAGTACAGGACGACAAGGGACACTAAAATCCCCACAAAATCTGATCTTTATGAAAGCTGTAGGTTCTCAGGTTCTCTGATTTAGTTTACATTGAGTTCTATGGGGAAAATGTCTAACTTGATTTTAGTCCGGTTTAGTCTGGTTTAGTCTGCAGCACCAGGAGAGTCCCTGAGCACTTGGTCCTTCAGCCCCAAACTAACTCTGTGTCCTGATATTATTATAAATGCTGCGACTCCACAAACCTTTTCTACTTCAAAAACATCATTACCTTTGCAAAAATAATATGTTTAGATATGGACGGATCATGCGGCTTCCGTACCTGTGTGTGTTTGTATTCTATCATTTCACAAACCCAGCAGACACACACACACATGTGCAATTTATAAGAATGATTAATAATATATTCTAAGGCCAATTTCTGATGTAAATGTGATGTTGTGACGAAATTTCTTTATTTTGAAAGAACAGCACTAACATAGACACACACAAACACACACAAACACACACAGGCAAAGTCTCAATCCTAATCCTGTTAGATCTGAGTGCTGCCTTTGACACCGTCGACCATGAGATCCTCTTACAGAGACTAGAGGACTGGGTTGGCGTCGCTGGCACCGCCCTAAGTTGGTTTAGGTCTTACCTTGAAGACAGGAAGTACTTTGTGGAGATTGGAAACTGTGTCTCAGATCATATGGCCCTGACCTGTGGAGTACCACAGGGGTCGATCCTGGGACCTCTTCTGTTCAATCTCTACATGCTGCCGTTAGGTCAGTTAATACGCAGAAACAAAGTGTCCTATCATAACTATGCAGACGACACTCAGATCTATGTCTCACTGACTGCAGGAGAACATGGACCAGTGGACTCACTCCTTCACTGTATCCAACAGATCAGTGAGTGGATGCAAAACAACTTCCTTCAGCTAAACGCAGACAAAACTGAAATGATTGTCTTTGGTCCCCAGAAACAAAGAGAGAGCGTCATCTGTCACCTACAGTCTCTCTCCCTAAAACCTTCAAACAAAGTTAGAAATCTAGGGGTAATACTGGACTCAGACTTAAATTTTAATAGCCACATCAAATCAGTAACATCAGCAGCTTTTTACCATCTAAAAAACATTTCCAGGATCAAAAACATAGTGTCTAAAGCAGACTTGGAGATTCTTATCCATGCATTTGTCTCCAGTAGGTTAGACTACTGCAATGGCCTGCTCACAGGTCTGTCCAAACAGGCTGTAAAACAGCTGCAGTACATTCAAAATGCAGCAGCTCCAGTCCTGACTAGAACCAGGAAGTACGACCATATTAGTCCTGACTAGAACCAGGAAGTACGACCACATTAGTCCTGACTAGAACCAGGAAGTACGACCACATTAGTCCTGACTAGAACCAGGAAGTACGACCACATTAGTCCTGACTAGAACCAGGAAGTACGACCACATTAGTCCTGACTAGAACCAGGAAGTACGACCACATTAGTCCTGACTAGAACCAGGAAGTACGACCACATTAGTCCTGACTAGAACCAGGAAGTACGACCATATTAGTCCTGACTAGAACCAGGAAGTACGACCACATTAGTCCTGACTAGAACCAGGAAGTACGACCACATTAGTCCTGACTAGAACCAGGAAGTACGACCACATTAGTCCTGACTAGAACCAGGAAGTACGACCACATTAGTCCTGACTAGAACCAGGAAGTACGACCACATTAGTCCTGACTAGAACCAGGAAGTACGACCACATTAGTCCTGACTAGAACCAGGAAGTACGACCACATTAGTCCGTCTGACCAGAACCAGGAGTACGACCACATTAGTCCTGACTAGAACCAGGAAGTACGACCATATTAGTCCTGACTAGAACCAGGAAGTACGACCATATTAGTCCTGACTAGAACCAGGAAGTACGACCACATTAGTCCTGACTAGAACCAGGAAGTACGACCACATTAGTCCTGACTAGAACCAGGAAGTACGACCATATTAGTCCTGACTAGAACCAGGAAGTACGACCACATTAGTCCTGACTAGAACCAGGAAGTACGACCACATTAGTCCTGACTAGAACCAGGAAGTACGACCACATTAGTCCTGACTAGAACCAGGAAGTACGACCACATTAGTCCTGACTAGAACCAGGAAGTACGACCATATTAGTCCTGACTAGAACCAGGAAGTACGACCATCATTAGTCCTGACAAGAACCAGGAAGTACGACCACATTAGTCCTGACTAGAACCAGGAAGTACGACCATATTAGTCCTGACTAGAACCAGGAAGTACGACCACATTAGTCCTGACAAGAACCA
Source organism: Knipowitschia caucasica (assembly GCA_964034765.1). Lineage (NCBI taxonomy): Eukaryota > Metazoa > Chordata > Actinopteri > Gobiiformes > Gobiidae > Knipowitschia > Knipowitschia caucasica. Next base: position 22,399,932 of record OZ035845.1, on the reverse strand, counting down.
GGAAGTACGACCACATTAGTCCTGACTAGAACCAGGAAGTACGACCACATTAGTCCTGACTAGAACCAGGAAGTATGACCACATTAGTCCTGACTAGAACCAGGAAGTACGACCATATTAGTCCTGACTAGAACCAGGAAGTACGACCACATTAGTCCTGACTAGAACCAGGAAGTACGACCACATTAGTCCTGACTAGAACCAGGAAGTACGACCACTTTAGTCCTGACTAGAACCAGGAAGTACGACCATATTAGTCCTGACTAGAACCAGGAAGTACGACCATATTAGTCCTGACTAGAACCAGGAAGTACGACCACATTAGTCCTGACTAGAACCAGGAAGTACGACCACATTAGTCCTGACTAGAACCAGGAAGTACGACCATATTAGTCCTGACTAGAACCAGGAAGTACGACCACATTAGTCCTGACTAGAACCAGGAAGTACGACCATATTAGTCCTGACAAGAACCAGGAAGTACGACCACATTAGTCCTGACTAGAACCAGGAAGTACGACCACATTAGTCCTGACTAGAACCAGGAAGTACGACCACATTAGTCCTGACTAGAACCAGGAAGTACGACCATATTAGTCCTGACTAGAACCAGGAAGTACGACCATATTAGTCCTGACTAGAACCAGGAAGTACGACCACATTAGTTTAGTCCTGACTAGAACCAGGAAGTACGACCACATTAGTCCTGACTAGAACCAGGAAGTACGACCAGATTAGTCCTGACTAGAACCAGGAAGTACGACCACATTAGTCCTGACAAGAACCAGGAAGTACGACCACATTAGTCCTGACTAGAACCAGGAAGTACGACCATATTAGTCCTGACTAGAACCAGGAAGTACGACCACATTAGTCCTGACTAGAACCAGGAAGTACGACCACATTAGTCCTGACAAGAACCAGGAAGTACGACCACATTAGTCCTGACTAGAACCAGGAAGTACGACCACATTAGTCCTGACTAGAACCAGGAAGTACGACCACATTAGTCCTGACTAGAACCAGGAAGTACGACCACATTAGTCCTGACTAGAACCAGGAAGTACGACCACATTAGTCCTGACTAGAACCAGGAAGTACGACCACATTAGTCCTGACTAGAACCAGGAAGTACGACCACATTAGTCCTGACTAGAACCAGGAAGTACGACCACATTAGTCCTGACTAGAACCAGGAAGTACGACCACATTAGTCCTGACTAGAACCAGGAAGTACGTACGACCATATTAGTCCTGACTAGAACCAGGAAGTACGACCACATTAGTCCTGACTAGAACCAGGAAGTACGACCATATTAGTCCTGACTAGAACCAGGAAGTACGACCATATTAGTCCTGACTAGAACCAGGAAGTACGACCACATTAGTTTAGTCCTGACTAGAACCAGGAAGTACGACCATATTAGTCCTGACTAGAACCAGGAAGTACGACCACATTAGTCCTGACTAGAACCAGGAAGTACGACCACATTAGTCCTGACTAGAACCAGGAAGTACGACCACATTAGTCCTGACTAGAACCAGGAAGTACGACCACATTAGTCCAGTCCTCAGGTCCCTGCACTGGCTTCCTGTGGCTCAGAGAATAGACTTTAAAACAGCTCTGCTTGTTACAAGTCTCTCCATGGCCTCGCACCAAAATATATCAGTGACATGTTAGTCCCATATGAACCAGCCCGGACTCTGAGGAGCACAGGGACTGGACTCCTGCTGGGACTCTGAGGAGCACAGGGACTGGACTCCTGCTGGGACTCTGAGGAGCACAGGGACTGGACTCCTGCTGGGACTCTGAGGAGCACAGGGACTGGACTCCTGCTGGGACTCTGAGGAGCACAGGGACTGGCCTCCTGCTGGGACTCTGAGGAGCACAGGGACTGGACTCCTGCTGGGACTCTGAGGAGCACAGGGACTGGCCTCCTGCTGGGACTCTGAGGAGCACAGGGACTGGACTCCTGCTGGGACTCTGAGGAGCACAGGGACTGGACTCCTGCCGGGACTCTGAGGAGCACAGGGACTGGACTCCTGCTGGGACTCTGAGGAGCACAGGGACTGGACTCCTGCTGGGACTCTGAGGAGCACAGGGACCGGCCTCCTGCTGGGACTCTGAGGAGCACAGGGACTGGACTCCTGCTGGGACTCTGAGGAGCACAGGGACTGGCCTCCTGCTGGGACTCTGAGGAGCACAGGGACTGGACTCCTGCTGGGACTCTGAGGAGCACAGGGACTGGACTCCTGCTGGGACTCTGAGGAGCACAGGGACTGGACTCCTGCTGGGACTCTGAGGAGCACAGGGACTGGCCTCCTGCTGGGACTCTGAGGAGCACAGGGACTGGACTCCTGCTGGGACTCTGAGGAGCACAGGGACTGGACTCCTGCTGGGACTCTGAGGAGCACAGGGACTGGCCTCCTGCTGGGACTCTGAGGAGCACAGGGACTGGACTCCTGCTGGGACTCTGAGGAGCACAGGGACTGGACTCCTGCTTGGACTCTGAGGAGCACAGGGACTGGACTCCTGCTGGGACTCTGAGGAGCACAGGGACTGGACTCCTGCTGGGACTCTGAGGAGCACAGGGACTGGACTCCTGCTGGGACTCTGAGGAGCACAGGGACTGGACTCCTGCTGGGACTCTGAGGAGCACAGGGACTGGCCTCCTGCTGGGACTCTGAGGAGCACAGGGACTGGACTCCTGCTGGGACTCTGAGGAGCACAGGGACTGGACTCCTGCTGGGACTCTGAGGAGCACAGGGACTGGACTCCTGCTGGGACTCTGAGGAGCACAGGGACTGGACTCCTGCTGGGACTCTGAGGAGCACAGGGACTGGACTCCTGCTGGGACTCTGAGGAGCACAGGGACTGGACTCCTGCTGGGACTCTGAGGAGCACAGGGACTGGACTCCTGCTGGGACTCTGAGGAGCACAGGGACTGGACTCCTGCTGGGACTCTGAGGAGCACAGGGACTGGACTCCTGCTGGGACTCTGAGGAGCACAGGGACTGGACTCCTGCTGGGACTCTGAGGAGCACAGGGACTGGACTCCTGCTGGGACTCTGAGGAGCACAGGGACTGGACTCCTGCTGGGACTCTGAGGAGCACAGGGACTGGACTCCTGCTGGGACTCTGAGGAGCACAGGGACTGGACTCCTGCTGGGACTCTGAGGAGCACAGGGACTGGACTCCTGCTGGGACTCTGAGGAGCACAGGGACTGGACTCCTGTTAGTGCCCAGAGTCAGAACTAAACATGGGGAGGCTGCTTTTCAGATTCATGCTGCTAAAATCTGGAACAGTCTTCCTGAAGATGTGAGACAGGCCTCCTCTCTGACAATGTTTAAAACCAGGTTAAAGACAGTTCTGTTTAGCTGTGCTACAACTGAGGGATTTTATATTTTTATCTTTCTTTTTAATGTTCTGTGATTATTTATGATTTTAATGCTTTCTTGTTCTGTTCAGCACTTTGAATTGCCTTGTGTATGAATTGTGCTATATAAATAAACTTGCCTTGCCACACACACACACACATAGACACACAGAGACACACACAGACACACACACACACACAGAGACACACACAGAGACACACACATAGACACAGACACACACACACACATAGACACAGACACACAGAGACACACACACACACACACACACACACACACAAACACACACACACACACACAAACACACACACACACACACACACAGAGACACACACACACACATAGACACAGACACACACACACACAGAGACACACACACACAGACATACACACACAGAGACACACACAGACACACGCATAGACACACACATACACACACAGACACACACTCCGCAGCCTTGACCCGAGGCCGTTGTGTCAAAGGAGCAAAGGGACAACTTTCTGAAAGCCCAATGTTCTGACGCACAATAGCTTTGCAGTCAGAAACATAAACGTGTGTTTCTGACTGAGATTATGTTAAAGCACTGTTTTTAATTCATGTCAGTTATTTTTATTTTTGACTAGTTTTGTATCACAGCAGTAGTTTCTCTGAGGACTTTACAAACTGTCAAACACAGAGAATAAACCGTCAGCACTGTCTCAAACTAATAAACAATTAATAAATACAAAAATTAAGATTTACAGATTGAGAAAAGGCTCGACTCCAGGACACTGGGTTTTATGACTGCACTGATCCAACAGGTGGTTCTGTCACTGATCCAACAGGTGGTTCTGTCACTGATCCAACAGGTGGTTCTGTCACTGATCCAACAGGTGGTTCTGTCACTGATCCAACAGGTGGTTCTGTCACTGATCCAACAGGTGGTTCTGTCACTGATCCAACAGGTGGTTCTGTCACTGATCCAACAGGTGGTTCTGTCACTGATCCAACAGGTGGTTCTGTCACTGATCCAACAAGTGGTTCTAGATAAACAGCGGTCTAGACTTTAGAACATTTAAAAACAAACCCCAGATGTGACGGGGGTAATGTGTTCTCTTTTTACTCAGTCTGTAAATGAGCAGCTGCGATTCTGGACCTGTGCGTTTAGGTCCAGACCACACTGCAACGATCCAACCTTTCAGAAATAAAAAGGCAAATTTCCCACGCTCAAAAAGAACCTTGACTTTTGAAATCTGAGCTGTAGACGACAGAATCACGAAGTCAATACACGTTTCATATTCTTGCATTTTGACACACGGCTCAACCTTGCCTTTGTCGCTCATTCAATCATCTCTAACTGAAAAAAAAACCCTCTGCCGTCGAGATCTGAGACTCACCCGCTCCTGAAAGCATTCAATCAACAACCTTCCAGACTCTTCCATCGCAGCGTTTCTTCCGCGGCGCCTTAAGTCAGTGTCAAGCGTCCAGCCCAGTGTGGCGCTCTTAACTCCCGGAGCCTGTGATCATCTGGGCATGAAGTGGCAGAAGATTGCTGCATTATGTCGTCCAATTTGTCCGAGGAGCCTGAGCCGAGCAAAGGTGAAAAATGGAACGCCGCGGCAATCACAGCAATCAGTGCGGGTCAGCGGACGCTAATGAGTGGCGGCCATTTTGAGGACTTCATTAGCGACACATAGCAGGGAGGAATAGATGACAGTGGTCTGGTGTTATTGGCTAAACGGGAGCGCAAATATACACAGACATCGATCAGGCCGGAGGACGTGCGGCCGCCATGTTGTTTACTCAGCGCCGCCATAGCTTCATTTCAATGCATGGTTTCTGCGGGCGACCTTGGGGAATGGCCGTGGCTTCTGTGTGTCTGTAAATGTTCTGTGTGTGTCTGTAAATGTGTGTGTGTGTGTGGCTTTGAAAGGTTTGGAAAGTATGTAGCAATGGCTTCTTTGATGCAATCTGTTTGGCCTTAAAGTAGAAAAGCAGAAGCCTCGATTGAGCGTTAAGTGGAAGACACGTATGGTTTGGAGCGTAGTTGTCTGTGCACACTGGAGACTTTTTGCTAATGTATTCCAATGTGGGTTTTTTTACTGCAAATGGCAAATAAATAAACTGAACTGAACTGAACTGAACTATAGTCTGAGTCCAACAGATGTTAGGGATCAATGTCACACATGTCCAGAGTCATCAGCACAGAACATGTCGTTAAAACCCTCGGGCTGGATGGTCCGTGTACGTCTGGATGTGAGGCAGAAACTCTTCAAGGAGCTCTTTCTACTCAGTTTGTTTCTGTACAGCCCTGATTCACAACAAGAGGACTTTACTAAATAGTTTCGCCAACAACAGAAAACACAGGGATAAAAGCAAAAGGAGACATTGGTCCATAGCGTAGAGGTGTGTCCAGTGCATAGACCCTCCCACATCGATAATGGACATTTAGATGAGGAAACAAATCCATGCCAACAATGTGCATATTCTATATTTAGTGTCTGGAGAAACCTTGTTGAGAGGCAACAAAAGGAGGCGTGGATTCAGAATTCCAATCATGGAAATGCATAATGTAAATTATCCGGCTGTATATGAAGCTCTTCTCTTCTTCATCTCTGTAGAATTGAACAGTTGGTGTCAGATTGGCCTCTTACTTCATCAACTCCCTCTCGTTAAAAAGCTACAATTTACCGTAATGAGCACATAGTGAGCCGGGGAAGTGGGAAATCCTTACGAACAAACAAGAACCCATTTCATATTAAAGTGACAGAATTAGATGCTTTTGTTGTTGATGTTTATGACATTACTGAGAACAACGACATGTGAAGTCTTTGAGCGTCTGAAAAGCTCTGTACATAAAACCAGTGCATTATTTGTATTGTGCCGCAGTCTACATGTGGCAGGTCTGTGGTTCCCGGGCCTCAGCGTGACAGCCCTGTGTATTCACACCTATGCACTCATAATGAATAATACTTATGTCAGAAAGACTCTTGCACTAAAGCGTCAAAAACAGAGTTGAAAAGCAGCTCTTCAAGGACAAGTTGGAAACACAATGGACGGTTATTATTGTGGAGTTTATCATTTCCGAGCGGGTTTTTGCTACTTTTCTCTTCGACCTTGAGTGGTGCTGTCGTTCTGCATACTATAGTCTTTCTTTTAACACATGCAGTTTGTCTGGGAACAGAACGAGAGGAGAGTGGATCTCAGGGACGAGCTTAAAAAGTCTGAAGTCTTAAGTAAGTCATCACATATAAGAGCTTAGACGACACATAAAGACAGAGTCCAGCGGCAAAGTTATTTTATGATATGAATGTTCCTTCAGTTCCATGGCTCAGTGAAGACGTGAGTTTTATTATAATTAGAATTCCACCAATGACAAAAGAAAAGTGGTTCTTAAAGCGGCCGGACTAAAAGAATCAAGCCTCTGTTTGTTACCGAGCCTTTTGTAGAGCAGTCTCTCTGCTCCCACTGACGTCTGCTGTCGCTGTGTCCCTGGGCAAGATACTTAACCCCACATTGCCCGAAGCCCCCGCTGAAAGACCAAGGCTGTATCTTTGTGGAAGCAGCAGCTTCTCCCCGTGACCCACCTCCTGCTGCAGGATCAGGGGCCGGTGCAGCTCTGATCGGCACTTTACAGCCGCCCCACTGTGGTGTGATGTGTCTCCCATCACAGCACTAACCAGGCCCTGCCCTGCTTACCATCTGATACAATAAAGAAAGGATGAGGTCTGATTTGTTTTAACTCTTACAGGATCCCAGAGAGAGTGTATATTTGTCTTGTTTGCCGCTGTGTGTGACTCAGTTTCTCCGACGCTCTGGACTCGGCTCTGGCTCTTATTCCATTGCTGTTCTTTTTCTTTTTTCTTGCTAATCTTCCCGCCTGTGGCTAAGCTTATTAAGCCTCTTGATAACAATTAAATCCTGAGACCTTTTGCTTATCAGCTCGTCCTATTGGCCCCGCAAATTACTGCCACCACATTTTTCACCAGGACTCAACTTTCTGGTATAATTACAGCTATATTTCAGAGAGTTCTGCCGCTGATAAAACACACAACGTGCAATCATCGCAAAACCTTCTTCTGTCTGAGGCAGCGAGGGGTCTGGGTTTGTTGGTTTGATACTTTGTCTCAGAGCAAGAGAAGAACAAATGAACAGGAGATGTCCATTAACTCTGATCTCTCTCTCTGTCTCTCTCTCTCTCTCTCTCTCTCTGTCTCTCTCTCTCTGTCTCTCTCTCTCTCTCTGGTCTCTCTCTCTCTCTGGTCTCTCTCTCTCTGGTCTCTCTCCCTCTGTCTCTCTCTGGTCTCTCTCACTCTGTCTCTCTCTCTCTCTGGTCTCTCTCTCTGTCTCTCTCTCTCTGGTCTCTCTCTCTGTCTCTCTCTCTCTGGTCTCTCTCACTCTCTCTCTCTGTCTCTCTCTCTCTCTGGTCTCTCTCTCTCTCACTCTCTCTCTCTCTCTCTCTGGTCTCTCTCTCTCTCTCAGTCGTATAGACGTAAGAACTGATGCTTTATTTCCTCATTCCAAGGGAGACATTTCTGTATCTGTTTAAAACCAGATCCTTTTCCTTTGTTGTTGATGTAAGATACATTTAGACACATTTAGAAATTGTTATCTTATTGTTCATCACTTATTGCAGTGTTTGACATAATGTTGTGAAGCTACTGAAAGTAAAGTCGGTCTAAACTCAGAGAGAGAGAGAGAGAGAGAGAGAGACCGCAGACAGATGTGAACAAAGGGACTTTAGGTTAAGCTTCTGGTCATCAGTCAATCGCTCGAGCGTTTAAAGTTTAAAGTACGATCTCTGTAGAAGTCTGTGGCAGAGAGAGAGAGCTGTGGCAGAGAGAGAGAGCTGTGGCAGAGAGAGAGAGCTGTGGCAGAGAGAGAGAGCTGTGGCAGAGAGAGAGAGCTGTGGTCGAGTGAAAGACTTATTCTGATCATGTCCGAGAGAAAAGGGCGAAGGAAGTGACCTGTGATGGAGAAAGGACCAGGAGCAGTTATGTATTTATACAGACACAGGCTGTGGTTAAAACAGTCCATCACAGAGGACTCATTTATTTGTCATATGCAGCAAAACCACAGTGGAATACATTTACAAAAGTCCTCTGGTCTCTCGCTGGTCTCTCTGGTCTCTCTGGTCTCTCTCTGGTCTCTCTCTCTTTGGTCTCTCTGGTCTCTCTCTGGTCTCTCTCTCGGGTCTCTCTCTCTGGTCTCTCTCTGGTCTCCCTCTGGTCTCCCTCTCGGGTCTCTCTCTCTGGTCTCTCTCTGGTCTCCCTCTGGTCTCCCTCTGGTCTCTCTCTCGGGTCTCTCTCTCTGGTCTCTCTCTCTGGTCTCTCTCTCTGGTCTCTCTCTGGTCTCTCTCTCTGGTCTCTCTCTGGTCTCTCTCTCTGGTCTCTCTCTGGTCTCTCTCTGGTCTCTCTCTCTGGTCTCTCTCTCTGGTCTCTCTCTGGTCTCTCTCTCAGGTCTCTCTCCTGGTTTTATTCCTTGTTTTGTCGTTAATGATTTGAGAATCATAACGAGACCTTTTTTAGTTCTGTGCCACATGGTACTTTACCAGTGAGATTAGCTCCACGCGGTGAGTTCTGGCGCCCGGATCACAGACTTTCTGATTGGTGAAACGGTGGAGGGCGGGACATCGAAATGAAAACAATAACAAGATTTAGAGGCTGGAAAAGTAATTTAGAAATTCAAATATCTCTGAACTACTGTTATCAGTTAAAGAAGTATTGGAAAAGAGCGTTTTATTATTATGACAGATAAGGGCCCTTTAAAAATGACAGATTAGGGCCCTTTAATGACGACAGATTAGGGCCCTTTAATGAGGACAGATTAGGGCCCTTTAATGATGACAGATTAGGGCCCTTTAATGATGACAGATTAGGGCCCTTTAATGATGATAGATTAGGGCCCTTTAATGATGACAGATTAGGGCCCTTTAATGATGACAGATTAGGGCCCTTTAATGATGATAGATTAGGGCCCTTTAATGATGACAAATTAGGGCCCTTTAATGATGACAGATTAGGGCCCTTTAATGATGACAGATTAGGGCCCTTTAATGATGATAGATTAGGGCCCTTTAATGATGACAGATTAGGGCCCTTTAATGATGACAGATTAGGGCCCTTTAATGATGACAGATTAGGGCCCTTTAATGATGACAGATTAGGGCCCTTTAATGATGACAGATTAGGGACCTTTAATGATGACAGATTAGGGCCCTTTAATGATGACAGATTAGGGCCCTTTAATGATGATAGATTAGGGCCCTTTAATGATGACAGATTAGGGCCCTTTAATGATGACAGATTAGGGACCTTTAATGATGACAGATTAGGGACCTTTAATGATGACAGATTAGGGACCTTTAATGATGACAGATTAGGGCCCTTTAATGATGACAGATTAGGGCCCTTTAATGATGATAGATTAGGGCCCTTTAATGAGGACAGATTAGGGCCCTTTAATGATGACAGATTAAGGCCCTTTAATGATGACAGATTAGGGCCCTTTAATGATGACAGATTAGGGCCCTTTAATGATGACAGATTAGGGCCCTTTAATGATGACAGATTAGGGCCCTTTAATGATGACAGATTAGGGACCCTTTAATGATGACAGATTAGGGCCCTTTAATGATGACAGATTAGGGCCCTTTAATGATGACAGATTAGGGCCCTTTAATGATGACAGATTAGGGCCCTTTAATGATGACAGATTAGGGCCCTTTAATGAGGACAGATTAGGGCCCTTTAATGATGACAGATTAGGGCCCTTTAATGATGACAGATTAGGGCCCTTTAATGATGACAGATTAGGGCCCTTTAATGATGACAGATTAGGGCCCTTTAATGATGACAGATTAGGGCCCTTTAATGATGACAGATTAGGGCCCTTTAATGATGACAGATTAGGACCCTTTAATTATGACAGATTAGGGCCCTTTAATGATGACAGATTAGGGCCCTTTAATGATGACAGATTAGGGCCCTTTAATGATGACAGATTAGGGCCCTTTAATGATGACAGATTAGGACCCTTTAATGATGACAGATTAGGGCCCTTTAATGATGACAGATTAGGGCCCTTTAATGATGACTGGACATGAAAACCTTGCTTTAAATGTAAATCTATTGCTACTAGTTTTTTAAATGTTGTTTCTAGAGAGTCCAAGGGCCAGAGCTGATGTGAGTGGATCCTGGGAACACTGTGAGGACAAAGGGTAAAATGAGACAAAATGGCGCTCGATCCCACCTTAAATAACTGAGGATTCCACACTTAACCGTCTCCTCGTGCGGATGAGAAGAATCTGTGAGTTCATAACCGCTGATAATCCCCGTGGGTGAGAAGGAGAAGGCTGCGGTGGCTTTGGGCTTTGTTCGAGTGCGTAGAAAAGGTGGAGACGCTGATAAGAAAAACAGAATGGCTCTGAAATGACTTCATATTAACACGTCCTCTGCCCCTGAAGCGCGGCGGCGGCGGCGGCGGCGGCGGCGGCGGCGACGTGTGGACCCGCCATGAACCTTTCCACCAGAAAACACAGACCACTTCTTTGTTTTAGAGACGAAGGAAAGTCTCTGTCTGAGGTAAAAAGGTGTAAGAAGAAACCCCAGAGCTGAGGCGCCGCTCTGAAGCAAAATGAGAAATATTTCTGACAAACTGATTTTATGAAATGTTGACGAACGAATGAGACTCAGAAACTCGCTTCATCGCTCACCGGGACAAAAACAGGCCGTTAGCCAAACCGGTTATTAGCGCTTCCTTGGCAAAGACCAGTGAATATATTTGTTTTCATCACGGCTAAGCTTGAATAAATTAATGGATTATTAAATCTTCACAAGGCTTCCATCTCGCAGCCATATGTTGATCCTCGTTTGAAGAGCGCTGAGTTTGTTTTTAAGAGTTTTTAAGGTAAAAATATTGTTAGAATCCGAGTTTCACAAACACTTTTCATGGTTACATCAAAGGTCACTATTAGATTAAAACACATGTAGCCGTTCTATTCTGAGTAATTATCCAGTTTTCCATTGTTTGCAGCTGGGAACACCCTTTAAGTCTCCAACCTGTGGCTCAGGAGCTAACAGTAGCTCACCAGCCCATTTCAGGTAGCTCCCCAAAGGATTTAGTATTTAACAAATGATCTTGAATGAATACATTTGGAGTCACTACATATCTATTATTAGTATAAATATGGGGTTATACAGAAGAGTATTTTTTCCTTGTGTTTTCCATGTTTTGTCCAAATTATTAGATATAGATGTAAAAAGGAGTAGCTCTCTGCCTCTGCTGTTGTGTGAAAGTAGCTCTCCAAAAGAAACAGGTTGGAGCTTCCCACAAAGAGCTACTTTCAGAACAAAAAAGACAGAGTTTCTCCTTTAGGCCGCTCAGAATAAATCAATACTGTAGAATCATCTCGTTGGATTCACTGTAAACCATCCATTTTCTTCCACTTCATCCGTTGCCGGGTCATCAGGGCAGCAGTCTAAGCAGAGACGCTCAGACTTCCCTCTCCACAGACACCTCCTCCAGCTCATCTGACCCCGAGGCGTTCCCAGAGAGAGACATAGTCCCTCTGTGTCCTGGTCTCCTCCTGGTCTCCTCCTGGTCTCCTCCCTCTGTGTCCTGGGTCTCCTCCTGGTCTCCTCCCTCTGTGTCCTGGGTCTCCTCCTGGTCTCCTCCCTCTGTGTCCTGGGTCTCCTCCTGGTCTCCTCCCTCTGTGTCCTGGGTCTCCTCCTGGTCTCCTCCCTCTGTGTCCTGGTCTCCTCCTGGTCTCCTCCCTCTGTGTCCTGGGTCTCCTCCTGGTCTCCTCCCTCTGTGTCCTGGTCTCCTCCTGGTCTCCTCCCTCTGTGTCCTGGGTCTCCTCCTGGTCTCCTCCCTCTGTGTCCTGGTCTCCTCCTGGTCTCCTCCCTCTGTGTCCTGGGTCTCCTCCTGGTCTCCTCCCTCTGTGTCCTGGGTCTCCTCCAGGTCTCCTCCCTCTGTGTCCTGGTCTCCTCCTGGTCTCCTCCCTCTGTGTCCTGGGTCTCCTCCTGGTCTCCTCCCTCTGTGTCCTGGTCTCCTCCCTCTGTGTCCTGGTCTCCTCCCTCTGTGTCCTGGGTCTCCTCCTGGTCTCCTCCCTCTGTGTCCTGGGTCTCCTCCTGGTCTCCTGTCTCTGTGCCCTGGGTCTCCTCCTGGTCTCCTGTCTCTGTGCCCTGGGTCTCCTCCTGGTCTCCTGTCTCTGTGCCCTGGGTCTCCTCCTGGTCTCCTGTCTCTGTGTCCTGGGTCTCCTCCTGGTCTCCTCCCTCTGTGTCCTGGGTCTCCTCCTGGTCTCCTCCCTCTGTGTCCTGGTCTCCTCCTGGTCTCCTCCCTCTGTGTCCTGGGTCTCCTCCTGGTCTCCTCCCTCTGTGTCCTGGTCTCCTCCTGGTCTCCTCCCTCGTTGTCCTGGGTCTCCTCCTGGTCTCCTCCCTCTGTGTCCTGGTCTCCTCCTGGTCTCCTCCCTCTGTGTCCTGGGTCTCCTCCTGGTCTCCTCCCTCTGTGTCCTGGGTCTCCTCCTGGTCTCCTCCCTCTGTGTCCTGGGTCTCCTCCTGGTCTCCTCCCTCTGTGTCCTGGGTCTCCTCCTGGTCTCCTCCCTCTGTGTCCTGGGTCTCCTCCTGGTCTCCTCCCTCTGTGTCCTGGTCTCCTCCTGGTCTCCTCCTCTTGTCCTGGTCTCCTCCTCGTGTCCTGGTCTCCTCCTGGTCTCCTCCCTCTGTGTCCTGGGTCTCCTCCTGGTCTCCTCCCTCTGTGTCCTGGGTCTCCTCCTGGTCTCCTCCCTCTGTGTCCTGGGTCTCCTCCTGGTCTCCTCCTCTGTGCCTGGTCTCCTCCTGGTGTCTGGTCTCCTCCTGGTCTCCTCCCTCTGTGTCCTGGGTCTCCTCCTGGTCTCCTCCCTCTGTGTCCTGGTCTCCTCCTGGTCTCCTCCCTCTGTGTCCTGGGTCTCCTCCTGGTCTCCTCCCTCTGTGTCCTGGGTCCCTCCTGGTCTCCTCCCTCTGTGTCCTGGTCTCCTCCTGGTCTCCTCCCTCTGTGTCCTGGGTCTCCTCCTGGTCTCCTCTCTGTGTCCTGGTCCTCCTCTGTGTCCTGGGTCTCCTCCTGGTCTCCTGTCTCTGTGCCCTGGGTCTCCTCCTGGTCTCCTGTCTCTGTGCCCTGGGTCTCCTCCTGGTCTCCTGTCTCTGTGCCCTGGGTCTCCTCCTGGTCTCCTGTCTCTGTGTCCTGGGTCTCCTCCTGGTCTCCGTCCTCTGTGTCCTGGGTCTCCTCCTGGTCTCCTCCCTCTGTGTCCTGGGTCTCCTCCTGGTCTCCTCCCTCTGTGTCCTGGTCTCCTCCTGGTCTCCTCCCTCTGTGTCCTGGGTCTCCTCCTGGTCTCCTCCCTCTGTGTCCTGGTCTCCTCCTGGTCTCCTCCCTCTGTGTCCTGGGTCTCCTCCTGGTCTCCTCCCTCTGTGTCCTGGTCTCCTCCTGGTCTCCTCCTCTGTGTCCTGGGTCTCCTCCTGGTCTCCTCCCTCTGTGTCCTGGGTCTCCTCCTGGTCTCCTGTCTCTGTGCCCTGGGTCTCCTCCTGGTCTCCTGTCTCTGTGCCCTGGGTCTCCTCCTGGTCTCCTGTCTCTGTGCCCTGGGTCTCCTCCTGGTCTCCTGTCTCTGTGCCCTGGGTCTCCTCCTGGTCTCCTGTCTCTGTGCCCTGGGTCTCCTCCTGGTCTCCTGTCTCTGTGCCCTGGGTCTCCTCCTGGTCTCCTGTCTCTGTGTCCTGGGTCTCCTCCTGGTCTCCTCCCTCTGTGTCCTGGTCTCCTCCTGGTCTCCTCCCTCTGTGTCCTGGTCTCCTCCTGGTCTCCTCCCTCTGTGTTCCTGGGTCTCCTCCTGGTCTCCTCCCTCTGTGTCCTGGGTCTCCTCCTGGTCTCCTCCCTCTGTGTCCTGGGTCTCCTCCTGGTCTCCTCCCTCTGTCTGTCCCCGGTCCTCCTCCTGGTCTCCTCCTCTGTGTGCCTGGGTCTCCTCCTGGTCTCCTCCCTCTGTGCCTGGGTCTCCTCCTGGTCTCCTGTCTCTGTGCCCTGGGTCTCCTCCTGGTCTCCTGTCTCTGTGCCCTGGGTCTCCTCCTGGTCTCCTGTCTCTGTGCCTGGGTCTCCTCCTGGTCTCCTCCCTCTGTGTCCTGGGTCTCCTCCTGGTCTCCTGTCTCTGTGCCCTGGGTCTCCTCCTGGTCTCCTGTCTCTGTGTCCTGGGTCTCCTCCTGGTCTCCTCCTCTGTGTCCTGGTCTCCTCCTGGTCTCCTCCCTCTGTGTCCTGGGTCTCCTCCTGGTCTCCTGTCTCTGTGCCCTGGGTCTCCTCCTGGTCTCCTGTCTCTGTGCCCTGGGTCTCCTCCTGGTCTCCTGTCTCTGTGCCCTGGGTCTCCTCCTGGTCTCCTCCCTCTGTGTCCTGGGTCTCCTCCTGGTCTCCTGTCTCTGTGTCCTGGGTCTCCTCCTGGTCTCCTCCTCTGTGTCCTGGGTCTCCTCCTGGTCTCCTCCCTCTGTGTCCTGGTCTCCTCCTGGTCTCCTCCCTCTGTGTCCTGGTCTCCTCCTGGTCTCCTCCCTCTGTGTCCTGGGTCTCCTCCTGGTCTCCTCCCTCTGTGTCCTGGTCTCCTCCCTCTGTGTCCTGGTCTCCTCCTGGTCTCCTCCCTCTGTGTCCTGGTCTCCTCCTGGTCTCCTCCCTCTGTGTCCTGGGTCTCCTCCTGGTCTCCTGTCTCCTCCCTGGTTCCTCTCGGCGTGGGGAAGCAGCGGCTCTACCCCGAGCTCCTCCCGTGTGTCTGAGTTCCTAGCCCTATCTCTGAGGTAATAACTATGAACTGTGCTATACAAAAAAACTTATAATTCCAACTGTTATACATCTTTAATGCAACTTTAAAGATTTAAAACAGCACATTTATTGAAATGGGTGAATCTTTGAATAATCCTTTGGGGAGCTACTTGGAGGAGGGCGGCGAGCTACAGAGAGCTTTGATTGTGCAGTTTGTCATTATGGGTATAATGTGTGGACTTGACCTGAATGTAATGAGATTGACTTTACAGAACTCATCGAAAGGCTCAGCTCTGATAAAACATGTTTCCATGGCAACTGGAGTCGGTGAAATGAACCTGACCATGACCGGCGTGAGGCTAACGCTAACCCACAGACTGTAGCCCGGCGTGAGGCTAACGCTAACCCACAGACTGTAGACCGGCGTGAGGCTAACGCTAACCCACAGACTGTAGACCGGCGTGAGGCTAACGCTAACCCACAGACTGTAGACCGGCGTGAGGCTAACGCTAACCCACAGACTGTAGACCGGCGTGAGGCTAACGCTAACCCACAGACTGTAGACCGGCGTGAGGCTAACGCTAACCCACAGACTGTAGACCGGCGTGAGGCTAACGCTAACCCACAGACTGTAGACCGGCGTGAGGCTAACGCTAACCCACAGACTGTAGACCGGCGTGAGGCTAACGCTAACCCACAGACTGTAGACCGGCGTGAGGCTAACGCTAACCCACAGACTGTAGACCGGCGTGAGGCTAACGCTAACCCACAGACTGTAGACCGGCGTGAGGCTAACGCTAACCCACAGACTGTAGACCGGCGTGAGGCTAACGCTAACCCACAGACTGTAGACCGGCGTGAGGCTAACGCTAACCCACAGACTGTAGACCGGCGTGAGGCTAACGCTAACCCACAGACTGTAGACCGGCGTGAGGCTAACGCTAACCCACAGACTGTAGACCGGCGTGAGGCTAACGCTAACCCACAGACTGTAGACCGGCGTGAGGCTAACGCTAACCCACAGACTGTAGACCGGCGTGAGGCTAACGCTAACCCACAGACTGTAGACCGGCGTGAGGCTAACGCTAACCCACAGACTGTAGACCGGCGTGAGGCTAACGCTAACCCACAGACTGTAGACCGGCGTGAGGCTAACGCTAACCCACAGACTGTAGACCGGCGTGAGGCTAACGCTAACCCACAGACTGTAGACCGGCGTGAGGCTAACGCTAACCCACAGACTGTAGACCGGCGTGAGGCTAACGCTAACCCACAGACTGTAGACCGGCGTGAGGCTAACGCTAACCCACAGACTGTAGACCGGCGTGAGGCTAACGCTAACCCACAGACTGTAGACCGGCGTGAGGCTAACGCTAACCCACAGACTGTAGACCGGCGTGAGGCTAACGCTAACCCACAGACTGTAGACCGGCGTGAGGCTAACGCTAACCCACAGACTGTAGACCGGCGTGAGGCTAACGCTAACCCACAGACTGTAGACCGGCGTGAGGCTAACGCTAACCCACAGACTGTAGACCGGCGTGAGGCTAACGCTAACCCACAGACTGTAGACCGGCGTGAGGCTAACGCTAACCCACAGACTGTAGACCGGCGTGAGGCTAACGCTAACCCACAGACTGTAGACCGGCGTGAGGCTAACGCTAACCCACAGACTGTAGACCGGCGTGAGGCTAACGCTAACCCACAGACTGTAGACCGGCGTGAGGCTAACGCTAACCCACAGACTGTAGACCGGCGTGAGGCTAACGCTAACCCACAGACTGTAGACCGGCGTGAGGCTAACGCTAACCCACAGACTGTAGACCGGCGTGAGGCTAACGCTAACCCACAGACTGTAGACCGGCGTGAGGCTAACGCTAACCCACAGACTGTAGACCGGCGTGAGGCTAACGCTAACCCACAGACTGTAGACCGGCGTGAGGCTAACGCTAACCCACAGACTGTAGACCGGCGTGAGGCTAACGCTAACCCACAGACTGTAGACCGGCGTGAGGCTAACGCTAACCCACAGACTGTAGACCGGCGTGAGGCTAACGCTAACCCACAGACTGTAGACCGGCGTGAGGCTAACGCTAACCCACAGACTGTAGACCGGCGTGAGGCTAACGCTAACCCACAGACTGTAGACCGGCGTGAGGCTAACGCTAACCCACAGACTGTAGACCGGCGTGAGGCTAACGCTAACCCACAGACTGTAGACCGGCGTGAGGCTAACGCTAACCCACAGACTGTAGACCGGCGTGAGGCTAACGCTAACCCACAGACTGTAGACCGGCGTGAGGCTAACGCTAACCCACAGACTGTAGACCGGCGTGAGGCTAACGCTAACCCACAGACTGTAGACCGGCGTGAGGCTAACGCTAACCCACAGACTGTAGACCGGCGTGAGGCTAACGCTAACCCACAGACTGTAGACCGGCGTGAGGCTAACGCTAACCCACAGACTGTAGACCGGCGTGAGGCTAACGCTAACCCACAGACTGTAGACCGGCGTGAGGCTAACGCTAACCCACAGACTGTAGACCGGCGTGAGGCTAACGCTAACCCACAGACTGTAGACCGGCGTGAGGCTAACGCTAACCCACAGACTGTAGACCGGCGTGAGGCTAACGCTAACCCACAGACTGTAGACCGGCGTGAGGCTAACGCTAACCCACAGACTGTAGACCGGCGTGAGGCTAACGCTAACCCACAGACTGTAGACCGGCGTGAGGCTAACGCTAACCCACAGACTGTAGACCGGCGTGAGGCTAACGCTAACCCACAGACTGTAGACCGGCGTGAGGCTAACGCTAACCCACAGACTGTAGACCGGCGTGAGGCTAACGCTAACCCACAGACTGTAGACCGGCGTGAGGCTAACGCTAACCCACAGACTGTAGACCGGCGTGAGGCTAACGCTAACCCACAGACTGTAGACCGGCGTGAGGCTAACGCTAACCCACAGACTGTAGACCGGCGTGAGGCTAACGCTAACCCACAGACTGTAGACCGGCGTGAGGCTAACGCTAACCCACAGACTGTAGACCGGCGTGAGGCTAACGCTAACCCACAGACTGTAGACCGGCGTGAGGCTAACGCTAACCCACAGACTGTAGACCGGCGTGAGGCTAACGCTAACCCACAGACTGTAGACCGGCGTGAGGCTAACGCTAACCCACAGACTGTAGACCGGCGTGAGGCTAACGCTAACCCACAGACTGTAGACCGGCGTGAGGCTAACGCTAACCCACAGACTGTAGACCGGCGTGAGGCTAACGCTAACCCACAGACTGTAGACCGGCGTGAGGCTAACGCTAACCCACAGACTGTAGACCGGCGTGAGGCTAACGCTAACCCACAGACTGTAGACCGGCGTGAGGCTAACGCTAACCCACAGACTGTAGACCGGCGTGAGGCTAACGCTAACCCACAGACTGTAGACCGGCGTGAGGCTAACGCTAACCCACAGACTGTAGACCGGCGTGAGGCTAACGCTAACCCACAGACTGTAGACCGGCGTGAGGCTAACGCTAACCCACAGACTGTAGACCGGCGTGAGGCTAACGCTAACCCACAGACTGTAGACCGGCGTGAGGCTAACGCTAACCCACAGACTGTAGACCGGCGTGAGGCTAACGCTAACCCACAGACTGTAGACCGGCGTGAGGCTAACGCTAACCCACAGACTGTAGACCGGCGTGAGGCTAACGCTAACCCACAGACTGTAGACCGGCGTGAGGCTAACGCTAACCCACAGACTGTAGACCGGCGTGAGGCTAACGCTAACCCACAGACTGTAGACCGGCGTGAGGCTAACGCTAACCCACAGACTGTAGACCGGCGTGAGGCTAACGCTAACCCACAGACTGTAGACCGGCGTGAGGCTAACGCTAACCCACAGACTGTAGACCGGCGTGAGGCTAACGCTAACCCACAGACTGTAGACCGGCGTGAGGCTAACGCTAACCCACAGACTGTAGACCGGCGTGAGGCTAACGCTAACCCACAGACTGTAGACCGGCGTGAGGCTAACGCTAACCCACAGACTGTAGACCGGCGTGAGGCTAACGCTAACCCACAGACTGTAGACCGGCGTGAGGCTAACGCTAACCCACAGACTGTAGACCGGCGTGAGGCTAACGCTAACCCACAGACTGTAGACCGGCGTGAGGCTAACGCTAACCCACAGACTGTAGACCGGCGTGAGGCTAACGCTAACCCACAGACTGTAGACCGGCGTGAGGCTAACGCTAACCCACAGACTGTAGACCGGCGTGAGGCTAACGCTAACCCACAGACTGTAGACCGGCGTGAGGCTAACGCTAACCCACAGACTGTAGACCGGCGTGAGGCTAACGCTAACCCACAGACTGTAGACCGGCGTGAGGCTAACGCTAACCCACAGACTGTAGACCGGCGTGAGGCTAACGCTAACCCACAGACTGTAGACCGGCGTGAGGCTAACGCTAACCCACAGACTGTAGACCGGCGTGAGGCTAACGCTAACCCACAGACTGTAGACCGGCGTGAGGCTAACGCTAACCCACAGACTGTAGACCGGCGTGAGGCTAACGCTAACCCACAGACTGTAGACCGGCGTGAGGCTAACGCTAACCCACAGACTGTAGACCGGCGTGAGGCTAACGCTAACCCACAGACTGTAGACCGGCGTGAGGCTAACGCTAACCCACAGACTGTAGACCGGCGTGAGGCTAACGCTAACCCACAGACTGTAGACCGGCGTGAGGCTAACGCTAACCCACAGACTGTAGACCGGCGTGAGGCTAACGCTAACCCACAGACTGTAGACCGGCGTGAGGCTAACGCTAACCCACAGACTGTAGACCGGCGTGAGGCTAACGCTAACCCACAGACTGTAGACCGGCGTGAGGCTAACGCTAACCCACAGACTGTAGACCGGCGTGAGGCTAACGCTAACCCACAGACTGTAGACCGGCGTGAGGCTAACGCTAACCCACAGACTGTAGACCGGCGTGAGGCTAACGCTAACCCACAGACTGTAGACCGGCGTGAGGCTAACGCTAACCCACAGACTGTAGACCGGCGTGAGGCTAACGCTAACCCACAGACTGTAGACCGGCGTGAGGCTAACGCTAACCCACAGACTGTAGACCGGCGTGAGGCTAACGCTAACCCACAGACTGTAGACCGGCGTGAGGCTAACGCTAACCCACAGACTGTAGACCGGCGTGAGGCTAACGCTAACCCACAGACTGTAGACCGGCGTGAGGCTAACGCTAACCCACAGACTGTAGACCGGCGTGAGGCTAACGCTAACCCACAGACTGTAGACCGGCGTGAGGCTAACGCTAACCCACAGACTGTAGACCGGCGTGAGGCTAACGCTAACCCACAGACTGTAGACCGGCGTGAGGCTAACGCTAACCCACAGACTGTAGACCGGCGTGAGGCTAACGCTAACCCACAGACTGTAGACCGGCGTGAGGCTAACGCTAACCCACAGACTGTAGACCGGCGTGAGGCTAACGCTAACCCACAGACTGTAGACCGGCGTGAGGCTAACGCTAACCCACAGACTGTAGACCGGCGTGAGGCTAACGCTAACCCACAGACTGTAGACCGGCGTGAGGCTAACGCTAACCCACAGACTGTAGACCGGCGTGAGGCTAACGCTAACCCACAGACTGTAGACCGGCGTGAGGCTAACGCTAACCCACAGACTGTAGACCGGCGTGAGGCTAACGCTAACCCACAGACTGTAGCCCGGCGTGAGGCTAACGCTAACCCACAGACTGTAGACCGGCGTGAGGCTAACGCTAACCCACAGACTGTAGACCGGCGTGAGGCTAACGCTAACCCACAGACTGTAGACCGGCGTGAGGCTAACGCTAACCCACAGACTGTAGACCGGCGTGAGGCTAACGCTAACCCACAGACTGTAGACCGGCGTGAGGCTAACGCTAACCCACAGACTGTAGACCGGCGTGAGGCTAACGCTAACCCACAGACTGTAGACCGGCGTGAGGCTAACGCTAACCCACAGACTGTAGACCGGCGTGAGGCTAACGCTAACCCACAGACTGTAGACCGGCGTGAGGCTAACGCTAACCCACAGACTGTAGACCGGCGTGAGGCTAACGCTAACCCACAGACTGTAGACCGGCGTGAGGCTAACGCTAACCCACAGACTGTAGACCGGCGTGAGGCTAACGCTAACCCACAGACTGTAGACCGGCGTGAGGCTAACGCTAACCCACAGACTGTAGACCGGCGTGAGGCTAACGCTAACCCACAGACTGTAGACCGGCGTGAGGCTAACGCTAACCCACAGACTGTAGACCGGCGTGAGGCTAACGCTAACCCACAGACTGTAGCCCGGCGTGAGGCTAACGCTAACCCACAGACTGTAGACCGGCGTGAGGCTAACGCTAACCCCACAGACTGTAGCCCGGCGTGAGGCTAACGCTAACCCACAGACTGTAGACCGGCGTGAGGCTAACGCTAACCCACAGACTGTAGACCGGCGTGAGGCTAACGCTAACCCACAGACTGTAGCCCGGCGTGAGGCTAACGCTAACCCACAGACTGTAGACCGGCGTGAGGCTAACGCTAACCCACAGACTGTAGACCGGCGTGAGGCTAACGCTAACCCACAGACTGTAGACCGGCGTGAGCCGCTAACGCTAACCCACAGACTGTAGACCGGCGTGAGGCTAACGCTAACCCACAGACTGTAGACCGGCGTGAGGCTAACGCTAACCCACAGACTGTAGACCGGCGTGAGGCTAACGCTAACCCACAGACTGTAGACCGGCGTGAGGCTAACGCTAACCCACAGACTGTAGACCGGCGTGAGGCTAACGCTAACCCACAGACTGTAGACCGGCGTGAGGCTAACGCTAACCCACAGACTGTAGACCGGCGTGAGGCTAACGCTAACCCACAGACTGTAGCCCGGCGTGAGGCTAACGCTAACCCACAGACTGTAGACCGGCGTGAGGCTAACGCTAACCCACAGACTGTAGACCGGCGTGAGGCTAACGCTAACCCACAGACTGTAGACCGGCGTGAGGCTAACGCTAACCCACAGACTGTAGCCCGGCGTGAGGCTAACGCTAACCCACAGACTGTAGACCGGCGTGAGGCTAACGCTAACCCACAGACTGTAGACCGGCGTGAGGCTAACGCTAACCCACAGACTGTAGACCGGCGTGAGGCTAACGCTAACCCACAGACTGTAGACCGGCGTGAGGCTAACGCTAACCCACAGACTGTAGACCGGCGTGAGGCTAACGCTAACCCACAGACTGTAGACCGGCGTGAGGCTAACGCTAACCCACAGACTGTAGCCCGGCGTGAGGCTAACGCTAACCCACAGACTGTAGACCGGCGTGAGGCTAACGCTAACCCACAGACTGTAGACCGGCGTGAGGCTAACGCTAACCCACAGACTGTAGACCGGCGTGAGGCTAACGCTAACCCACAGACTGTAGAGAGATGGACCATGCTAACCTCGCTAGCTCAATGAGGTCCAGTCGGAAAAGTTCAGTTCCAACTTTCTCTGGATTAGAAACAAAAACTGCTCCATCTCAGAAAGCGTCTGTGTCACACCAGTCTGGGCTTTAAACATGGTTTTATGCTCTGTGTTTATTTTGTGATATTGTCTTTGTAAAACTGGATATGGGCCCTCACGAGTGACCAATCAGGAGGCTTCTGACGCCACATTCAGGCTAAAGCTAGCACGGTAGGGACAGACCAGACACTCCTGGTTTTTGCTTAGTAACTGGATCGTTGCTTAAATATATCTGGTTTGAACTCACTCACACCATGGGAGATGTCAGCCCCTGGTCTGTCCTCTCCTGGTACATCCTCTCCTGCTCCTCTCCTGGTACGTCCTCGCCTGCTCCTCTCCTGGTCTGTCCTCTTCTGCTCCTCTCCTGGTCTGTCCTCTCCTGGTACATCCTCTCCTGCTCCTCTCCTGGTACATCCTCTCCTGCTCCTCTCCTGGTACGTCCTCGCCTGCTCCTCTCCTGGTCTGTCCTCTTCTGCTCCTCTCCTGGTCTGTCCTCTCCTGGTACATCCTCTCCTGCTCCTCTCCTGGTACGTCCTCGCCTGCTCCTCTCCTGGTCTGTCCTCTTCTGCTCCTCTCCTGGTCTGTCCTCTCCTGGTACATCCTCTCCTGCTCCTCTCCTGGTACATCCTCTCCTGCTCCTCTCCTGGTACGTCCTCTCCTGCTCCTCTCCTGGTACGTCCTCTCCTGGTACGTCCTCTCCTGCTCCTCTCCTGGTACGTCCTCTCCTGCTCCTCTCCTGGTACATCCTCTCCTGCTCCTCTCCTGGTACGTCCTCTTCTGCTCCTCTCCTGGTCTGTCCTCTCCTGGTACATCCTCTCCTGCTCCTCTCCTGGTACATCCTCTCCTGCTCCTCTCCTGGTACATCCTCTCCTGGTACATCCTCTCCTGCTCCTCTCCTGGTACGTCCTCGCCTGCTCCTCTCCTGGTCTGTCCTCTTCTGCTCCTCTCCTGGTCTGTCCTCTCCTGGTACATCCTCTCCTGCTCCTCTCCTGGTACGTCCTCTCCTGCTCCTCTCCTGGTACGTCCTCTCCTGGTACGTCCTCTTCTGCTCCTCTCCTGGTCTGTCCTCTCCTGGTACGTCCTCGCCTGCTCCTCTCCTGGTACGTCCTCTCCTGGTACGTCCTCTCCTGCTCCTCTCCTGGTACGTCCTCTCCTTGTACGTCCTCTCCTGCTCCTCTCCTGGTCTGTCCTCTCCTGGTACGTCCTCTCCTGCTCCTCTCCTGGTACGTCCTCTCCTGGTACGTCCTCGCCTGCTCCTCTCCTGGTCTGTCCTCTTCTGCTCCTCTCCTGGTCTGTCCTCTCCTGGTCCGTCCTCTCCTGGTACATCCTCTCCTGGTACATCCTCTCCTGCTCCTGGTCTGTCCTCTCCTGGTACATCCTCTCCTGCTCCTCTCCTGGTACGTCCTCTCCTGGTCTCTGTCCTCTCCTGGTCTGTCCTCTCCTGCTCCTCTTCTGGTACGTCCTCTCCTGCTTCTCTCCTGGTACGTCCTCGCCTGCTCCTCTCCTGGTCTGTCCTCTCCTGGTACATCCTCTCCTGCTCCTCTCCTGGTACGTCCTCTCCTGGTCTGTCCTCTCCTGCTCCTCTTCTGGTACGTCCTCTCCTGCTTCTCTCCTGGTACGTCCTCGCCTGCTCCTCTCCTGGTCTGTCCTCTCCTGGTACATCCTCTCCTGCTCCTCTCCTGGTACGTCCTCTCCTGGTCTGTCCTCTCCTGGTCTGTCCTCTCCTGCTCCTCTTCTGGTACGTCCTCTCCTGCTTCTCTCCTGGTACGTCCTCGCCTGCTCCTCTCCTGGTCTGTCCTCTCCTGGTACATCCTCTCCTGCTCCTCTCCTGGTACGTCCTCTCCTGGTCTGTCCTCTCCTGGTCTGTCCTCTCCTGCTCCTCTTCTGGTACGTCCTCTCCTGCTTCTCTCCTGGTACGTCCTCGCCTGCTCCTCTCCTGGTCTGTCCTCTCCTGGTACATCCTCTCCTGCTCCTCTCCTGGTACGTCCTCTCCTGGTCTCTCCTGCTCCTGGTCTGTCCTCTCCTGCTCCTCTTCTGGTACGTCCTCTCCTGCTTCTCTCCTGGTACGTCCTCGCCTGCTCCTCTCCTGGTCTGTCCTCTCCTGGTACATCCTCTCCTGCTCCTCTCCTGGTACGTCCTCCCTCCTCTCGGTCTGTCCTCTCCTGGTCTGTCCTCTCCTGGTCTGTCCTCTCCTGCTCCTCTTCTGGTACGTCCTCTCCTGCTTCTCTCCTGGTACGTCCTCGCCTGCTCCTCTCCTGGTCTGTCCTCTCCTGGTACATCCTCTCCTGCTCCTCTCCTGGTACGTCCTCTCCTGGTCTGTCCTCTCCTGGTCTGTCCTCTCCTGCTCCTCTTCTGGTACGTCCTCTCCTGCTTCTCTCCTGGTACGTCCTCGCCTGCTCCTCTCCTGGTCTGTCCTCTCCTGGTACATCCTCTCCTGCTCCTCTCCTGGTACGTCCTCTCCTGGTCTGTCCTCTCCTGGTCTGTCCTCTCCTGCTCCTCTTCTGGTACGTCCTCTCTGTCTCTCCTGGTACGTCCTCTCTCCTGCTTCTCTCCTGGTACGTCCTCTCCGCCTGCTCCTCTCCTGGTCTGTCCTCTCCTGGTACATCCTCTCCTGCTCCTCTCCTGGTACGTCCTCTCCTGGTCTGTCCTCTCCTGGTCTGTCCTCCTGTACTCCTGCTCCTCTTCTGGTACGTCCTCTCCTGCTTCTCTCCTGGTACGTCCTCGCCTGCTCCTCTCCTGGTCTGTCCTCTCCTGGTACATCCTCTCCTGCTCCTCTCCTGGTACGTCCTCTCCTGGTCTGTCCTCTCCTGGTCTGTCCTCTCCTGCTCCTCTTCTGGTACGTCCTCTCCTGCTTCTCTCCTGGTACGTCCTCGCCTGCTCCTCTCCTGGTCTGTCCTCTCCTGGTACATCCTCTCCTGCTCCTCTCCTGGTATGTCCTCTCCTGGTCTGTCCTCTCCTGGTCCGTCCTCTGGTCTGGTGTGTGTGTGAATGGTTGGTGGTGGGAGGGGCTTCTGTCAGTGTGCCCCAGGGCAGCTGTGGCTACAGCAGTAGTGTATCACTGCTGCAGATGGTTCATTGTGTCCAATGCTTAAAAACAATAGTTCAATTATTAAAGTCTTTCTCTTCAGAATCTCAGACTGAACAGAAAAACACAAATGTAAAATGTTGACACTTTTCCCAGACATCTTTCTCCAACGAACACATCATTCCATAAAGAAAACAGAGATAATCCACCCTCGGGTCTGGAGCGCCACGGTGACATAGTAAAACATGTCATTCATCCAACTTCAGCTCCAGAACAGCTTAGAACAGCCTGAAACCGGTCAAAACAGTTTTTGACCCTCCTAAGGTCTTATTACAACAAACTTTGGACACCCCTGTTTTAGTCAGAAGGTTTGAAGTTCCAGATATTAGTTCAGGATGGATTTAAAAAGAAGTCTGACTTTGATGATGGTAAATGTAACATGGTTAAACTGTAAATAATGTAGCATAATACGTCTCCTTTAAGTTCCTCAACACAAGCATAATACGTCTCCTTTAAGTTCCTCAACACAAGCATAATACGTCTCCTTTAAGTTCCTCAACACAAGCATAATACGTCTCCTTTAAGTTCCTCAACACAAGCATAATACGTCTCCTTTAAGTTCCTCAACACAAGCATAATACGTCTCCTTTAAGTTCCTCAACACAAGCATAATACGTCTCCTTTAAGTTCCTCAACACAAGCATAATACGTCTCCTTTAAGTTCCTCAACACAAGCATAATACGTCTCCTTTAAGTTCCTCAACACAAGCATAATACGTCTCCTTTAAGTTCCTCAACACAAGCATAATACGTCTCCTTTAAGTTCCTCAACACAAGCATAATACGTCTCCTTTAAGTTCCTCAACACAAGCATAATACGTCTCCTTTAAGTTCCTCAACACAAGCATAATACGTCTCCTTTAAGTTCCTCAACACAAGCATAATACGTCTCCTTTAAGTTCCTCAACACAAGCATAATACGTCTCCTTTAAGTTCCTCAACACAAGCATAATACGTCTCCTTTAAGTTCCTCAACACAAGCATAATACGTCTCCTTTAAGTTCCTCAACACAAGCATAATACGTCTCACTTAAGTTCCTCAACACAAGCATAATACGTCTCCTTTAAGTTCCTCAACACAAGCAT
Organism: Knipowitschia caucasica; assembly: GCA_964034765.1. Lineage (NCBI taxonomy): Eukaryota > Metazoa > Chordata > Actinopteri > Gobiiformes > Gobiidae > Knipowitschia > Knipowitschia caucasica. The sequence continues at coordinate 22,373,072 of OZ035845.1, read as the reverse complement.
AATACGTCTCCTTTAAGTTCCTCAACACAAGCATAATACGTCTCCTTTAAGTTCCTCAACACAAGCATAATACGTCTCCTTTAAGTTCCTCAACACAAGCATAATACGTCTCCTTTAAGTTCCTCAACACAAGCATAATACGTCTCCTTTAAGTTCCTCAACACAAGCATAATACGTCTCCTTTAAGTTCCTCAACACAAGCATAATACGTCTCCTTTAAGTTCCTCAACACAAATGTACACACTGTAGCCGCAGCGTTGAAATCCCAAGGTTGCTCCAGTCGCTGTAATGAGGTGACAGTTAGCATTAGCGCTCCTCGCCGCTGACAGTTAGCATTAGCGCTCCTCGCCGCTGACAGTTAGCATTAGCGCTCCTCGCCGCCGCAGACTCAGCCCTCGCCGCTCGCGCATACCTCATAATGACGAATGTTCTGCCGCTCGCACTACATTTGTCTCCGTCAGAGATTCAGAAATGTGCACTTTCAAAAGTCTCCAACTCCACAGAAGTCCACCCCCGAGCTCACAGGGACCGGGCTCACAGGGACCCCGAGCTCACAGGGACCGGGCTCACAGGGACCGGGCTCACAGGGACCCCGAGCTCACAGGGACCGGGCTCACAGGGACCCCGAGCTCACAGGGACCGGGCTCACAGGGACCGGGCTCACAGGGACCGGGCTGCAAATGTCCACCCCCCGAGCTCACAGGGACCCCGAGCTCACAGGGACCCGAGCTCACAGGGACCCGAGCTCACAGGGACCCCAAGCTCACAGGGACCCGAGCTCACAGGGACCCCGAGCTCACAGGGACCGGGCTCACAGGGACCCCGAGCTCACAGGGACCGGGCTCACAGGGACCCCGAGCTCACAGGGACCGGGGCTCACAGGGACCCGAGCTCACAGGGACCCCGAGCTCACAGGGACCGGGCTCACAGGGACCCCGAGCTCACAGGGACCGGGCTCACAGGGACCCCGAGCTCACAGGGACCCCGAGCTCACAGAGACCGGGCTCACAGGGACCCAGAGCTCACAGGGACCGGGCTGCAAATGTCCACCCCCGAGCTCACAGGGACCCCGAGCTCACAGGGACCGGGCTGCAAAGGTATTTTAATTGCCAATGTAAAGTATCATCTCTGGTGTCGCTGCAAATGTGTGAGGGTCTAATACAGGCGTGTCCAACCTCAGGCCCGCGAGCCAATTATGGCCCTCTGTGTCACTTCCTGTGGCCCTCTGCTGCAAACACAAAGTCGCCATTGAGGCACGTTGACTGTATCATCCAACCAACTATTTACTGACATTTGTTTTATGATTGTGTCACAACAGTACAGATAAAATGCAGCTGTGGATCCAAAAGGATTTATCAAAACCATTTTTTCAGTGAGTTCGATCTTTTAAATCCAGGTCAAGTCTGATGAACTATAGTGACCTCTTGTTAAAAGGTTTGGACACCCCTCTTTCTAAGACAATACTTTTCATTCACACACTGCACTTACTTTAAGGTTTATAGGAGGCTTTTCTACTTCCGGGTGGATCTTCAACACTATTGGTCCTCCCAACTGTCAATCATTCTGGTGATACCTGATACATAATAATGATTTACAACACACACACACAGAGACACACACACACACACACAGAGAGACACACTCAGAGAGAGACACACACACACACACACAGAGACACACACGGACACACACACAAAGAGAGAGAGACACACTCAGAGAGACACACACACACACACACACAGAGACACACACGGACACACACACAAAGAGAGAGAGACACACACAGAGAGACACACACGGACACACACAAAGAGATACACACGGACACACACACTCAAAGACACACACACACAGAGAGAGACACACACACAGAGAGAGACACACACACAGAGAGAGACACACACACAGAGAGAGACACACACACACAGAGAGACACACACACACAGAGAGACACACACACACAGAGAGACACACACACACAGAGAGACACACACACACAGAGAGAGACACACACAGGTGAAACACATTAGGGCGGGAGACAATCAATGGACATGAATCTAAACTGAAAAGAACAAATATATCAAACTAAAACCAGGCAAAGTAAAAGCTCCTCTCTCTCTCCCTCAGGTTTCATTTGTCCACACACTCTCTCAAACACACACTCTCTCAAACACACACTCTCTCAAACACACACTCTCTCAAACACACACTCTCTCAAACACACACTCTCTCAAACACACACTCTCTCAAACACACACTCTCTCAAACACACACTCTCTCAAACACACACTCTCTCAAACACACACTCTCTCAAACACACACTCTCTCAAACACACACTCTCTCAAACACACACTCTCTCAAACACACACTCTCTCAAAGTGGAAATGCATCTAAATAAACCAGATTTATACGAGCACAGCCGACGCTTAACCACGGCCAAAGCAAAAGCCAATTATTTATCCTGAGGTTCTTCATTTTGTGCTGTTAAAGTTGCTTTGTGGAGATTAAAATGGAAAAGGCTCTGTGTCTAAATGTACCTGTGTGTCAATATGTACCTGTGTGTCTAAATGTACCTGTGTGTCAATATGTACCTGTGTGTCTAAATGTACCTGTGTGTCAATATGTGCCTGTGTCTCTCTATGTACCTGTGTGTCTAAATGTACCTGTGTGTCTAAATGTACCTGTGTGTCAATATGTGCCTGTGTCTCTCTATGTACCTGTGTGTCTAAATGTACCTGTGTGTCTAAATGTACCTGTGTGTCTAAATGTACCTGTGTGTCAATATGTACCTGTGTGTCTAAATGTACCTGTGTGTCTAAATGTACCTGTGTGTCTAAATGTACCTGTGTGTCTAAATGTACCTGTGTGTCTAAATGTACCTGTGTGTCTAAATGTACCTGTGTGTCTAAATGTACCTGTGTGTCAATATGTACCTGTGTGTCAATATGTACAGTACCTGTGTGTCTAAATGTACCTGTGTGTCAATATGTACCTGTGTGTCTAAATGTACCTGTGTGTCAATATGTACCTGTGTGTCTAAATGTACCTGTGTGTCAATATGTACAGTACCTGTGTGTCTAAATGTACCTGTGTGTCAATATGTACCTGTGTGTTGTGGTGACAGTTTTTGGAGTAATTACATTAAAACCAGCCGCAGCAAATACACGGACGTCAAAGGCCTTTTATCAATGCAGACAACCTTCTGACGCCATGCTGAGCTTTGTGAAGGTCCCTGCTGTCTGTCACACCCCTGTGTCTTTCCGTCTTGCATCTGTATGACCTGCATTTCTACCATTGTCTGTCTGTTCACACCCCATGCCACTGCCACCACAGGGGATGGCGCCAACGCTTCCTGTGCGCCTCCTCACCGGTGGCCCCCTCCGCTCCGTTGTGGGCGTGACTATCTTTGGTGTGTGTCTTGGATACAGGAAGCTGGGGGCTCTGGCCCCCAGAGCTGGGACATGCTGCCTTGGAGTGGATATGCTGACTCTCCGCACTGTGCGTTAACAATAAACTTACGCTTTTGATCAGACAAAGGACCTTTGAGTTTCCTCCTTCATGGGGTATATAATTCTATAACAATTTGGCGTTGCTGGCATGTCTTGGCCTGGATACTTTCGGCGGGGACGAGCGGCTTTGTTTGGCCGACCTGGATCACCAGCCTCTGTTCCTTTTTGGAGACAAAGGAGAGCGCGCTCGTCCGCGCACGGAAGGAATCCTTTTGCCACACAAGACCAAAAAGAACCTAATCTGGTGAGTCTTGTCTTTTCATCTGCGTAACGAGCCCAGGGCAGCCCTTAAGTCGACACGGGGATTTGTTTATTTATGTATTTTTGGGGTATTTCATTCATTGCCACAGCATAGTCTGTGTGCGGGATTTTTTGGGGGCTTTTTGTTCTAGATTGAAACTAGCGGCTGCGCGTTAGTATCGTCCTGTAGGCGACCCTGAAAATTTCTCCACGTGTCTTCAGCCAGAACCGCTCCATTTCAAGAACGCGCGCTCGCTGGTTGAACCAGCGAGGGGGGAATGGAGCGCCCCAAAGTGGGTAGGAGCAGGGAGAGACTAAGCGGGTTAGGCCCATTGTTCGTACGAGAAAATGGGTAAAAATCAATCTAGAAGATGCAAGCTATGGAGTGCTTGCCTATGGTGCAGGCCATTACGCATCTTGCGTGATAATTTAGAAGAAGAAGGGAAGAAAAAATATACTTGGTTTTAAGAATATCACGGCAAAAGAGGTTAGAGAAAGAAATATGTAAAAACAATAGCTCCTCCGCCCTTCACCGAAGCGGAGAACACAGGCGCACACACACACACCCCCCACACCCCCACCCTACCCCTACTAACAATAAGTGTGCACCCAAACAAGGCGTTGGGTTTTTAAAAAATGAAGCAGACTACTGTTGTCTCTTTTCCCCTCTCCCTTATCCAGGTCTGTCGGCGCCTTTCCTCCGCGCTCTGTCCTCTGCCTCAAAGCACCAGCCCCACGCCCCAACCACAGGCGGCGCCCGCACCAGCTGAGACCCCGCGAGAAGTGGGCCCAAACCGCAGAAGAAGAAGAGGCGGAAACAGACACACGCTCAGGAAACCACAGAAGAAGAAGCGGGGAAGCAAATATGTGAGACACCGAGAACTGCCTTGGAGCACAGAGAGAAACTGCTCCAAATCCTGTGACTGTTCTCCACGGAGGGGGCAGCGTGATATACCAAACGCACCCGCGGAAACCCCCCTGAAAGTTGTTCCCGCACCGCAAACAGAAGAAGCCATTGTGACCGGCACGTTTGGGTTATTCACCAACCCTCATGGACCACAGGCTAACGCTTTGGGCTACCTGGGCCTCCTGCGGACTTTGAAAAACTTCCACAGCCCGGCGGAAAGACTGTGTGCTCGACATGGGTCGAAGGACTGTTACCGGAGGAGGCGTTAAAGGCAGAGGGCCTCTCAAGCTCACACGGGGCCAGAGGACGGCAGAGGCGGGCACGGAGGAAACACGAGCGACTGACCAAACCTGGGTTCACATTCGTCACCAAAGCGACCGCTCATGTAAGTTTGAACAACAACAAATTGCAATTGGCACTTTTTAGAGATAATTCATGCCCGTAATATACGCTAACAATCTGTGGTGTAAAAGTTAAAATTCTGGATGACTCCGGGGCAACAAATTCTGTGCTAAAAGTGACAGCCTTTCTGTCTCCCCTAAAATGAGCGGCCGCTTCATATTCTAATTAGCAGCGTCGGAGAGACGACTAAAGAGCAATTTACGTCACCGCTAACGTGTTTTGATTCTCAGGGCAACCAGCTTAAACATTCTTTTCTATATTCCCCATTGTGCCCGGTTAACCTACTAGGCCGAGACCTTATGTGCAGACTCAATTAAAAATAGATAAATAAAAGGAGGCACCGGTCCCAAAAGTTAACTACCACTGGAAATTGACACCAAACCCTGAGATTGCTAAGTTATTAGCCACAACAAGTGGATAGTGACGCCCGCACAAAATTTGGAGGTCAACCACGCGAACGACGACCTAAGCTGCTCTCTCCGGTCGTTCCCAGACAATAACTTGGAGTTTGAAAATTCATGCAGTGTAGGGAAGATAGGCTAACGGAGTACGTTTATTGAGATAGGCACCACTATCTGTGCTACTTAACGAGCAACAAAAACATTTTATCGTGAAACAAAGGTGAAGTATTAAAGTTTGAGACTAATTTACATTTTTAATGAATCCGACCTGGCTTTATTGAAAAAGAAAAAAAATAAGGAAAATAAACATTTTTTTTAGGTGACAAGAGCTCATTAGAGATATAGGGGACACAATCTGTGATAAGCCCGAAGTATAGACCACGTGGTAAACACTAAAGTTGGAAATGGATCCTTTTAGGAAAACTCTTTTAAAGCTCTGCAGGCTCTGAAAGTTGCAACAATAAGAAATAGCTCATGAGACAATTGGAATTGGACATGGAAAAATATAACAAAGTTAAAAGTACAGGCCTTCTGTGTGTTACATGTTTGTGTGTTATATGTTTTGTGTATGTTATATGTTTGTGTGTCATGTCAAAGTACACTACGTCGACCTTAACAAACTGGACCAAAATACTAACGTGGGGAATCGGCCTGTGATGTGACTGTGATGTGACTGTGATGTGACTGTGATATGACTGTGATGTGAGTGTGTTGTGAAATAAGGAGTGAAATGAGGAGTGCTGAACGGAATCATGGAATAACAAATGTGTCTGTAATGTTTTAATGTGATCATGGAATAATTATTTTTTTGTCAACAGCATACGGTGTAAGTACTAGAGATTCAAAGATAACGACCTTTATTGAACAGGTGTAAAAGTGAGAGTACTCTGGGATGAGTACTCTGAGAAAAGTACTCTGCTGAAAGTACTCGGAGATGAAATACCTCGCTGAAGATATTGGGAGTTCCTGCCTCTGCTGTTTGTCCTGACAGCGACACAGTCCAACCGCAGTGAGCTGTCGTTGGTTGGAGGACAACTTTGGTTTGTAAACTCACATTTAGGGAAGTATAAAATTAGAAACATACATTTTGTTGTTCTGTATTTGGCTACAGCCTCCGCCCTGATGCCACACACCACCTGTCAATGCAGTTATGTTTTGCCCAATTGGGAAAAAGATTGACAAGCGAAAGTGGGCATTTTTTGTGTTTTTTTTTGTGTTCTGATATTTCTTTTTCAGATGAGAGATAAACTACCCCTGCTCCAGGGATGACAGTAGTATGGATCAGGAGGAAATGAGCCTCCACTTTGGCACAAAAGCCCACAATATGAATTGAGGACGATCCGGGAGAAAAGCAACTGGAGATGAACGGAACAGTCGGTACTTTTGCAGTCTCACGGAGGGCCACTGAGACCCACTGCTTACTTCTCAGCAAAACTTGATCCCGTGGCAGCAGGGTTGCCTCGCTGCCTGCGGGCTGTGGCTGCTGCTGAGAAAGCGGCCCTAGCATCACGTGACCTTGTGGGATACACTGAACTAACTTTGCTTGTGCCCCATGCTGTTTCCCTGATCCTGTTAGAGCAGAGGGCCTCTCGCCTTTCTGCGGCTCGTTGGCTGGGGTACAACACGGTGCTCTTTGAACTACGGTGAAGGGATGCACACAGCTGAACTCCTCCTCGCTGCTGCCCACGCCAGAGGAAGGGGAGGCACGCTGCTGTATCGCCACAATAGAACATATATGCACTCCCAGGCCAGACCTGAAAGAGGTGCCTCTGACTAATCCTGACTTGATTTTTTTTTATACAGACGGAGCCGCGTCACGTGACAACACTGGGAAGAACCGAGTCGGCTATGCTGTATGCTCTGATTTTGATACTATAGACTCTGGTAGTTTGCCCCACTACCACTCAGCACAAACCGCTGAGCTGGTCGCGCCCACCGGGGCTTGTGAGCTGGCAGCGGGCAAAACATATTCTGTGATACGCGCTATGGTTTCTCTGTGGTGCACGACTGGGAAGCACTGTGGAAACACCGCAATTTTATGAAATCTGATGGTAAACCAATTCTTAATTCCACACAGGTTGAACGTCTGCTGAAAGCTGTAATGTTGCCCTTAGAGATCGCTGTATGCAAATGCCAGGCCCACACTAATGCCACTGATCCCATCTCTGCAGGGAATCGGCGCGCGGACAAGGCAGCGGCATACGCACCTCTACACACACACACACACTACCTCACTCAAGACGTTGATATTTTCTACTCCAGCAGAGACGCTGCTGTGGGAGGGGAATGGGGCTCAACGACGGCATGGTGTGTGTGGCTGGGACCAGACAGCAAACCGTGCCTACCACGGCATTTCTTCAGACAGTTTGCAATTTTAGCACATGGTCGAGACCATGCCTCAAAAGGAGGGATGATGTGTGATTTAATCACACAAAATTGGTATACAAAGGGGTTTACGGCATTTGCACAGAGATTCAGCCAAACATGCGCTATATGCCCCGCGCACAACCCAGGGAAGTCTCAAAAGTATCCAACAGGCTGCTCATCCTCCGCCCCTGCGCCCATTTCAACATGTCCAAAGGGACTTTGTTGAACTCACACCATGCCAAGGTAAGTAATACTGTCTGGTTCTGGCGGATCTCTGGTCCAAATGGACTGAAGTATTTGCAGGCATACACGCCACAAGCAACGCGGTGGTGAAAGCTCTGCTCACAAAAATTGTGCCCCGAGAAAAAAAATCTCTAGTGACACTGGCAGTCACTTTGTAGCAAAAGTCATTGAGGAAGTGGGTGAATTTCTGGGCATTGATATACGTAAACACTGCAGTTACGCCCCCTGGCCCGGAGGCGCGTGCGAGCGAGAGAATGGCACTCAAAGCTCTGCCGCTAGCCCTCATGTACATGCGCATGAGAGTCCCATTCGAAATCCTCTGTGCCAGACCACCCAACTTGGGCGAGGGACCCCCGAACAGAGATCTGCCAAGCACCTCTTTGTGTGATGACGACATGCTGTCCTATTGTAAGGAAATTAATGCACTTTTGTCCTCTATTTCTGCCCAGGTCAGGAGCGCCCTGCCACAGGCTGCGCAGGCGACTGGGTCCTGATGAAGGAAACGAGACGAAAGCATTGGCGGTCCAAGCGCTGGCTCGGCCCATTCCTCGCCCTCCTGGTGACGGACACTGCCGTTAAGGTCGCGGAGAGGACAACTTGGATCCACGCCAACCACTGTCGTGCGGGGCTGCCACTGAGGGCCATAGAGGAGGACACCGAGGGCGCGGACGGACCAGGCCCATCCGCGGCTCCCTACGCTGAAGAAGTTGGCCGGCGTGCGGCCACCGTCGGTGAAGCAGGCCAACAACAACACCCAGAGATTCCCAGCGTTCCCGAGGCGACCCCCCTTTTGCCCAACTCCCCAGCCCCCGGACCCCAAGGCCTGGGAGCCATGAAGGCCCTGAGCGCTCTGCTCAGCCGCAGCAAGTATGCAGAGCTGCTGCTCATTCCAAAGATTTCTCCAGAGCCTGCTCCCTCTGGCCATAATGCAGATTGGAGCTCTGCTGGAGTGCCCCCTGGTGTCTCGTCTCCCGTGTGTCCGGAGGAGGTGGAGATGAGGGCTGCTCTACAGTTCCTGATGAGGCACATGGTGAAGCGTGCTGTCATGAGGTCTCCCATCAAATGAGCTTTGGGCCTGGCCGATCTGGAGCGTGCTCAAGCCATGGTCGCCACACCCCAAACCCCGAGCACTCTGCCCAACCGAGTGCTGAGGCCAAGGCTTCAACGCAAATAGAGTCTTGCCGCTCCAAGACCAAACATCGCCATGACCACTAACGCTCCACACACGCTCATAGGGAGCGGTGCCACTGACTGCGAGACGGCACTGCTCGTGAGTATTCCCGCGGAAAAGACTACCGAACGTAGACCGGCATGGGCCCTTGGACTGTTATGCTGGCCACACTGACACTACTTTCCGTGCTGACCGTGTTTATTATGTTAATATTGCCTTCTCTTATCGCTGTCCGGATCCATTGTGTTATTATAATGTGCTCTTTCTTTTATTGACAAGCATGTGTCTTTTCCTGTCCACTTTGGACAGCAATAATTTAAGTGTTTCAAGCTTGAAGGTGGTGTGATTACGATGCCTCTGGTATTTAACTGATTAATGCAAAAATGGTTTTGAATTATCAGAAGAGGGGAGTGTGGTGACAGTTTTTGGAGTAATTACATTAAAACCAGCCGCAGCAAATACACGGACGTCAAAGGCCTTTTATCAATGCAGACGACCTTCTGACGCCATGCTGAGCTTTGTGAAGGTCCCTGCTGTCTGTCACACCCTTGTGTCTTTCCGTCTTGCATCTGTATGACCTGCACTTCCACCATTGTCTGTCTGTTCACACCCCATGCCACTGCCACCACAGGGGATGGCGCCGGCGCTTCCTGTGCGCCTCCTCACCGGTGGCCCCCTCCGCTCCGTTGTGGGCGTGACTATCTTTCGTGTGTGTCTTGGATACAGGAAGCTGGGGGCTCTGGCCCCCAGAGCTGAGCATGCTGCCTTTGTGTGGATATGCTGACTCTCCGCACTGTGCGTTAACAATAAACTTACGCTTTTGATCAGACAAGGACCTTTGAGTTTCCTCCTTCATGGGGTATGTAATTCTATAACAGTGTCAATATGTACCTGTGTGTCTAAATGTACCTGTGTGTCAATATGTACCTGTGTGTCAATATGTACCTGTGTGTCTAAATGTACCTGTGTGTCTAAATGTACCTGTGTGTCAATATGTACCTGTGTGTCTAAATGTACCTGTGTGTCAATATGTACCTGTGTCTCTGTGTCTATATGCATGTCAGGGCACGTCATTTTGGCCACTTTTGAGCTGGGACACCTCCCCACTGGTCAGTACCTTGGTCTGTACCTTGGTCAGTACCTTGGTCTGTACCTTGGTCTGTACCTTGGTCAGTACCTTGGTCTGTACCTTGGTCTGTACCTTGGTCAGTACCTTGGTCAGTACCTTGGTCAGTACCTTGGTCAGTACCTTGGTCTGTACCTTGGTCTGTACCTTGGTCAGTACCTTGGTCAGTACCTTGGTCTGTACCTTGGTCTGTACCTTGGTCAGTACCTTGGTCAGTACCTTGGTCTGTACCTTGGTCAGTACCTTGGTCAGTACCTTGGTCTGTACCTTGGTCAGTACCTTGGTCAGTACCTTGGTCAGTACCTTGGTCTGTACCTTGGTCAGTACCTTGGTCAGTACCTTGGTCAGTACCTTGGTCTGTACCTTGGTCAGTACCTTGGTCAGTACCTTGGTCAGTACCTTGGTCTGTACCTTGGTCAGTACCTATGTCAGTACCTTGGTCAGTACCTTGGTCAGTACCTTGGTCTGTACCTTGGTCTGTACCTTGGTCAGTACCTTGGTCAGTACCTTGGTCAGTACCTTGGTCTGTACCTTGGTCAGTACCTTGGTCAGTACCTTGGTCAGTACCTTGGTCTGTACCTTGGTCAGTACCTTGGTCAGTACCTTGGTCAGTACCTTGGTCTGTACCTTGGTCAGTACCTTGGTCAGTACCTTGGTCAGTACCTTGGTCAGTACCTTGGTCTGTACCTTGGTCAGTACCTTGGTCAGTACCTTGGTCTGTACCTTGGTCAGTACCTTGGTCAGTACCTTGGTCTGTACCTTGGTCTGTACCTTGGTCAGTACCTTGGTCAGTACCTTGGTCAGTACCTTGGTCTGTACCTTGGTCAGTACCTTGGTCAGTACCTTGGTCTGTACCTTGGTCTGTACCTTGGTCTGTACCTTGTTGGTCTGTTATTACAGCACGGGCTACAGTAAAACCACAGCCGTCCCTGAACTGTGCGGACAGGCCACAAATGTTTTCTTCTGACTTTACATAAGAATAAATTGTCCTTATATGGAGGCGTTTATAGGAGGACGGCGTTTACACACGGCGTAAAGCGTCTGTGCTTGTTTGGTGTCTGTAGGAGGACAGCGTTTACACACGGCGTAAAGCGTCTGTGCTTGTTTGGTGTCTGTAGGAGGACAGCGTTTACACACGGCGTAAAGCGTCTGTGCTTGTTTGGTGTCTGTAGGAGGACAGCGTTTACACACGGCGTAAAGCGTCTGTGCTTGTTTGGTGTCTGTAGGAGGACGGCGTTTACACACGGCGTAAAGCGTCTGTGCTTGTTTGGTGTCTGTAGGAGGACAGCGTTTACACACGGCGTAAAGCGTCTGTGCTTGTTTGGTGTCTGTAGGAGGACAGCGTTTACACACGGCGTAAAGCGTCTGTGCTTGTTTGGTGTCTGTAGGAGGACGGCGTTTACACACGGCGTAAAGCGTCTGTGCTTGTTTGGTGTCTGTAGGAGGACAGCGTTTACACACGGCTAAAGCGTCTGTGCTTGTTTGGTGTCTGTAGGAGGACAGCGTTTACACACGGCGTAAAGCGTCTGTGCTTGTTTGGTGTCTGTAGGAGGACAGCGTTTACACACGGCGTAAAGCGTCTGTGCTTGTTTGGTGTCTGTAGGAGGACAGCGTTTACACACGGCGTAAAGCGTCTGTGCTTGTTTGGTGTCTGTAGGAGGACAGCGTTTACACACGGCGTAAAGCGTCTGTGCTTGTTTGGTGTCTGTAGGAGGACAGCGTTTACACACGGCGTAAAGCGTCTGTGCTTGTTTGGTGTCTGTAGGAGGACAGCGTTTACACACGGCGTAAAGCGTCTGTGCTTGTTTGGTGTCTGTAGGAGGACAGCGTTTACACACGACGTAAAGCGTCTGTGCTTGTTTGGTGTCTGTAGGAGGACAGCGTTTACACACGGCGTAAAGCGTCTGTGCTTGTTTGGTGTCTGTAGGAGGACAGCGTTTACACACGGCGTAAAGCGTCTGTGCTTGTTTGGTGTCTGTAGGAGGACAGCGTTTACACACGGCGTAAAGCGTCTGTGCTTGTTTGGTGTCTGTGGGCTGTAAATGTGGACTAATACTGTAAAGCTGTAACATGAAGCAGTATTGGACCGCCCCAGACCTTCCTCCATAAACTGATGCGATTCTCAAATTGAATGTTGTGTTTTGCTCTCTGCTTTGTTACTTTGCCTTTGTCTGAGAGGAGATAAAAAGGGAAGCGACCCCAGGAGGCACAGTGTAATGATTTTTGCATCTATCACTAGCAGGGATCATTTCATTCCTATTTTGTGCCTGCGAGGAGCCATGTAATTGTCTCAAAGTCTGATCTTGAGGAAAGTGTGTATACGGCGCAGGGAACGGCAAATAGCTACAGCTTTTAGACCCATTTCAGAAGTCTCTCCAAATAAAACACAAAAATCACCTCATGACTGGATAATTACGGATGTTTTTGAGGGTAATAAATGACAAATCCCAGGTATTCTTGCCAAAAGCTATTAGAGAGCGAAAACAAAATGTGAATCTTTTTGATAAATAACACATCACCTCGTAATCACGGCACTAAATCAGTTCCATCTTTTTCTTCTCGGTGACAAAATCTCACCTCCACCGTGGCGCTGCTTTTATCGCCGCTGCCTGTGACTAGCATCCATTAGCGCCCGGAGGCTTCGCTGCCCTCTCGCTGATAAACGTATTAATTAAGACGAGGATTCGTGGTGAGATTGTGGCCCCTGAGTCTCTCGGAGCCGGACCGTGTCGGGCTCAGGCGGTCCGTATCCAAAGCCGCCTTCGCCACGCTCTGAGTGACCTAATTGGAGGCGAGGCTGGACTCCGGTGGTGGTCCTCGCTGTTATATACGTTAAGTGCATTATGGGTAAAAGCTGGGAGACGGCGGGTGTGACTGAGACAGCTGCCAGCTCAGGACACAGACGTACAGTTTATAATTATTACTGCCTTGTTAAAGTCTTACATATCAGCCAGACTTTGTTTTTCACATGTCACAGTTTTGTTCCATCGTAAAAAAACACAGGCCTCGAATCCATTATTATTATGATTAGATTTGTGTTGGTTCTTTTACTGTTACTTACACAGAGAGAGAAATCTATTTTTGATCAATACTAAGGCCCTGTCAATCAATCTTTAAGAGAGAAAAAGTCACAAACTCTGCTTTAAAATAAAAATCATTTAATGAACTTTTGAATCCATCTTTATTTAGAGAGCGCTTTTCCATCACACAAGGCACCAATAGTAGCAGTAGTAGTAGCAGTAGAAGCAGTAGCAGTAGTAGTAGTAGTAGTAGTAGTAGTAGTAGTAGTAGTAGTAGTAGTAGTAGTAGTAGTAGTAGTAGTAGTAGTAGTAGTAGTAGAAGTAGTAGTAGTAGTAGTAGTAGTAGTAGTAATAGTAGTAGTAGTAGTAGTAGTAGTAGTAGTAGTAGTAGTAGCAGTAGTAGTAATAGTAGTGTAGTGCAAAACCAACCCCACCTCCACGTGGTGCACTATGGGCATTGGGGTGTACCCCAACCCCCCTGGGGTCATGACCCGATGGCAAACGGGGCTCTGGCTGTAGGAGCCGGCGACTTCTGCAGTACACCAGCCACACACCTGTCTACAGGACAGACCTGCTCTGGGGCTGACAACCCCTGAGGAGGGACGCTTCAAGTAGTAGTAGTAGTAGTAGTAGTAGTAGTAGTAGTAGTAGTAGTAGTAGTAGTAGTAGTAGTAGTAGTAGTAGTAGTAGTAGTAGTAGTAGTAGTAGCAGTAGTAGTAATAGTAGTAGTAGTAGTAGTAGTAGTAGTAGTAGTAGTAGCAGAAAATTGAAATCCTTCATTTGTGGCACAGAATCGTCTTTAACCTGGATTTGAAGAAGAAGAAGCCTGTCTCACATTTTCAGGAAGACTAAAAGCTCCTTGTGATGTCACTGTGCCGCTATGACATCACACACTTCGTTTCTTCCTCTTAAAACAAAAGAAATGATGATGTTTACAGTCAGCCAAACTCCTCCCCCTGGTGGTCACATCTCAAACATGAGAGGACAATGGTTCTAGTCATTTTCATTTGCCAAATATAAAGTATCATATTTCTTATTTAAATAACTGCTGTGTTTTAAATTATTCTATTGTGTCTTTGCTTTTGGAAAATAAATAGATGTAAATGTGTCCTCAGTGGGAAGTAAGTAAGTAAGTAATGTTTATTTATATAACACCTTTCTCAGACCAGAGTCACAGCGGTCTACAGATGTGGCCGTTTGTCTCTGACTCCACAGAGATGGGAACTGGACTCATGGGTTCAATTTCAGAAACAAAAAGGAGAGAAATCTGAAAAACACAGGAACATGCCCCAGTTCTGATCTGTAAAAATCAAATCAAATAAAAAGTGTCTCTTAGGCCCTGTCCACACGAAGTCAAGCTCAGGCCTAAACGCAAAAATACTTTATCAATCCAGTGTATCGTCCATACGAGGCCGGCGTTTTGGGGGGGTGTAAACGAACATTTTTGAAAGTAGGTCCCAGAGTGGAAAGATTTCAAAACTCCGTATATGCCGCTCCGTGGTTACTGCCTCTCCGCAATGTATCTGAGACGCGTCATCGCCCCGCCTCTTGTTAAAGCACGCATGCGCCGCACTCAGAAAATAATGACAACAACAATGTAGCTTGTTGGTTTTGTAATCCAGTGTGACCCGAAGCAACAGTTCAACCTCATCGTCCGTCCATACTAATGTAGTACCAGCTCGCCCACTCGCCATGTTGTCTGTTTACAACATTCTGCACATGCCCAGTTCCCGTCACAGAAGTTTGGGCTTGATCCCGTCATTGCGTCACAGCGCCACCAACAGGTCTGGCATAGTTTCACAGCGTTTTCAGGCGTATTGACTACATTCATATGGACGCACACATTTACTGAGCTAACTCCGTGTTTACAGAAAAAGTTTCTGAAATTATAAGCGTTTTGTCTTCGTGTGGATATAGCCTTAATCTAAGTCTAACGAGAGAAGCCAGTGTCCTGCAGACGTGACAGAAACATTTCCTCTTCCCTCTGCAGAAGAATGTGATGGATGTGTTTTTCAGGGTTAGGGTTCGTTACTCAGTAATTATTGTTGTGCTTCTGGAAACATGGATCTGATGATCAGAGCCTGGGACTGCTTTAGTTTGGAATAATGGCTCTGCAGCTGTTTTCACGCAGACACAGCCGCGACACAGCCGCTGTTCAGGCCTCGGCACAGACTCTGATCATCAGAATCTGCATCAGGTCAAATACTGACTTCAGCGTTTAGGACATATTTATGAAACTCTACAAACACAATAATAATAATAAAAATGGATCAGTTTTATTTGGATTCTTTCTCTCCAAACACGGTGGTGACAAACTACTACTGTAGCCACAGCTGCCCTGGGGCACACTGACAGAAGCCCCTCCCACCACCACCAACCATTCACACACACACACCAGACTCATTCTAATGTGGGGGAAGTGTCTTGCCTAAGGACACAGCCACAGTTTGGCACTTTACAGCCGCCCCACTGTGGCACCTGCTGTTCCCAGAGGTCTCCCATCACAGTACTAACCAAGCCCTGCCCTGCACAGCCTCTGTCAGGTCATGTAGGATTGTTTTCTGTATGAAAACTGTTTCATAAATAACATTTGATTGATTGATTTCAGCTTTTGACCCAAATTGAAAGATAATTTAAAATATTCACAATTATTATATTAAACAATTGACATGCTGTAATCTCACTGGGGGTGGGGGTGTACCCGGAAACAGAATTACCTGATGCTTTAGTATGGCGTCTTCTTTCCTCTAGACAACATCTTCATAAGATGCTCCAAAAGTGGCTCTTGGTTTTTGAACCAGTCCAGTTTAGCCGCTGTGGACTTCAGAATGCGTTGTTTCACATGTTCCTGCCCAGCGGTCATTTTGAAAAGCCGCATAAGTCAAAAGTGATGTCACATTAGTTGAACAGCAGAGATAGATATCTACAGTCTGAGCACAGAAGAAGAAACGCCGCACTTTAGTCCAAACTTACCTTTTCTCCTAAAACACCTCTTGTTTTTTAATCGTCCTAGTTCCGGATGTAAGAAGATGTAAGAAGCGTTTTCCGGCAGAGCGTGTGATGTCAAACCACGAGGGCTTTTCACTGCTGCATAAATTTAAATGAACTAGTGTCACCGCGGCAACAGCAGCTGTCCCGGTATGGCTGCTTTATTATTAACACGTAACAGCGACGTTGAAAGCCTACAATTAAGAGCAGGAGGCAGAAAACCAGCCCCGGTGACACTGAGCTCAGGTGTAAAACTGTCGCAATTTAAAAACACATTTTTGGCTTCAGGGAAATGGAAGAATTGTGGATGAAAAAGAGGAAAGTGGTGGATGTGAGCTGTGTATTAGCTTTAGCTGTCTTTAGCTAGCTGTCTTTAGCTAGCTGTCTTTAGCTGTCTTTAGCTGTCTTTAGCAGTCTTTTTGTGCTGCTTTCTCTGGAGAAGAAAGAACTAGAAACTGTAAACTCACTCACACAGATCTATGCTGACTGTTCTGTTGTCAGAGACGGGCCGCGGTTCCCAAACTGCGGTGCACCTCCACTGGACTGCTGTTGGACTGATGTTTGTTTTCTGTTTGCAGTGACGTGTGCAGAGGGAGAAGGTGTTGGGTTCATTACTCACTGTAAACCCTAACTTCAATCCTACTTCAGATATCAAAGTTATTTTAAATAGATTTTTCCCAGGAAGTAAATATTACTCATTTATTGGTAGTTAATTTAAAGCTTGGCTACGTCACTCAGGGTTTCCTTTGAAAGGAACTGTCTCTGTTCATTCTGACGTGTAGAGTGTTTAATAAAGCAGGTGTGATGACGGCCCCGGGGCCTTTGCAATCACAAGGTTCTAAGTATGGATCCTGGTCGGAGCATTAAAATGTAATCCTTATTGATATCACTTGAGTTACTTGGTAATATTAAGTAAAGGATGTACTCGAGGAATTCAAGTGAAGTTAATTTGCCATTTATTTCCAAGGTTTTTTCAAGTAAACTTTACTTTTCAGGGTTTATAAGACGGTTTTTCTACTTTCTCTACTTTCTCCACAGTCGACGGTCGAGCTGTGTGTGTCTGTGTGTGTGTGTCTGTCTATATGTCTGTGTGTGTCTGTGTGTGTGTGTCTGTCTATATGTCTGTGTGTTTGTCTGTGTGTGTGTGTGTCTGTCTGTGTGTGTCTGTCTATATGTCTGTGTGTGTCTGTCTATATGTGTGTGTCTGTGTCTGTCTGTGTGTGTGTGTCTGTCTATATGTCTGTGTGTGTCTGTGTGTCTGTCTATATGTCTGTGTGTTTGTCTGTGTGTGTGTGTGTCTGTCTGTGTGTGTCTGTCTATATGTCTGTGTGTGTCTGTCTATATGTGTGTGTGTGTGTGTGTCTGTGTGTGTCTGTCTATATGTCTGTGTGTGTCTGTCTGTGTGTGTCTGTCTATATGTCTGTGTGTGTGTGTCTGTCTGTGTGTGTGTGTGTGTCTGTGTCTGTCTGTGTGTCTGTCTGTGTCTGTCTGTGTGTGTGTGTGTGTGTCTATATGTCTGTGTGTGTGTGTGTCTATATGTCTGTGTGTGTCTGTCTATATGTCTGTGTGTGTGTGTGTGTGTCTGTCTGTGTGTGTGTGTCTGAGTGTGTCTGTGTGTGTCTGTGTGTGTGTGTGTGGGTAGTTGTGTAAACTGGGGACCCTTGGAAGTCAACCATGTCTGTGTCTTAAGGTTTTTAATTAAATGTGTGATTTTATTTTCTAGGTTTTTAATATTTCTTATGATGTTTGTTTTTAATCATATTTTGGTCGTTCATGCATCCATAAGTGAACACTTCACTCATATTCATTTATTTACAAATCAATTAAAGTGAAGCCCAGTTACTGATCAAAATGTGGAGATGAAGAGGGTTAGCCCCGCCCCCACAGCTTCCTGATTGGATGCAATTAATTTAAATTCTCGATAGACAGCTGAGGCCCCTCCCCATTGGTCCAACTATTCTCCTTTTTCCAAGAGGAGGGGCTGTTTTAGATGTGTGTATTATGCATCACACTGCAGGGTCATAGGTAGAAAATATGTATTATTGATTGACTGCGGAACCTTCCGCAGTCAACCATTGGTTTTGTATTTCTTTATTCCGTCATTTTTTTTGACACGTTTCACAGCTTTCACATTTTCAACAATTTCCACAAGTTATACATCAAAACGTTCCACATGTTTGGGAGATTATTGCTATTACTTTTGGGACTTCAGCGATTTCCGGTTTTTCCGCAATCGGACAAAAATCTGCATTGAGAATTCTGCAATGCATTTTAATAGGCCCATGCATTTTAATAGGACTTCAGCTCTTTCAGACATTTCTACAGTTTCAATGATTCAACAGTTTCAAGGATTCAACAGTTTCAAGGATTTCAGCAGTTTCAAGATTTCAAGAGTTTCAAGGACTTCAACAGTTTCAAGGACTTCAGCAGTTTCAAGGACTTCAGCAGTTTCAAGGACTTCAGCAGTTTCAAGGACTTCAGTGTAATCATGCAACCTAATAGGGATTTTTCCATGTAAACCAGTATAATGCAACTTAATAGGGATTTTTCCATGTAAACCAGTATAATGCAACTTAATGGGGATTTTTCCATGTAAACCAGTATAATGCAACTTAATAGGGTTTTTTTTCATGTAAACCAGTATAATGCAACTTAATAGGGTTTTTTCATGTAAACCAGTATAATGCAAACTTAATAGGGTTTTTTCATGTAAACCAGTATAATGCAACTTAATAGGGATTTTTCCATGTAAACCAGTATAATGCAACTTAATAGGGATTTTTACATGTAAACCAGTATAATGCAACTTAATAGGGTTTTTTACATGTAAACCAGTATAATGCAACTTAATAGGGTTTTTTCCATGTAAACCAGTATAATGCAACTTAATAGGGATTTTTCCATGTAAACCAGTATAATGCAACTTAATAGGGGTTTTTACATGTAAACCAGTATAATGCAACTTAATAGGTTTTTTTTCCATGTAAACCAGTATAATGCAACTTAATAGGGTTTTTTCCATGTAAACCAGTATAATGCAACTTAATAGGGTTTTTTCCATGTAAACCAGTACAATGCAACTTAATAGGGATTTTTCCATGTAAACCAGTATAATGCAACTTAATAGGGTTTTTTACATGTAAACCAGTATAATGCAACTTAATGGGGATTTTTCCATGTAAACCAGTATTATGCAACTTAATAGGGATTTTTCCATGTAAACCAGTATAATGCAACTTAATAGGGATTTTTCATTGTAAACCAGTATAATGCAACTTAATAGGGTTTTTTCCATGTAAACCAGTATAATGCAACTTAATAGGGATTTTTCCATGTAAACCAGTATAATGCAACTTAATAGGGGTTTTTACATGTAAACCAGTATAATGCAACTTAATAGGGTTTTTTCCATGTAAACCAGTATAATGCAACTTAATAGGGTTTTTTCCATGTAAACCAGTATAATGCAAACTTAATAGGGTTTTTTCCATGTAAACCAGTACAATGCAACTTAATAGGGATTTTTCCATGTAAACCAGTATAATGCAACTTAATAGGTTTTTTTACATGTAAACCAGTATAATGCAACTTAATGGGGATTTTTCCATGTAAACCAGTATTATGCAACTTAATAGGGATTTTTCCATGTAAACCAGTATAATGCAACTTAATAGGGATTTTTCCTTGTAAACCAGTATAATGCAACTTAATAGGGTTTTTTTCATGTAAACCAGTATAATGCAACTTAATGGGGATTTTTCCATGTAAACCAGTATTATGCAACTTAATAGGGATTTTTCCATGTAAACCAGTATAATGCAACTTAATAGGGTTTTTACATGTAAACCAGTATAATGGAACTTAATAGGGGTTTTTACATGTAAACCAGTATAATGGAACTTAATAGGGGTTTTTACATGTAAACCAGTATAATGCAACTTAATAAGGATTTTTACATGTAAACCACTATAATGTAACCTAATAGGGGTTTTTACATGTAAACCAGTATAAAGCAACTTAATAGGGATTTGTACATGTAAACCAGTATAATGCAACCTAATAGGGATTTTTACATGTAAACCAGTATAATGCAACTTAATAGAGATTTTTCCATGTAAACCAGTATAATGCAACTTAATAGGGATTTTTCCATGTAAACCAGTATAATGCAACCTAATAGGGATTTTTCCATGTAAACCAGTATAATGCAACCTAATAGGGATTTTTCCATGTAAACCAGTATAATGCAACCTAATAGGTTGCATTATACCACCAGACCAAGACCCAAACGAAGACTCAGACCACCACCAGATAATGACCACAGACCAGGTTTCCTTAGTTACAGGAACCAAATTGTTTCAGCGGTGAGGGGATTTTTCAGTTTCAAGGACACTTTCAATACATTCAGTAGTTTCAAGGATTTCAACTGTTTAAGAATTTAACCAGTTTCAAGGATATCAGGAGGTTCAAGGATTTCAGGAGTTTCCACACTTTCAACAGTTTCCAGGTTTAAAAAAAGTTTCAAGGATTTCAGGAGTTTCAATGTTTCAACAGTTTCAAGGATTTCAGGAGTTTAAAGGTTTCAACAATTTCAAGGACTTCAGGAGTTTCAAATATCTATCAAGTATTTTAACAGTTTCAAGGCCTTTTAAAGGATTTCAAGGATTTTTTTTAGCAGATTTCCACATTAGATCTGTTCCGCAGTCAATCGCAATGGCTTCAGCCATTGCAAGTTTCTAGTTATACATATTTTATATTTATTAATATTATAAAATACAAGTGAAGTCCCAGACATCACCTTTAAAAATGAGTCCCATACAATCCCTGTCTGTGTGTTTGGTGCAGGATTTATTTCTGAAGGTAAATAAAAGTGGATTTCCGACACAGAAACAGTCTCTCTTCTCCGCACGACCACGGACCATCACTGCTGCTGCATTTCCTTCTTTCTCTTCCAAACAACACGACTCTGACTCTTTCTCTTCCAAACAACACGACTCTTTCTCTTCCAAACAACACGACTCTGACTCTTTCTCTTCCAAACAACACGACTCTTTCTCTTTCAAACAACACACTGACTCTTTCTCTTCCAAACAACACGACTCTGACTCTTTCTCTTCCAAACAACACGACTCTTTCTCTTCCAAACAACACAGACTCTGACTCTTTCTCTTCCAAACAACACGACTCTGACTCTTTCTCTTCCAAACAACACGACTCTGACTCTTTCTTCCAAACAACACGACTCTGACTCCTCTTCTCTTTCCTTCCAAACAACACGACTCTTTCTCTTCCAAACAACACGACTCTGACTCTTTCTCTTCCAAACAACACGACTCTTTCTCTTCAAACAACACGACTCTGACTCTTTCTCTTCCAAACAACACGACTCTTTCTCTTCCAAACAACACGACTCTGACTCTTTCTCTTCCAAACAACACGACTCTGACTCTTTCTCTTCCAAACAACACGACTCTGACTCTTTCTCTTCCAAACAACACGACTCTGACTCTTTCTCTTCCAAACAACACGACTCTTTCTCTCTTTTCTCAAACAACACGACTCTTTCTCTTCCAAACAACACGACTCTGACTCTTTCTCTTCCAAACAAACGCTTTTCAACACGACTCTTTCTCTTTCTCTTCCAAACAACACGACTCTTTCTCTTCCAAACAACACGACTCTTTCTCTTCCAAACAACACGACTCTTTCTCTTTCTCTTCCAAACAACACGACTCTGACTCTTTCTCTTCCAAACAACACAACTCTTTCTCTTTCAAACAACACGACTCTTTCTCTTTCTCTTCCAAACAACACGACTCTGACTCTTTCTCTTCCAAACAACACGACTCTGACTCTTTCTCTTCCAAACAACACGACTCTGACTCTTTCTCTTCCAAACAACACGACTCTTTCTCTTTCTCTTCCAAACAACACGACTCTTTCTCTTCCAAACAACACGACTCTGACTCTTTCTCTTTCAAACAACACGACTCTGACTCTTTCTCTTTCAAACAACACAACTCTGACCCTTTCTCTTCCAAACAACACGACTCTGACTCTTTCTCTTCCAAACAACACGACTCTGACTCTTTCTCTTTCAAACAACACGACTCTGACCCTTTCTCTTCCAAACAACACGACTCTGACTCTTTCTCTTCCAAACAACACGACTCTTTCTCTTTCAAACAACACGACTCTTTCTCTTCCAAACAACACGACTCTGACTCTTTCTCTTCCAAACAACACGACTCTTTCTCTTCCAAACAACACGACTCTGACTCTTTCTCTTCCAAACAACACGACTCTGACTCTTTCTCTTCCAAACAACACGACTCTGACTCCTTCTCTTCCAAACAACACGACTCTGACTCCTTCTCTTCCAAACAACACGACTCTTTCTCTTCCAAACAACACGACTCTGACTCTTTCTCTTCCAAACAACACGACTCTTTCTCTTTCAAACAACACGACTCTTTCTCTTCCAAAAAACACGACTCTGACTCTTTCTCTTCCAAACAACACGACTCTTTCTCTTTCAAACAACACGACTCTTTCTCTTCCAAACAACACGACTCTGACTCTTTCTCTTCCAAACAACACGACTCTTTCTCTTCCAAACAACACGACTCTGACTCTTTCTCTTCCAAACAACACGACTCTGACTCTTTCTCTTCCAAACAACACGACTCTGACTCTTTCTCTTCCAAACAACACGACTCTTTCTCTTCCAAACAACACGACTCTTTCTCTTCCAAACAACACGACTCTGACTCTTTCTCTTTCAAACAACACGACTCTGACTCTTTCTCTTTCAAACAACACAACTCTGACCCTTTCTCTTCCAAACAACACGACTCTGACTCTTTCTCTTCCAAACAACACGACTCTGACTCTTTCTCTTTCAAACAACACGACTCTGACTCTTTCTCTTCCAAACAACACGACTCTGACCCTTTCTTCCAAACAACACGACTCTGACTCTTTCTCTTCCAAACAACACGACTCTTTCTCTTCCAAACAACACAACTCTGACCCTTTCTCTTCCAAACAACACGACTCTGACTCTTTCTCTTCCAAACAACACGACTCTTTCTCTTCCAAACAACACGACTCTGACCCTTTCTCTTCCAAACAACACGACTCTGACTCTTTCTCTTCCAAACAACACGACTCTTTCTCTTCCAAACAACACGACTCTGACTCTTTCTCTTCCAAACAACACGACTCTTTCTCTTCCAAACAACACAACTCTGACCCTTTCTCTTCCAAACAACACGACTCTGACCCTTTCTCTTCCAAACAACACGACTCTGACTCTTTCTCTTCCAAACAACACGACTCTTTCTCTTCCAAACAACACAACTCTGACTCTTTCTCTTCCAAACAACACAACTCTGACTCTTTCTCTTCCAAACAACACGACTCTGACTCTTTCTCTTCCAAACAACACGACTCTGACTCTTTCTCTTCCAAACAACACGACTCTTTCTCTTCCAAACAACACGACTCTGACTCTTTCTCTTCCAAACAACACGACTCTGACTCTTTCTCTTCCAAACAACACGACTCTGACTCCTTCTCTTCCAAACAACACGACTCTGACTCCTTCTCTTCCAAACAACACGACTCTTTCTCTTCCAAACAACACGACTCTGACTCTTTCTCTTCCAAACAACACGACTCTTTCTCTTTCAAACAACACGACTCTTTCTCTTCCAAACAACACGACTCTGACTCTTTCTCTTCCAAACAACACGACTCTTTCTCTTTCAAACAACACGACTCTTTCTCTTTCTCTTCCAAACAACACGACTCTGACTCTTTCTCTTCCAAACAACACGACTCTTTCTCTTTCTCTTCCAAACAACACGACTCTTTCTCTTCCAAACAACACGACTCTTTCTCTTCCAAACAACACGACTCTTTCTCTTTCTCTTCCAAACAACACGACTCTGACTCTTTCTCTTCCAAACAACACAACTCTTTCTCTTTCAAACAACACGACTCTTTCTCTTTCTCTTCCAAACAACACGACTCTGACTCTTTCTCTTCCAAACAACACGACTCTGACTCTTTCTCTTCCAAACAACACGACTCTGACTCTTTCTCTTCCAAACAACACGACTCTTTCTCTTTCTCTTCCAAACAACACGACTCTTTCTCTTCCAAACAACACGACTCTGACTCTTTCTCTTTCAAACAACACGACTCTGACTCTTTCTCTTTCAAACAACACAACTCTGACCCTTTCTCTTCCAAACAACACGACTCTGACTCTTTCTCTTCCAAACAACACGACTCTGACTCTTTCTCTTTCAAACAACACGACTCTGACCCTTTCTCTTCCAAACAACACGACTCTGACTCTTTCTCTTCCAAACAACACGACTCTTTCTCTTTCAAACAACACGACTCTTTCTCTTCCAAACAACACGACTCTGACTCTTTCTCTTCCAAACAACACGACTCTTTCTCTTCCAAACAACACGACTCTGACTCTTTCTCTTCCAAACAACACGACTCTGACTCTTTCTCTTCCAAACAACACGACTCTGACTCCTTCTCTTCCAAACAACACGACTCTGACTCCTTCTCTTCCAAACAACACGACTCTTTCTCTTCCAAACAACACGACTCTGACTCTTTCTCTTCCAAACAACACGACTCTTTCTCTTTCAAACAACACGACTCTTTCTCTTCCAAACAACACGACTCTGACTCTTTCTCTTCCAAACAACACGACTCTTTCTCTTTCAAACAACACGACTCTTTCTCTTTCTCTTCCAAACAACACGACTCTGACTCTTTCTCTTCCAAACAACACGACTCTTTCTCTTTCTCTTCCAAACAACACGACTCTTTCTCTTCCAAACAACACGACTCTTTCTCTTCCAAACAACACGACTCTTTCTCTTTCTCTTCCAAACAACACGACTCTGACTCTTTCTCTTCCAAACAACACAACTCTTTCTCTTTCAAACAACACGACTCTTTCTCTTTCTCTTCCAAACAACACGACTCTGACTCTTTCTCTTCCAAACAACACGACTCTGACTCTTTCTCTTCCAAACAACACGACTCTGACTCTTTCTCTTCCAAACAACACGACTCTGACTCTTTCTCTTCCAAACAACACGACTCTTTCTCTTCCAAACAACACGACTCTTTCTCTTCCAAACAACACGACTCTGACTCTTTCTCTTTCAAACAACACGACTCTGACTCTTTCTCTTTCAAACAACACAACTCTGACCCTTTCTCTTCCAAACAACACGACTCTGACTCTTTCTCTTCCAAACAACACGACTCTGACTCTTTCTCTTTCAAACAACACGACTCTGACTCTTTCTCTTCCAAACAACACGACTCTGACCCTTTCTCTTCCAAACAACACGACTCTGACTCTTTCTCTTCCAAACAACACGACTCTTTCTCTTCCAAACAACACAACTCTGACCCTTTCTCTTCCAAACAACACGACTCTGACTCTTTCTCTTCCAAACAACACGACTCTTTCTCTTCCAAACAACACGACTCTGACCCTTTCTCTTCCAAACAACACGACTCTGACTCTTTCTCTTCCAAACAACACGACTCTTTCTCTTCCAAACAACACGACTCTGACTCTTTCTCTTCCAAACAACACGACTCTTTCTCTTCCAAACAACACAACTCTGACCCTTTCTCTTCCAAACAACACGACTCTGACCCTTTCTCTTCCAAACAACACGACTCTGACTCTTTCTCTTCCAAACAACACGACTCTTTCTCTTCCAAACAACACAACTCTGACTCTTTCTCTTCCAAACAACACAACTCTGACTCTTTCTCTTCCAAACAACACGACTCTGACTCTTTCTCTTCCAAACAACACGACTCTGACTCTTTCTCTTCCAAACAACACAACTCTGACTCTTTCTCTTCCAAACAACACGACTCTTTCTCTTCCAAACAACACGACTCTTTCTCTTCCAAACAACACAACTCTGACTCTTTCTCTTCCAAACAACACGACTCTAACTCTTTCTCTTCCAAACAACACGACTCTGACTCTTTCTCTTCCAAACAACACGACTCTTTCTCTTCCAAACAACACCACTCTTTCTCTTCCAAACAACACGACCAGAGGTGTGGACTCGAGTCATGTGACTTGGACTCGAGTCAGACTCGAGTCATGATTTTGATGACTTTAGACTCGACTTGACCAAATATAAAAAGACTTGCAACTCGACTTGGACTTTAACATCAATGACTCTGACTTTCACTTGGACTTGCGCCAATTGACTTGTAAAGACTTGCGTAACCCGGGCCATTTTTACCTTTCTCCGCATCTCTCTTTCTATCGCCGTCTCTGAAGAAACAAAGCCTCGCGGTAGTTGTAGCGCTCGCGAGAGAGTTCGAACGTGAGTTCCCCGCAGTTCGCGCAGTAACACTTCCCTAAACAAGCGCACTGCATTCACCGGTGGGTGTGTTGTCGTAGGGGAGCTGGAAATGAGCGAGCTGCAGATATTTATCGCGACCTAACGTCATACTTTGTTCTACAAACCGTAATTGATATGCTTTCACTACAGGCGCCTCATACAATTGAATCGACGCAGTTGTCACACTGTGTGCCGTGTTTTAAAGAGGAACTGGTGAGTCAAACTAGCGCTAGCCTGCGCTGCTCTGTTGGCTCTTTCTTATATTTTTCTGTGTGGGCGCAGAGGCCTATTATGAGTATGTTTTTGCTGTGCTCCTCCTGCTAAAGTTTGCATACATTAGATAGTTGTTTTGATTATGTGCACTAAGCTAGATTAATATTTGCACTATTGTTTATGGTGCATTGATATGAGAATCAGTGCTTTGACTGATTGAATTAATTTATATGAGACATTTTATTATGTAATGATATATTGGTAATTATGAGATATTACTAATGCTGGTCCAGTTCATACAGGCCGGGGTCCTTCCCCTCCATTGGTCCCTTCAGTCCTTTGGAACAATAACCACTACGGACATTAAACTGATTATATAGATACAGGTCCTAGCCCAATACTCCTATTCATATATGCTGCACTGCTGCACTTGCTACTTCCCATTAAAAACCCCAAAGATAAAAAGTATGTTGACACGGACTGCTCTGATTTTATGTGTGGTCTGTGCATGTGTAACTGAGCCTGCATCTGGCACAACATCCAATTAGATCACGTAGATAGTTTTGATTTATCAGCAGCCAACGACATGGAACAAACTGTTAGTCCATGGGTCAGAGACCAACGAGAATGCACCAGCAAAATGATTCCTAACATTATTTTGTTTGCCTACAAAAGTACGTGGAGACCAACAAGAAACAAATCGCGGTCAAAAAGACTCGAGAGGACTCGAAAGTCAAACCGTAGGACTTGGGACTGACTTGAGATTTGTTGGCCTTTGACTTGGACTCAACTCGGGACTTGCCTGTCTTGACTCGTGACTTGACTCGGGACTTGAGGGCAATGAATTGAGACTGACTTGTGACTTGCTAAACAATGACTTTGTCCCACCTCTGAACACGACTCTTTCTCTTCCAAACAACACGACTCTGACTCTTTCTCTTCCAAACAACACAACTCTGACTCTTTCTCTTCCAAACAACACGACTCTGATTCTTTCTCTTCCAAACAACACGACTCTGACTCTTTCTCTTCCAAACAACACGACTCTTTCTCTTCCAAACAACACGACTCTGACTCTTTCTCTTCCAAACAACACGACTCTGACTTATTGACTCTTCTGTCCGACCGCAGCCTTGATAGTGCAGGTGGAAGTGTTCTGAGAAAATCCATGTATCAGACAGAAAACAGAGGCGGGGGGCACAGTGGGGTCCCGTCCAACCTCACAAGCTTCATCTTGTCCTTGTCGATGTTTCCGAACAGACCGTCAGAGGATCCATACTCCCCCCAGACGGCACAGCTGGCAGCCTTCAGGTGAGTGTCTCGGGGATTACAGCGAAGAGGACGGTGTAAAAGCTTCAGAAGTGTCGGGTTCTTCTTTATCCACAATATAAGGTTTTGTGATGTTATTATGTATATGTGTGAAAAGCTGGTTGGGGTTCTGGTATTCTTGCTTTGTCTCCCCCCTTCCCTTTGTGTTTTTTAGGGCTTGGGGGTGACAAGGGGCGTGGCTAGTGTGTGAAAGGGCGTGGCCTGTGAGTGACAAGGGTCCAAGACCAGAGAGAGAGACCAGAGAGAGAGAGACCAAGACCAGAGAGAGACCAGAGAGACCAAGACCAGAGAGAGACCACCAAGACCAGAGAGAGAGAGACCAAGACCAGAGAGAGACCAGAGAGAGACCAGAGAGACCAAGACCAGAGAGAGACCAGAGAGAGAGAAATACCAAGACCAGAGAGAGACCAGAGAGAGACTAGAGAGAGACCAGAGAGAGACCAGAGAGAGAGACCAGAGAGAGACCAGAGAGAGACCAGAGAGAGACCAGAGAGAGAGAAAATACCAAGACCAGAGAGAGACCAGAGAGAGACTAGAGAGAGACCAGAGAGAGACCAGAGAGAGAGACCAGAGAGAGACCAGAGAGAGACCAGAGAGAGACCAGAGAGAGAGACCAGAGAGAGACCAGAGAGAGACCAGAGAGAGACCAGAGAGAGAGACCAGAGAGAGACCAGAGAGAGACCAGAGAGAGACCAGAGAGAGACCAGAGAGAGACTAGAGAGAGACCAGAGAGAGACCAGAGAGAGACCAGAGAGAGACCAGAGAGAGAGAGACCAGAGGGAGACCAGAGAGAGACCAGAGAGAGACCAGAGAGAGACCAGAGAGAGACCAGAGAGAGAGATCAGAGAGAGACTAGAGAGAGACCAGAGAGAGACCAGAGAGAGACCAGCGAGAGACCAGAGAGAGACTAGAGAGAGAGACCAGAGAGAGACCAGAGAGAGACCAGAGAGAGACCAGAGAGAGATCAGAGAGAGACTAGAGAGAGACCAGAGAGAGACCAGAGAGAGACCAGAGAGAGACTAGAGAGAGACCAGAGAGAGACCAGAGAGAGACCAGAGAGAGAGATCAGAGAGAGACTAGAGAGAGACCAGAGAGAGACCAGAGAGAGACCAGAGAGAGACCAGAGAGAGACTAGAGAGAGACCAGAGAGAGACCAGAGAGAGACTAGAGAGAGACTAGAGAGAGACCAGAGAGAGACCAGAGAGAGACCAGAGAGAGAGACCAGAGAGAGACCAGAAAGAGAGACCAGAGAGAGAGACCAGAGAGAGACCAGAGAGAGAGACCAGAGAGACTGTTTTATAAAAAACATATGTTTTATAAAAAAGGCACTGGAGCAGAATGAAAACTGTCTTTGAATCAAATCAGATGTAAATGTTTAGAAAGAAACAAGAATAATGTCCCTGTTTCAGCAGAAAGCCACACTCAAAGACAGTCCAAGAGCTCTTTTATATTTCTGTTTCCAAAAACACTGAAGTGAGTAATTAGACGAGTATTAAAATCTCTAACAGCACTTCTCACATTTTAAATTACACAGTTCATCAGTTGGGTTTACAGAATATGTTTAAATTCCCCTAATTATCCTAAAAGAGAATGTATTAAGACTTGTGAAGCTTCAAGTGGAAGTGAAAACGAAAACACTCAAGGTTTGAAAGAATCTTAAATGAGCAGAGTTCTGGAACAGTTGGAACGAAGACGAGACTTTAGGAAACGGGAAAACCCAGAGAAAGACTTTGTTTGTTCTGATGCAGAGAACGACAGAGTCAGAGGCGTCGCTTTAGTTTGGGCTGAAGTAAAAACACAAGGAGCTGTGGGGCCAGAAGTATTTCAGTTTTTATTTTCTTGAAGGATTGGACTCAACCACAACTGGTTTTGGAAGACGTTGAATAGAGAAAACATTTCATTTGATTAAAAGTTTAAAGGAGGATTTTAGGAAAGAACCGCCCTCTCTCCTTTTGAACCCAACTCTCTGGTCTTATTGGACGTATCAGCAGAATGATTGACAGGTGGGAGGACCAATCGTCTTGATGATCCACCCAGAAGTAGAAAATCCTCCTTTAACATTGAAGAGCAGATTTAATTGTCCAGTTGTTTTCGTACATGTCATAACCATCAACGCTGCAAGTTACTGCGATAATGATCATTGGGAATCATTTCAGGGGCCACTAACAATGTTTTCTTGGGCTGGATTTTGCCCACGGGCCTGAGTTTGACCTGCCTGGGCTGTGATATTAGGCTGGACTCAGGGTCATTGGAGAATCAGTCTGCAGCAGTTTTTACAGTGTTTTTGTCTGAGTTTGGGCCGTCGTGTCTTCATCCTCACACTTCCTGCTGTATCAGTCTCTCTCTCTCTAGAGGGTTAGGGTTAACCCTATTCTTTCATCACACGACAGACACACCTCTCTAAACTACAGCGACGCCTCACGATCAATGATCCAATAAAAACTGTGGAAATATGGATCGGTTTTTTATCAAAGCTTCTGACGATCAAAATAACTACAGCGTCTTTTCAAAACATTTCAGTTTTTGTTTTAAAGTGGTTTGGATTCTGACCCATTTGGTCTATTTCTCCTTTATTTCTTGCTTTTTGAAAGATACAAGTGGAAGATCTTGGTTATTCCTTGACATTAAAGTTTTATTCCTTAAAACAAACAAATGAACAACATCGACTGTGAAAGTGATGATTCCACTAAAATGCAGCTTTTTGTGGAACTTCCCTCGATTCTCACTGCTCCTAAAAAGATTAACTTGTTTTATTTGTGTTTTTCTCTGCCTCTGCTGTTGCTGTTGCGTGTCTTCACACCGAGGCGGTCATCACTGAGGAGAGTCATGCATGTAAGTGAGTTCCAGCCTCTTACCTTCACCTCTCTCCTTTCTCTGAGCTTTTCACTGCCGCCTTGTGACGCACACACACACACACACACACGCACACACACACACATGCACACACACACACACACGCACGCACGCACACACACACACGCACACACACACACGCACACACATACACGTTTTTGTTACCTGGTGGGTCCCTTTGACAGGGCCGTTCAGAATGGGACCCATAGACATAATCTTTTTTTACTGGGACTACTTTAAGTAATACAAAACAGTCAATAGAAACCAAACAACTCTTTTAAAGGAATTTTATTTTAGATTTTGTTTTCGAATTGCAGTGATTCTATTTTTGACATAGAATTTAATGCCACTCCATGTCCGATGTCTAAGGTCATCTGGTGAGGCATTAATGCAGGCCAGGCCAGGCCAGGCCAGGCCAGGCGGTGAGACTTCCCAGGGACCTTTCCAGTCTGTATGAAAGGTGTCATGGTCTTCTCCACAGCCTTCACCTCAGATGCAGACCATGGCTTTCTCTAACGTTCTAGGGAGAGAAATAAAAATATATTAGCAATATACACTCCCAGGGTGAGGACCAAGCAGCCTGGCTGTAATCCCCCACCTGGTACACTTACCAGAAGGGGCACTGCCACTACCATAGGGTGCATCTGGATGAATGGTTGAAGGTTCTCCGCTTGAAGTTTCTTTTAGCCCGTCCGTTTGTGAGAGGATCTCTACTGCTCTCCCTGTCGCACAGAAAATAAAAATACAAGTGGCCTTTAGGGGAAAAAAATCATACATATTTTAATAATATCAAGAATTACCTTCAGGCTCAATTTGTATCTGGTCGAGGCTCTTTCCTTCGAATTCCGTCACTCTTCCCTGCTCCATGGCCATCAACACTTTGCTGATTTTGGCCAGCTCCAGTGTCCCCTCTGGTAGTCTGTAATATTGCCTGTGGATGCGAATGTCATGGCCGAGGAAGTTGGCAAGTATGTCCATCTCATTCTCTTTCATATTGAGAACTGTAGACATAGTAGCTATGTGCTTTCTAAGTTTGGTTGAGGATAGCATCTCTGGATGCACCGCACCACATTCTTTGGCTACCTGGCGTAGGGAGTCTGATCCCCTGATGTGGGTGTCTGCGCCCGGGCGGGAAAAGAAGTATGGGTTATGGTCAGAGATGGAACAGGCCCTTCTGTTCTCCACCAGCACCTCCATCGAAGCAATCATTTCAGGAGTCAAAAGAACCGGCACTTTCCGACTTCTTTTCCCTTTAATTTCAATGCGTTGAAAATGCTGACACAGCTTTTTCTCAAGTTGGGACAGTCCCAGAGCAATGTCAGAATGGATCCCAGTCTTACTTCTTAAGGTAAAGGCTGTCAGTGGCATCTTTGAAACCTCACCTTCCCTTCTTCGATTGAAAATGATGACCTCACAAAGAGTCAAAACTGCCAGTTTAGACCAATGCTTAGACGTTGGCTCACTTATTAGGGTTTGCACATATTCAGGTCGACATACCTCAATATGTGCATGCATGGCTCTAACGTCCTCAGTCAGAGGGAGCAGGTCCGGAGTGTTCCACTTGGCTTGCCGGAGGGTCTGTAGGGCAGCAGAAGAAACACAGACGTCCCACCTCTTCTCAAAAAGCAGCCGGCTTCGTTGGAGGTTTTTAATAAATAGTTCATCAACACAATGCTCCATTTTTGAGTCACATTCAAGAATATCTGCTAGCTTTCTGAGGCTATGGCCGAGTTTGAGGGCCAAGGATGGAGTCTTGTATTGATTTGTTTCCTCATCATATCCAGCCACAGACCTGACTGCATCAATCACATGGTTAAAGTTGGAAGGAATAAAGAAATCCTTAATTGTTTTCAGTTTCCCTGCGGTTTTTGCTTCGTTAATTAACCTACCGACTTCTCTCATTTTCTGCCTAATGTAATCATGCTTAGTCTTATCATGCCCGTGTTTTAAGTACAGGTGCTCTCCGAGTCTCAGAATCCCCTTTTCTGCTTTGACAACACCCGTGACCTCATCCTGATGCATTGCCGAAATTAAAGACCACAGCTTTTTGCTGATGCCCTCCGGTACAGGCTGGGCTAGGGAGCAGAGGGACTGGACCCTACTTCTACCTGGTTTAGCCTGGGCATCTTTCTGTGAAAGCCGGCACCTGGCCACATGCCTCCACAGCGACTTTCGCTTAAGCAATGCCCCACAGTCTATACAGTGCAAAAACTCACTGGATTTAACTGGGGAATTTGGCTGTTTAGCTGGGACTAAAGTTCCAATGCCGGCCTTTAAAACCTCAAAATTGTGCTCACGGTTTCCACTATTCCTGATCAAATCAAACTGAAGTTTACGTGCTTTAGATTTCACAGGTAGAGCCAATGCTCTGGCTACGTCACTTTCATTTCCATGTTTTCTAGTCAAATGACGGGACATTTTGTGGCAGGACATTGAACAGTAGAGGCAGAAGTGTCTCTTGCTGTAAACTCGCCCCCCATTTTTCTTCTTTTGCAGCTGCATGATAACAATCTTATTTGCCTTTGGTTCGTCACTTTCCGAGTCTTGAAGAAAAGTGTTTTTGATTTTTCTTTTTCCATACTTTTTTACAGGTTTCTTCTTGACAGTTAAATCGTCAGAATCTGAGTCGACTTCATCAATTAGGGACTCTTGACTAAGCTGCACAAACAACAAATAATTTGTAATCATTCTATATAACAATTTGAAGTCATGACTTGTAGTCAGCACTTACCAGTGGTTTGTAAGCGTGCGCTTCAGTGTGCTCCTCCATGATTTCTTGCAGCCTAATGAACCACACACTTGCACCTTTTTCTAGCCTGACACCTGATTTCCTCTGTTGTGCTGCTCCATGATTGGCTCCAGCCTGCTGGACTGAAATTGCCCCAGTGTGCCCCTCCTTGATATCCCGCAACCCACCACCAGGGTTCCGACACATAACACACTTTTTTCAGGAAAGTAAACCTCCAGGGGTCCTTTCCATATTTTTACAGAGACTGCATAAGGACCGTTAGAAAAGCATTACCCATTGATTATTAAGCTTGGACCAGTGGGGTCCGGTGTTCGGGCCCCACCACGTAAAACCAGTCCCCATGACGTGAGTGGAATCTCAGGTTATGGAACCCACCAGGAGTTGAAAACAAGTGCACACACACACACAGAGACACACACACACACACACACACACAGAGACACACACTCACACACGCACACACACACACACACAGACACACACACGCACAGACACACACACACATGCACAGACACACAGACACAGAGACACACACACACACACACACACACACACATGCACAGACACACACATGCACAGACACACATGCACAGACACACATGCACAGACACACACACACACATGCACAGACACACACACACAGACACACACACATGCACAGACACACACACACACACATGCACAGACACACACACACAGACACACACACACACACATGCACAGACACACACACACACACACATGCACAGACACGGAGACACAAACACAGAGAGGGTGTGAGAATGTAAAAATGTTTTGTAAATTGTGTATTATTTGCATTAATCAAAGCAAATACCTCCATCACAGGTGAATGTT
Organism: Knipowitschia caucasica; assembly: GCA_964034765.1. Taxonomy (NCBI): domain Eukaryota; kingdom Metazoa; phylum Chordata; class Actinopteri; order Gobiiformes; family Gobiidae; genus Knipowitschia; species Knipowitschia caucasica. Next base: position 22,338,277 of record OZ035845.1, on the reverse strand, counting down.
CATTGTAAAGAGACAAGCCCAAAATTAATCAATATTTTTGTCTGTATTTCTGATAAAGGACAGTGCCCATTGATTAACATTTGTTTAATATTTAAAAACCGGTTTTACTAGAGTTATCATAGGTGCTTTATATAACTTTATTAATGGAGGAAAAACACCACCTGTGTCTGACAGCTGACCTGGTATGGAAGATTTTATGTGTCGTCAGATTTTGAATTTTTTTTGCTTGAATTTTTCCGTTTGCAATTTTTAACCCTGAAAAAGCAAGTTTGAATATTTTTATCTTTACTTTTCAGTCACTAAAAATTCCGTTTACAAATTTAAATGTCATTAAAATTTCAAAATGACATATTCACCCTCAAAATATTCAATATATATTTTTTTTCAATGTAAAAATACAGACGGATTATTTGTTCCATCAGAAATTGAATTTTAAATGGACCTGAATTCATCTATTTGAATGTTTTTAACATCTTGAATATTTTTTTTCTGTGAATTTCAGTCACTGATTATCAATTTCCATCCATCCATTTTCTTCCCTTTAATCCATTTCTGGGTCAGGGGGGTGGCAGTCAGAGATGCCACCCAAGTCTCATAGCACCAGCCCCTCACTGACCCTCTGCAGGTGGTGAGTCCACAGGAGGCTGCTCTCTGACTGTGAGCATAGCCTTGATCTTTCAGTGGGGGCTTTGGGCAAAGTGGGGTTAAGTGTCTTGCCCAAGGACACAACAACAGCAGTCATCAGTGAGAGTCGGTGGAGAAGGTGTAGAGGTGGGAATTGAACCCACAACCTTCTGGCCTTAAGGCCAATGCTCTACCAACTGAGCTACTGTTTTTTTCTCGTTGAATTTTGACTGTTGAATTTAACATTATGAAATTGATAATCAGTGACTGAAATTCACAGAAAAAATATTCAAGATGTTAAAAACATTCAAATACATGAATTCGGGTCCATTTAAAATTCAATTTCTGATGGAACAAATAAATCCTTTTTTTTTTTTCATTGAAAAAAAAAAATGAATATTTTGAGGGTGAATATGTCATTTTGAAATTTTAATCACATTGAAATTTGTAAACTGCATTTTTAGTGACTGAAATGTAAAGATAAAAATATTCAAACTTGCTTTTTTCAGGGTTAAAAATTTCAAACTGAAGAATTCAAGCTAAAAAAAATTCAAAATCTGATGACACAAAAAATCTTCCATACCAGGTTTCTTATCAGATATTGATTAGTAAAAAGAGCAGTCACTATGACGGCTTTTAGAAGTGTAATTCGTCAGCTTATGTATTTCTTTGATCTTCATAATATTGTGACTCTTTCTGTATCTGTATGTAACAGATTCTTTGTAGTTATCTATATACATAATTTAAGGAAATATGTATTAATTATAATGTGAGTAGTTATACCTTTGAATCTCAGATCCGTCATGTAAATGCAAACGTAACCTTTTTCCGTCGGTTGGCCAAGTTTAAGTTGTAAATAAATAAATAAAAATGACGAAAAAATTTAAAAATACAAAAACATTTGAACTGATAAATTAATTAGCTTTTACTACATAATTGTTCATCTATATTAACTCTATATTAATATATATTTATTTTTTATTTTTATTTTTATTTATTTATTTTTATCGATCGAAACATGAACCAGGAAGCGGTCACGCTGACGTCACCACGCAGCAGCAGCTCCGTCTCTGACATGAAGAAGTTTGCTCAGTAAAGCAGTGGATTTAAGTTTCCCCGCGGCTGCTCCGGGCTCAGGTAAGCGTTTTGGGTTTCGGTGTTATCTGTACGAACATATTTACTCTGTTAGTCACGTGAATTTACCGCGTTTTATCTGACTTTTCACGCTTTTTAAGTCTACGTTACTTACGCCGTGTTTACAAAGGTGTCCATTCAATGACATGTGTTTGTGCTTATGTGGCAGTGCAGAGCTGGCAGGACCTAAGCAAAGAGCACACACTCACTCTGAAAGTATTACTAATAATAAGGGTTAAATTCTGTCTAAATAAGTCACACAAAAATAAAAATAAACTCCAAACAAACATATTGAATCCAGAAACAAGGGGTGGAAACTCAGATCCAGAAAAAATCCGGACTAGAGCCCATCAGTGAAGCTGTAAAGTCTGAAGCAAAGCCAATTCTCTTTAAAGTTGGACTAAAAAAACTTGGGTAAAATGTTGGTGTTCTAAGATTATGCAGGAATAGTAGCCCAGCAGCTTCTCATCTGGTTTTAGCAATAGTTTATATTTCATTTCGGAGACTTTAGGAAACCATAAAATAGACCAATATTTTCTTGAGGTCAGTTCTGGTTCTGGTTCACCAGGTTTTTCATGAATTAAACTTAAGTGGATTCAAGATTTGACTAAGTCCAGTTTTGAAAATGCAGAAACCAACTAAAACTCAGCTAAAACTGATGCAAAACTTAAATCTTTGGACTTTAGTGAGAGCAAAGTCAGAACCCGAACGAGCACAATCTGATCCGATCTTCAGTGTTTTCTTTTCACATGATTTGGACCAAATCTATGATAATGGATCGTTTCCAAAGGTACAGAATCTCTAGGCCCACAAAGATGCGCGGCCCACTGGTTGAGAAACACTGCTATACGCCTGTAGCTGAGGCAACACAATCTTAGTACAACACTTGTGACTGATACACAAAGAGAACGCAAACTGAAATGATGACGACAATATAATATTTTATCAGATCGAGATGAAGTGTGGAGACCGGATCATCTCCATCCAGGGACTAAAACCTTTCCTTGTTCCATTGTCGCACACTGAGGTAACATCCGTGTCACATTCTGCCTTCGCACTAGAAAGTCTTTCCTTTGATTATTTGTTTGGACCTTTGTCGGCGGATAGAGCTAAAGTTAGGAACAGTCTGAAGCCCACGCAGACAGAGGCCGACTGAGAATGACCCGATGTGAACCTTCAGCCTGATCCGACCAAGACACAGCCACTCCTGCTGCTTTTAGAGCAAAACACACACAAAACACACACAAAACAACCAAACGCACAACAATGTCGGCTGCAGAAACAGACAAAGTGTCACCGGGAGACTCTGTGTTTACTTCCACCGGTTACAACGTCCTCTTTGTATGATCCTCATTGTTCCTGCATCAGCAAAAGGAAAGTGTTTGGGGACTTTGCAGAAGTGGAACGTTTACAGACGACACAGCAGCGACAAACAGTACATTACTAATGCCATCACTCTTCTCGGCGAAAACAATTTATAACGTTCTCAGTGGGAGTTGTCCTCGCAGCGGAGCGGCGGCAGCTGCTTCAGATTAGTTGCAGAATATTACCACTAAATGATAACGATGATTTGTGGTTGAGCCTCTTCACCTATAGATGCACAGCAGGGAGTACACAGCCTCAGCGTGTACCAGCACCGCATTATCTATACATTCAGGTTATTGGTCATTTGCAGTAAAACCCCCTTGGAATATGTGTGTGCGAGTGTGTGTGTGTGTATTTTCTATACAATCAGATGCAGTTTATTTGCCATTTGCAGTAAAAAACCCACATGTGCCAAAGTCCCCTCTCTGCACCAGACACGTACACAAATAAAACAAGCTAAAAATGTACAGAAAACTATTGTTGCAGTGAAACCGATCCACAAAAACAGTTTCAAAATCTGAGATAATAAAGATATATCTTCAGCTTTATGGTCACAGGTCCAATACCAACATTCACATTCACAGTTTATCTACAACAGATTCTAAAATAGACTTGTTTCTTGAGTTACTGAGACCAGAGCCAGAAACACTAAAATATTCTGTAGTTTATCAGTGCATCTGCCATGTCCCATTATAAATACTATAATACTGTTATACTACTACTACTATCACCTTTGTGCTCACAGTGAGGAGGAGATGGCTGTTAATACGGTCGAGGCCTCAGGCTAATGGACACTGGTGATGATCTTGGGGCCGGTGGATTGATAAAGGCCTTATCAGGAGAGGGCCACTGAACTGTTTAGCCTGTGAGGATTACTGCACTTTCTCATCCTCTGAGAACACTCATCGCTGACTACTGCATGCCACAGATACCTCTCCACATATAGACCCACACACTGTCTATATAGGTTAGGTCTAAGCTAAAGAAATGTATGTGCTTTCAGAGATTATGATGTGGTCGTTACACAGGCTGGAGGAGTCCCCAAAACGTGGGTCAGGCAGGTAACTATCTGTGTGTTGTAGCTAATCTGCATTTTATTATGTAACGAAACAACACAAGGTTTGTTTATGGATGTGAGGGGAAAAAATTGTGTTTGTGTGTGGGAGAAAGTGTGTGTGTGTTTGTGTGTGTGTCTGTTTGTGTGTCACCCATGGGTGCTTCCCTCAGATGTGTGTGTGATGCTGATGCTTCCAGAACATTCCAGGAGACGGGACACACACTCAGCAGTATTCTTACACTCTCCTCATGTGTTTCTGCCTCATCAAAGCTCAAGTGTGTGTTCTGCTCTGTGCACCAACACTGCCCCCTGCTGGACACCACCGGGTATGACACGTCCTCCAGCTCAGAGTGACGTCTGTGGTTAAAGCTGGGGTACCTAACCTGCTTGGCACCGACACAGACAGAGACAGACAGACACACATTTTCGTCTAAAAGCTGATCGTTTGAGTGAGGGTGGTCCTCTCTTTTTCACATCTAAAACTGATCTAAATAATAAGCAGAGGCAAGAAATACATCCATCCATCCATTTTCCTCCGCTTAATCCGTTGCCGGGTCGCGGGGGCAGCAGTCTAAGCAGAGACGCCCAGACTTCCTCCTCCACAGACACCTCCTCCCGCTCATCTGGGGGACCCCAAGGTGTTCCCTGAGAGAGACATAGTCCCTCTGTGTCCTGGGTCTCCTCCTGGTCTCCTCCCGGTCTCCTCCCGGTGGGACGTGGCCGTGAAAACGTTCGTATTAAAACCAGATGAATTTTATGACATTGGGCCATGTATTGTGGTTGAAAAGTTACGTACACCAGCTTTAAAGAGCAGCATCCAGAGTGAAGCAAAAGGAGTGAGGGTAAAATACACTCAAAAGTCAAATATCATTTTCTGAGGCTGTTTCTCATAAAAGTTACGGACCCCATTTTGATTCATGTTCCTCAAACGTAAACATAAAAGACCAAATCAGCTGCTTTCTTTTTGATTGTATTCAGAGTTTTAGACACATTATTTATTATTACAAAAACAGTTTAATATCAGTAAATATCGACGTATTTTCAAAGGTGGTTCTTTCATTTGTGACGAGTGTGTTCGAAGGAAAAAACTGAATAAAAAGTTACATAAATAGTATTAAAGTCAGAATAATACGTGAGAATCCAAACTCAGACTTTGAAAGATGGAGCCGCACAGATCGACAAAACATTTACTTTTGAAGCTGAGAAATGATTTTCTGAACCGAAAAATACAATAAATTATATATTCAGAGAAGAAAATGTTTAGTACAACATTGTGTTTTCAGATCAAAGGCCCAGACCTCTGGTCTTTGGAGGCCCAGACCTCTGTCCTCCACATGGTCTTTGGAGGCCCAGACCTCTGTCCTCCACATGGTCTTTGGAGGCCCAGACCTCTGTCCTCCACACGGTCTTTGGAGGCCCAGACCTCTGTCCTCCACATGGTCTTTGGAGGCCCAGACCTCTGTCCTCCACATGGTCTTTGGAGGCCCAGACCTCTGTCCTCCACATGGTCTTTGGAGGCCCAGACCTCTGTCCTCCACACGGTCTTTGGAGGCCCAGACCTCTGTCCTCCACATGGTCTTTGGAGGCCCAGACCTCTGTCCTCCACATGGTCTTTGGAGGCCCAGACCTCTGTCCTCCACATGGTCTTTGGAGGCCCAGACCTCTGTCCTCCACATGGTCTTTGGAGGCCCAGACCTCTGTCCTCACATAAACACAAACTGACTGCAGTAAAGTGCTAAATCTAACCAGTTTTTCAGGAAGTCTCTTTGTCCTAATGCAGCCACTGTGTGGAGTCGGCGAAGGTGACCGTGGCACTGGGGGGGTCCAGGGGGGGTCCCGGGACACAGACCCCCGTGAGACAGGCAGGTGGTGGTGACCGTGTGACTGATGGGTCAACTGTAATCACTGGGCAAGGTCATTTTAATCACAGAAAAACAATCCGGTCGGAACAGGGCCTTTCTGAGTGGAATTTGCATGTTCTCCCTGTGTCTGTATAGGTTTCCTCAGGTGCTCCGGTTTCCCTAAAAGCATGTACAATAGGTAAAATCCTCCAGCTGTGGTCCTGACCCAGAGCATCACCAGTTCCCGGGTGCTGTTACTACGGCGACCACTGCTCCTGAGAGACGCAGCATCAGCACCTTTACCCTTTACCTTCATCTGAATTATAATTAAAATGAGCAGCAAGTTTAACTATGGGCCATTTACTCAGATTTACTCAGAATCAGAACCAATGTTTGGCCATTTGCAGAAAAAACTACTGTGGAAGACAAACAGGAGACACTGATACAAACATGTTTTAGTTTAGTTTAATTTGTTCTTCTGTCCCTCAGAGGATCAGGACAGAACTCACAACACACACAAGAAGAAGAATAACACAGAACCAGAGGCAGAGACAAAGACAGAGGCAGAGACAGAGGCAGAGACAGAGGCAGAGACAGAGGCAGAGACAGAGACAAAGACAGAGGCAGAGGCAGAGGCAGAGACAGAGGCAGAGACAGAGACAAAGACAGAGGCAGAGACAGAGGCAGAGACAGAGGCAGAGACAGAGACAAAGACAGAGGCAGAGACAGAGGCAGAGACAGAGGCAGAGACAGAGACAAAGACAGAGGCAGAGACAGAGGCAGAGGCAGAGGCAGAGACAGAGACAAAGACAGAGGCAGAGACAGAGGCAGAGACAGAGGCAGAGACAGAGACAAAGACAGAGGCAGAGACAGAGGCAGAGGCAGAGACAGAGACAAAGACAGAGGCAGAGACAGAGGCAGAGGCAGAGACAGAGGCAGAGACAGAGGCAGAGACAGAGGCAGAGGCAGAGACAGAGGCAGAGACAGAGGCAGAGACAGAGACAAAGACAGAGGCAGAGACAGAGGCAGAGGCAGAGACAAAGGCAGAGGCAGAGACAGAGGCAGAGACAGAGACAAAGGCAGAGGCAGAGGCAGAGACAAAGACAGAGGCAGAGACAGAGGCAGAGACAGAGGCAGAGGCAGAGACAGAGACAGAGGCAGAGACAGAGACAGAGGCAGAGGCAGAGACAGAGACAGAGGCAGAGACAGAGACAAAGGCAGAGGCAGAGGCAGAGACAAAGACAGAGGCAGAGACAGAGGCAGAGACAGAGGCAGAGGCAGAGGCAGAGACAGAGGCAGAGACAGAGACAGAGACAGAGACAGAGGCAGAGACAGAGACAGAGGCAGAGACAGAGGCAGAGACAGAGGCAGAGGCAGAGGCAGAGACAGAGACAGAGACAGAGGCAGAGGCAGAGACAGAGACAGAGACAGAGGCAGAGACAGAGACAGAGACAGAGGCAGAGGCAGAGACAGAGACAGAGACAGAGGCAGAGACAGAGGCAGAGACAGAGGCAGAGGCAGAGGCAGAGACAGAGACAGAGACAGAGGCAGAGGCAGAGAAGCAGAGAGGCAGAGGCAGAGAAGCAGAGAGGCAGAGGCAGAGGCAGAGGCAGAGAAGCAGAGAGGCAGAGGCAGAGGCAGAGAAGCAGAGAGGCAGAGACAGAGGCAGAGACAGAGGCAGAGGCAGAGGCAGAGACAGAGGCAGAGACAGAGACAGAGACAGAGGCAGAGACAGAGGCAGAGACAGAGGCAGAGGCAGAGACAGAGACAGAGACAGGGACAGAGGCAGAGGCAGAGGCAGAGACAGAGACAGAGACAGGGGCAGAGACAGAGACAGGGACAGAGGCAGAGACAGAGAAGCAGAGAGGCAGAGACAGAGGCAGAGACAGAGACAGAGGCAGAGGCAGAGACAGAGACAGAGACAGAGGCAGAGGCAGAGACAGAGGCAGAGGCAGAGGCAGAGGCAGAGACAGAGGCAGAGACAGAGGCAGAGACAGAGACAGAGACAGAGGCAGAGACAGAGGCAGAGACAGGGGCAGAGGCAGAGAAGCAGAGAGGCAGAGACAGAGGCAGAGGCAGAGGCAGAGACAGAGACAGAGACAGAGGCAGAGGCAGAGACAGAGACAGAGACAGAGGCAGAGGCAGAGACAGAGACAGAGGCAGAGGCAGAGGCAGAGGCAGAGACAGAGGCAGAGACAGGGGCAGAGACAGAGACAGGGACAGAGACAGAGGCAGAGACAGAGAGACAGAGACAGAGACAGAGACAGAGACAGAGACAGAGGCAGAGGCAGAGACAGAGACAGATGCATAGGCAGAGACAGAGGCAGAGACAGAGGCAGAGACAGGGGCAGAGGCAGAGAAGCAGAGAGGCAGAGAAGCAGAGAGGCAGAGACAGAGGCAGAGGCAGAGACAGAGACAGAGACAGAGGCAGAGGCAGAGGCAGAGACAGAGGCAGAGACAGAGGCAGAGACAGAGACAGAGGCAGAGACAGAGGCAGAGACAGAGGCAGAGACAGGGGCAGAGGCAGAGGCAGAGAAGCAGAGAGGCAGAGACAGAGGCAGAGGCAGAGGCAGAGACAGAGACAGAGACAGAGGCAGAGGCAGAGACAGAGACAGAGACAGAGACAGAGACAGAGGCAGAGGCAGAGACAGAGACAGAGGCAGAGACAGAGACAGAGGCAGAGGCAGAGACAGAGGCAGAGACAGAGACAGAGACAGAGGCAGAGACAGAGACAGAGGCAGAGGCAGAGGCAGAGACAGAGGCAGAGACAGGGGCAGAGACAGGGACAGAGACAGAGGCAGAGACAGAGACAGAGACAGAGGCAGAGGCAGAGACAGAGACAGAGGCAGAGGCAGAGGCAGAGGCAGAGACAGAGGCAGAGACAGGGGCAGAGACAGGGACAGAGACAGAGGCAGAGACAGAGAGACAGAGACAGAGACAGAGACAGAGACAGAGACAGAGGCAGAGGCAGAGACAGAGACAGAGGCATAGGCAGAGACAGGGGCAGAGACAGAGACAGAGACAGAGACAGAGGCAGAGGCAGAGGCAGAGACAGAGGCAGAGACAGAGACAGAGACAGAGACAGAGGCAGAGGCAGAGACAGAGACAGGGGCAGAGACAGAGGCAGAGGCAGAGACAGAGACAGGGGCAGAGACAGAGACAGAGGCAGAGGCAGAGGCAGAGACAGAGGCAGAGGCAGAGACAGAGGCAGAGGCAGAGACAGAGGCAGAGACAGAGGCAGAGGCAGAGACAGAGGCAGAGACAGGGGCAGAGACAGAGGCAGAGGCAGAGACAGAGACAGAGACAGAGACAGAGACAGAGACAGAGGCAGAGACAGAGGCAGAGGCAGAGACAGAGGCAGAGACAGGGGCAGAGACAGAGGCAGAGGCAGAGGCAGAGACAGAGACAGAGACAGGGGCAGAGACAGAGACAGGGACAGAGGCAGAGACAGAGACAGAGGCAGAGGCAGAGGCAGAGGCAGAGACAGAGGCAGAGACAGAGACAGAGGCAGAGGCAGAGACAGAGGCAGAGACAGAGACAGAGACAGAGACAGAGACAGAGGCAGAGACAGAGGCAGAGGCAGAGACAGAGGCAGAGACAGGGGCAGAGACAGAGGCAGAGGCAGAGGCAGAGACAGAGACAGAGACAGGGGCAGAGACAGAGACAGGGACAGAGGCAGAGACAGAGACAGAGGCAGAGACAGAGGCAGAGGCAGAGGCAGAGGCAGAGGCAGAGACAGAGACAGAGGCAGAGGCAGAGGCAGAGACAAAGACAGAGGCAGAGGCAGAGGCAGAGGCAGAGACAGAGACAGAGGCAGAGACAGAGACAGAGGCAGAGGCAGAGACAGAGACAGAGGCAGAGACAGAGACAGAGGCAGAGACAGAGGCAGAGACAGGGGCAGAGACAGAGACAGGGGCAGAGACAGAGACAGAGGCAGAGACAGAGACAGAGACAGAGGCAGAGGCAGAGACAGAGGCAGAGACAGAGGCAGAGACAGAGGCAGAGACAGAGACAGAGACAGAGGCAGAGGCAGAGACAGAGGCAGAGACAGAGGCAGAGCAGAGGCAGAGACAGAGGCAGAGACAGAGACAGAGGGCAGAGACAGAGACAGAGACAGAGACAGAGACAGAGGCAGAGACAGGAGACAGAGACAGAGGCAGAGGCAGAGGCAGAGCAGAGACAGAGGCAGAGACCGGGCAGAGACAGAGACAGGGGCAGAGACAGAGACAGAGGCAGAGTCAGAGACAGAGGCAGAGACAGAGACAGAGACAGAGGCAGAGGCAGAGGCAGAGACAGAGGCAGAGACAGGGGCAGAGACAGAGACAGGGACAGAGACAGAGGCAGAGACAGGGGCAGAGACAGAGACAGAGACAGAGGCAGAGACAGAGGCAGAGACAGAGACAGAGGCAGAGGCAGAGGCAGAGACAGAGGCAGAGACAGGGGCAGAGACAGAGACAGGGACAGAGACAGAGACAGAGGCAGAGGCAGAGACAGAGAGGCAGAGACAGAGACAGAGACAGAGACAGAGGCAGAGACAGAGGCAGAGGCAGAGACAGAGACAGAGACAGAGGCAGAGGCAGAGGCAGAGACAGAGGCAGAGACAGAGACAGAGGCAGAGACAGAGACAGAGACAGAGGCAGAGACAGAGGCAGAGACAGAGACAGAGGCAGAGACAGAGACAGAGGCAGAGGCAGAGACAGAGCAGAGCAGAGAGAGACAGAGACAGAGGCAGAGACAGAGACAGGGACAGAGACAGAGACAGGGACAGAGACAGAGACAGAGGCAGAGGCAGAGACAGAGGCAGAGACAGAGACAGAGACAGAGGCAGAGGCAGAGGCAGAGACAGAGACAGAGACAGAGGCAGAGGCAGAGGCAGAGACAGAGGCAGAGACAGAGACAGAGACAGAGACAGGGGCAGAGACAGAGACAGAGACAGAGGCAGAGGCAGAGGCAGAGACAGAGACAGAGACAGAGACAGAGGCAGAGGCAGAGGCAGAGACAGAGGCAGAGACAGAGACAGGGGCAGAGACAGAGACAGAGGCAGAGGCAGAGACAGAGGCAGAGACAGAGACAGAGACAGAGACAGAGGCAGAGGCAGAGGCAGAGACAGAGACAGAGACAGAGACAGAGGCAGAGGCAGAGGCAGAGACAGAGGCAGAGACAGAGACAGTGGCAGAGACAGAGACAGAGACAGAGGCAGAGGCAGAGACAGAGGCAGAGGCAGAGGCAGAGACAGAGACAGAGACAGAGGCAGAGACAGAGACAGTGGCAGAGACAGAGACAGAGACAGAGGCAGAGGCAGAGACAGAGGCAGAGGCAGAGGCAGAGACAGAGGCAGAGACAGGGGCAGAGACAGAGACAGGGGCAGAGACAGAGACAGAGACAGAGGCAGAGGCAGAGGCAGAGACAGAGACAGAGGCAGAGACAGAGACAGAGACAGAGGCAGAGGCAGAGGCAGAGACAGAGGCAGAGACAGAGGAGCAGAGACAGAGACAGAGGCAGAGGCAGAGACAGGGGCAGAGACAGAGACAGAGGCAGAGACAGAGACAGAGGCAGAGGCAGAGACAGGGGCAGAGACAGAGACAGAGACAGAGGCAGAGACAGAGACAGGGACAGAGACAGAGACAGGGACAGAGACAGAGACAGAGGCAGAGGCAGAGACAGAGGCAGAGACAGAGACAGAGACAGAGACAGAGGCAGAGGCAGAGGCAGAGACAGAGACAGAGACAGAGGCAGAGGCAGAGGCAGAGACAGAGGCAGAGACAGAGACAGAGACAGGGGCAGAGACAGAGACAGAGGCAGAGGCAGAGGCAGAGGCAGAGACAGAGACAGAGACAGAGACAGAGGCAGAGGCAGAGGCAGAGACAGAGGCAGAGACAGAGACAGAGGCAGAGACAGAGACAGAGGCAGAGGCAGAGACAGAGACAGAGACAGAGACAGAGCAGAGGCAGAGCAGAGCAGAGACAGAGACAGAGACAGAGACAGAGGCAGAGGCAGAGGCAGAGACAGAGCAGAGCAGAGCCAGAGACAGTGCCAGAGCAGAGACAGAGACAGAGGCAGAGGCAGAGACAGAGGCAGAGGCAGAGGCAGAGACAGAGACAGAGAGAGAGAGCAGAGGCAGAGACAGAGACAGAGAGAGAGACAGAGACAGAGACAGAGAGAGGCAGAGACAGAGGCAGAGGCAGAGCAGAGACAGAGCAGAGACAGAGCAGAGACAGAGACAGAGACAGAGCAGAGACAGAGACAGAGAGACAGAGGCAGAGACAGAGAGAGACAGAGACAGAGCAGAGACAGAGACAGAGACAGAGGCAGAGGCAGAGGCAGAGACAGAGGCAGAGACAGAGGCAGAGACAGAGACAGAGACAGAGACAGAGAGAGACAGAGCAGAGCAGAGACAGAGCAGAGACAGAGACAGAGCAGAGCAGAGACAGAGACAGAGACAGAGCAGAGACAGAGACAGAGACAGAGACAGAGCAGAGCAGAGACAGAGGCAGAGACAGAGAAGAGACAGAGCAGACAGAGACAGAGACAGAGACAGAGACAGAGCAGAGGCAGAGAGAGAGAGACAGAGACAGAGACAGAGACAGAGAGAGAGAGACAGAGACAGAGACAGAGCAGAGCAGAGCAGAGACAGAGACAGAGCAGAGGCAGAGCAGAGCAGAGACAGAGACAGAGACAGAGACAGAGGACAGAGACAGAGACAGAGACAGAGACAGAGCAGAGGAGAGCAGAGACAGAGCAGAGACAGAGGCAGAGACAGACAGAGCAGAGACAGAGCAGAGACAGAGACAGAGCAGAGACAGAGACAGAGACAGAGACAGAGACAGAGCAGAGCAGAGCAGAGCAGAGACAGAGACAGAGACAGAGAGCAGAGACAGACAGAGCAGAGACAGAGACAGAGAGAGCAGAGACAGAGACAGAGACAGAGACAGAGAGACAGAGACAGAGCAGAGACAGAGAGCAGAGACAGAGACAGAGAGAGCAGAGACAGAGACAGAGCAGAGACAGAGACAGAGACAGAGGCAGAGGCAGACAGAGACAGAGGAGACAGAGCAGAGCAGAGACAGAGACAGAGACAGAGACAGAGACAGAGCAGAGACAGAGGCAGAGCAGCAGAGCAGAGACAGAGGCAGAGACAGAGGAGACAGAGGCAGAGCAGAGACAGAGACAGAGACAGAGCAGAGCAGAGACAGAGACAGAGGCAGAGACAGAGCAGAGACAGAGACAGAGCAGAGACAGAGACAGAGACAGAGGCAGAGCAGAGGCAGAGACAGAGGCAGAGACAGAGCAGAGACAGAGAGACAGAGAGCAGAGACAGAGACAGAGGCAGAGGCAGAGACAAGCAGGGCAGAGACAGAGACAGAGCAGAGCAGAGACAGAGGCAGAGACAGAGACAGAGGCAGAGACAGAGACAGAGACAGAGAGAGCAGAGCAGAGCAGAGCAGAGCAGAGACAGAGACAGAGCAGAGCAGAGACAGAGGACAGAGACAGAGACAGAGGCAGAGGCAGAGACAGAGAGGCAGAGACAGAGACAGAGACAGAGGCAGAGACAGAGACAGAGACAGAGGCAGAGACAGAGACAGAGACAGAGGCAGAGGCAGAGACAGAGCAGAGACAGAGACAGAGGCAGAGACAGAGACAGAGACAGAGACAGAGACAGAGGCAGAGCAGAGACAGAGGGAGCAGAGACAGAGACAGAGGCAGAGGCAGAGACAGAGGCAGAGAGCAGAGACAGAGGCAGAGACAGAGACAGAGGCAGAGACAGAGACAGAGAGCAGAGGCAGAGACAGAGAGCAGAGACAGAGACAGAGACAGAGACAGAGACAGAGACAGAGACAGAGGCAGAGACAGAGACAGAGACAGAGGCAGAGGCAGAGACAGAGGCAGAGACAGAGACAGAGACAGAGACAGAGACAGAGACAGAGGCAGAGACAGAGACAGAGACAGAGGCAGAGGCAGAGACAGAGGCAGAGACAGAGACAGAGACAGAGACAGAGGCAGAGACAGAGACAGAGACAGAGGCAGAGGCAGAGACAGGGGCAGAGACAGAGACAGAGGCAGAGACAGAGACAGAGACAGAGGCAGAGACAGAGACAGAGACAGAGGCAGAGGCAGAGACAGGCAGAGACAGAGACAGAGGCAGAGACAGAGGCAGAGACAGAGACAGAGGCAGAGGCAGAGACAGAGGCAGAGACAGAGACAGAGACAGAGGCAGAGAGCAGAGACAGAGACAGAGACAGAGGCAGAGACAGAGACAGAGACAGAGAGCAGAGACAGAGACAGAGACAGAGGCAGAGGCAGAGACAGGGCAGAGACAGAGACAGAGGCAGAGACAGGGCAGCAGAGACAGAGACAGAGGCAGAGGCAGAGACAGAGGCAGAGACAGAGACAGAGACAGAGGCAGAGGCAGAGACAGAGACAGAGGCAGAGGCAGAGACAGAGGCAGAGACAGAGACAGAGACAGAGGCAGAGACAGAGGCAGAGGCAGAGACAGAGACAGAGGCAGAGACAGAGGCAGAGAGAGCAGAGACAGAGCAGAGACAGAGGCAGAGGCAGAGACAGAGCAGAGACAGAGACAGAGACAGAGGCAGAGACAGAGACAGAGGCAGAGCAGAGACAGAGAGCAGAGACAGAGGCAGAGACAGAGACAGAGACAGAGACAGAGGCAGAGCAGAGACAGAGGCAGAGGCAGAGGCAGAGAGAGACAGAGCAGAGACAGAGGCAGAGACAGAGACAGAGACAGAGGCAGAGACAGGGGCAGAGACAGAGACAGAGACAGAGGCAGAGACAGAGACAGAGACAGAGGCAGAGACAGGGGCAGAGACAGAGACAGAGACAGAGACAGAGGCAGAGACAGAGACAGAGGCAGAGGCAGAGACAGAGACAGAGGCAGAGGCAGAGGCAGAGACAGGGGCAGAGACAGAGACAGAGGCAGAGACAGAGACAGAGGCAGAGACAGAGGCAGAGGCAGAGGCAGAGACAGAGGCAGAGACAGAGACAGAGACAGAGACAGAGGCAGAGACAGAGACAGAGACAGAGGCAGAGACAGGGGCAGAGACAGAGACAGAGACAGAGACAGAGGCAGAGACAGAGACAGAGGCAGAGGCAGAGACAGAGACAGAGGCAGAGGCAGAGGCAGAGACAGGGGCAGAGACAGAGACAGAGGCAGAGACAGAGACAGAGACAGGGGCAGAGACAGAGACAGAGACAGAGGCAGAGACAGAGACAGGGGCAGAGGCAGAGACAGAGGCAGAGACAGAGACAGAGACAGAGGCAGAGGCAGAGACAGAGGCAGAGGCAGAGGCAGAGACAGAGGCAGAGACAGAGACAGGGGCAGAGACAGAGACAGAGGCAGAGGCAGAGACAGAGGCAGAGACAGAGACAGAGGCAGAGGCAGAGGCAGAGACAGAGACAGAGACAGAGACAGAGGCAGAGGCAGAGGCAGAGACAGAGGCAGAGACAGAGACAGGGGCAGAGACAGAGACAGAGACAGAGGCAGAGGCAGAGACAGAGGCAGAGGCAGAGACAGAGACAGAGACAGAGGCAGAGACAGAGACAGGGGCAGAGACAGAGACAGAGACAGAGGCAGAGGCAGAGACAGAGGCAGAGGCAGAGGCAGAGACAGAGGCAGAGACAGGGGCAGAGACAGAGACAGGGGCAGAGACAGAGACAGAGACAGAGGCAGAGACAGAGGCAGAGACAGAGACAGAGGCAGAGACAGAGACAGAGACAGAGGCAGAGGCAGAGGCAGAGACAGAGGCAGAGACAGGGGCAGAGACAGAGACAGAGACAGGGACAGAGACAGAGGCAGAGGCAGAGACAGGGGCAGAGACAGAGACAGAGGCAGAGACAGAGGCAGAGACAGAGACAGAGGCAGAGACAGAGACAGAGACAGAGGCAGAGGCAGAGGCAGAGACAGAGGCAGAGACAGAGACAGAGGCAGAGACAGAGACAGGACAGAGACAGAGACAGAGGCAGAGGCAGAGACAGAGAGGCAGAGACAGAGACAGAGACAGAGGCAGAGACAGAGACAGAGACAGAGGCAGAGACAGAGACAGAGACAGAGGCAGAGGCAGAGACAGGGGCAGAGACAGAGACAGAGGCAGAGACAGAGACAGAGACAGAGACAGAGACAGAGGCAGAGGCAGAGACAGGGCAGAGACAGAGACAGAGGCAGAGGCAGAGACAGAGGCAGAGACAGAGACAGAGGCAGAGACAGAGACAGACAGAGACAGAGACAGAGGCAGAGGCAGAGACAGAGAGGCAGAGACAGAGACAGAGACAGAGACAGAGACAGAGACAGAGGCAGAGACAGAGACAGAGACAGAGGCAGAGGCAGAGACAGGGCAGAGACAGAGACAGAGACAGAGACAGAGACAGAGACAGAGGCAGAGACAGAGACAGAGACAGAGGCAGAGGCAGAGACAGAGGCAGAGACAGAGACAGAGACAGAGACAGAGACAGAGGCAGAGACAGAGACAGAGACAGAGGCAGAGGCAGAGACAGGGGCAGAGACAGAGACAGAGGCAGAGACAGAGACAGAGACAGAGGCAGAGACAGAGACAGAGACAGAGGCAGAGGCAGAGACAGGGGCAGAGACAGAGACAGAGGCAGAGACAGGGCAGAGACAGAGACAGGGGCAGAGGCAGAGACAGAGGCAGAGACAGAGACAGAGACAGAGGCAGAGGCAGAGACAGAGACAGAGACAGAGGCAGAGACAGAGACAGAGACAGAGGCAGAGACAGAGACAGAGACAGAGGCAGAGGCAGAGACAGGGGCAGAGACAGAGACAGAGGCAGAGACAGGGCAGAGACAGAGACAGGGGCAGAGGCAGAGACAGAGGCAGAGACAGAGACAGAGACAGAGGCAGAGGCAGAGACAGAGACAGAGGCAGAGGCAGAGACAGAGGCAGAGACAGAGACAGAGACAGAGGCAGAGACAGAGGCAGAGGCAGAGACAGAGACAGAGGCAGAGACAGGGCAGAGACAGAGACAGAGACAGAGGCAGAGGCAGAGACAGAGGCAGAGACAGAGACAGAGACAGAGGCAGAGACAGAGACAGAGGCAGAGGCAGAGACAGAGAGGCAGAGACAGAGGCAGAGACAGAGACAGAGACAGAGACAGAGGCAGAGGCAGAGACAGAGGCAGAGGCAGAGGCAGAGACAGAGAGGCAGAGACAGAGGCAGAGACAGAGACAGAGACAGAGGCAGAGACAGGGCAGAGACAGAGACAGAGACAGAGCAGAGAGACAGAGACAGAGGCAGAGGCAGAGGCAGAGACAGAGAGGCAGAGACAGAGGCAGAGACAGAGACAGAGACAGAGGCAGAGACAGGGGCAGAGACAGAGACAGAGACAGAGACAGAGGCAGAGACAGAGACAGAGGCAGAGGCAGAGACAGAGACAGAGGCAGAGGCAGAGGCAGAGACAGGGGCAGAGACAGAGACAGAGGCAGAGACAGAGACAGAGGCAGAGACAGGGGCAGAGACAGAGACAGAGACAGAGGCAGAGACAGAGACAGGGGCAGAGGCAGAGACAGAGGCAGAGACAGAGACAGAGACAGAGGCAGAGGCAGAGACAGAGACAGAGGCAGAGACAGGGGCAGAGGCAGAGACAGAGGCAGAGGCAGAGACAGAGACAGAGGCAGAGGCAGAGACAGAGGCAGAGACAGAGACAGAGGCAGAGACAGGGGCAGAGACAGAGACAGAGACAGAGGCAGAGACAGAGACAGGGGCAGAGGCAGAGACAGAGGCAGAGACAGAGACAGAGACAGAGGCAGAGGCAGAGACAGAGACAGAGGCAGAGGCAGAGACAGAGGCAGAGACAGAGACAGAGACAGAGGCAGAGACAGAGGCAGAGGCAGAGGCAGAGACAGAGACAGAGGCAGAGGCAGAGGCAGAGACAGAGAGGCAGAGACAGAGGCAGAGACAGAGACAGAGACAGAGACAGAGGCAGAGGCAGAGGCAGAGACAGAGAGGCAGAGACAGAGGCAGAGACAGAGACAGAGACAGAGGCAGAGACAGGGACAGAGACAGAGGCAGAGGCAGAGACAGAGACAGAGACAGAGACAGAGGCAGAGACAGAGGCAGAGGCAGAGACAGAGACAGAGGCAGAGGCAGAGGCAGAGACAGAGACAAAGACAAAGACAGAGGCAGAGAGGCAGAGACAGAGGCAGAGACAGAGACAGAGACAGAGACAGAGGCAGAGGCAGAGACAGAGGCAGAGGCAGAGGCAGAGACAGAGAGGCAGAGACAGAGGCAGAGACAGAGACAGAGACAGAGGCAGAGACAGAGACAGAGAGGCAGAGACAGAGGCAGAGACAGAGACAGAGACAGAGGCAGAGACAGAGACAGAGACAGAGGCAGAGACAGAGGCAGAGGCAGAGACAGAGACAGAGGCAGAGGCAGAGGCAGAGGCAGAGACAGAGACAGAGGCAGAGACAGAGACAGAGACAGAGACAGAGACAGAGGCAGAGGCAGAGACAGAGACAGAGGCAGAGACAGAGACAGAGGCAGAGGCAGAGACAGAGGCAGAGACAGAGACAGAGACAGAGGCAGAGACAGAGACAGAGACAGAGGCAGAGACAGAGGCAGAGGCAGAGACAGAGGCAGAGGCAGAGACAGAGACAGAGACAGAGGCAGAGGCAGAGGCAGAGGCAGAGACAGAGGCAGAGACAGAGACAGAGACAGAGGCAGAGACAGAGACAGAGACAGAGACAGAGACAGAGACAGAGACAGAGGCAGAGGCAGAGACAGAGGCAGAGGCAGAGACAGAGACAGAGGCAGAGACAGAGAGGCAGAGACAGGCCTGTTCAGTTCAGCCCTGTGAGTCGCCTGTATGAACTGTGCTATACAGATAAACTTCCCTGTGGTGTGTATGTGAGAGAACATGTCTGACTCCAGGACTCAGGGAGAAACAGAGTGATTTTAAATGTCACAATGGTTTCTGTGGCCTCACAGCAGGAGGGTCCAGGGTTCGACTCCCTCTGTCTCCTCTGAGCCATCTCTCTTTCAAACATACACCACGGCAAACTCAGGCCCATGGGCCAAATCTGGCCTGGGAGACCATTTTTAGCGGCCCCTGAAATGATTTGCAATAATCTCTGTTACAGAAACTCGCAGCATCGAACAAATACGATGGCATGTTATACTTCACTTTAAAGCTTATTGTTTCAGGAATACGACCATATATTTACATTTGTTCTAAAATCTTAAATAATGTGTCATTAGAAGTAAAGTTAGACCCAAGATGTTTTATTTTGTTATATATAAATAATATATATATATATATATATATATTTAAATATATAAACTGTGGCCCAGCTGTATTCAGCAGCATAATGACTGATCTGAGAGTTCTAGCTTCATCATTGTCCTGGAGTTAAACACAAATGTCCAGTATAAGACATGTACTTACAGATGTTTACCACTAGATGGCACTGTTGTCCCTGCAATTCACCAGGGGCTCTGCTCCTGCTCAGTCCAACTGCAGACCCAAGTCCTGGAGGAACCCAGAGTCCAGCCCAGTCCAGTCCAGAGAGGTCCAACATCAGCTCTCAGCGTTTCCAGGAACTCACAAAGATTTGGAGAAAAACCTTTACAGTTTTTTCAACAGTAGAAAAGTGGATCATCCCGAGACCGAAGAGTCCATCTGAATGATGCTCAGAGCGACAGAAAGAGACCAGCCACAACATTACGACCACATGTCCACGTCTCATGTCCTCGTCTCATGTCCACGTCTCATGTCCACGTTTGCATTAGTGTGTTTCTTTCTGTCAGCTCCTGTTGTGAAAGCCACTGGTCAGAGGATAGTAATTGGTCAGAGGGAGCTCGCCTTTGCCACAGAACAAAGTATTGATTCTCCCTAATAAATACACTGCCCGGCGATATTTTCTCAGGGGCCACTCCGATGACGGATGTCTGTGAGGAGGAGGATGGGGATGAAGAGTATAGCTTTGATGTGGAGGAGGAGGAGGAGCAGCCATCTCCGGTTCATGATTTCTTATAGATTTTATAGATTACCCATTTGTTTAACGACATAATGTCATGTGTCCGGAAAGACACGTGTTACTGCCCCTAAAGCTGAGGTCCTGCTGCGTCAGGCCGTGTGTGTGTGTGTGTGTGTGTGTGTGTGTGTGTGTGTGTGTGTGTGTGTGTGTGTGTATACATAGATGTTTTTACTGTGTGGAGGTCTGGAGAGTTTTGTGTGTGATGTTTTTATCTTTGAGTGAGTTCTAAAGAAAATGAAGCAAACTCATTTTTAATGACATGGGTTTGCGACTCATCCAATGAAATGGATGGAAGTGTTGGACTCACAGCACCGAGCTTTAAAGGAGACATTCAATAAACTTAACCACTTCATTATGGACGATAGATCACTGTGAGACTGTACTGACGGGAGGTGCAGAGGGAGGAGCCAGTCTGAAGAGGAGCCAGGGAGGAGGTGCAGAGGGAGGAGCCAGTTTGAAGAAGAGCCAGGGAGGAGGTGCAGAGGGAGGAGTTTCAGAGGAAGAACTAGTCTGAAGAGGAGCCAGGGAGGAGGTGCAGAGGAGGAGCCAGTCTGAAGAGGAGCCAGGGAGGAGGTGCAGAGGAGGAGCCAGTCTGAAGAGGAGCCAGGGAGGAGGTGCAGAGGAGGAGCCAGTCTGAAAGCTACATGTTTAATCTATATCAGTGTTTTTCAATCAGTGGTTCTTTGTCAAAATCATCCATCCATTTTCTTCCCCTTTATCCATGTCTGGGTCGGGGGTGGCAGTCAGAGCAGCAGCCCCTCCCTGATCCTCCTGCTCCTCCTGGTCCTCACTGATCCTCCTGCAGGAGCTGAGTCCACAGGGTTAAATGTCTTGCCCAAGGACACAACAGCAGACATCAGAGCCACAGTCGCCATGATCAGAAAGACTTTGTTAATAAAGTTTATTTGGATCAAAGTCAGTGTTTGTCTCAGAAAGGTTGGGGACCACTGCTCTGCCAGAGTGTAGTGATCAACACGAAGGAGTTTATCTGAACATGGGATAAAAAACAGGAAGAGAACAAAAAACAAACGACAAAAACAACAAAGAAAAGTCAATAATTCTGATGATACTCCGAAAATTCTTTAACACTTCTGCTCCTCCTCTGCCGCCTCTGCCGCCTCTTCCCCATCTTCCTCCTCCTCCTCTTCCCACTCTCTCCTCCTCTTCCCCCTCTCTCTTACTCCCCCTCTTCCTCCTCCTCCTCTTCCCACTCTCTCCTCCTCTTCCCCATCTCTCTTACTCCCCCTCTTCCTCCTCCTCCTCTTCCCCCTCTCTCCTCCTCCTCTTCCCCCTCTCTCCTCCTCCTCTTCCCCATCTCTCTTACTCCCCCTCTTCCTCCTCCTTCTCTTCCCACTCTCTCCTCCTCTTCCCCATCTCTCTTACTCCCCCTCTTCCTCCTCCTCCTCTTCCCCCTCTCTCCTCCTCCTCTTCCCCATCTCTCTTACTCCCCCTCTTCCTCCTCCTCCTCTTCCCCCTCTCTCCTCCTCCTCTTCCCCCTCTCTCCTCCTCCTCTTCCCCATCTCTCTTACTCCCCCTCTTCCTCCTCCTCCTCTTCCCACTCTCTTCTCCTCCTCCTCTTCCCCCTCTCTCCTCCTCCTCCTCTTCCTCCTCCCCCTCCTCTTCCCCCTCTCTCCTCCTCCTCCTCTTCCTCCTCCCCCTCTCTCCTCCTCCTCCTCCTCAGTCTGACAGTGGATCCTTTTAAACGTTCCTCTGTGATTGTGCGCACGCGGGGGTCTCGATGACGTCACGGGCGGCGTGTCTGCTCCGGACCTTCCCAGTTTTTCAGTTTATCCGTGAGAGAGAGAGAGGAGCGCACAGGGACCGCGGGCACGGATCAAACGGGCTCCTCTGACGGAATGTACCCGCTCCTGCCGCTCCTGCCGCTCCTGCCGCTCGTGCCGCTGCGACTTTTCTGACGGATCGTATCACGTTACGCTGAAGCGCAAAGACACCACAACTTTACTGCGTGCGTCAAAAAGTCTATTTGGTGAAGACTCTTCGATCTGGGCAAAAGTTTGACAGCTGTTTGGCTCTGGTTGGCCCGCTCTGGTTCGCCTCAGTCCGGGGGGGAAGCTCCACGTCCAACGCGCGACAGGAACCAGGACGCACGAACTAATGATGGATGTAAAAGACGTGTTGTTGACGCTTGGATCGACGTGACGCGGCCGTGCGCGGAAAAAGGGACCGACCTGGTTTTTGCTTGATTCAATCTGTAAGAACAAAATCACAGCGAAACATGTTTTTGACAACTTTAGTCTTGGTCCTTTCGCTCCAAGGTGAGTACAACTGAAGACTGTACAGAGCAGGGGACTCGAACCTATACTCTCTCAGGACTAGAATGAGACAGAGACGCGTCCGGGGGAAACGGGGAGAGCCTGGAGCGGGTTGTTGCGGTCCTCAGGCATTTTTAGTTTTTAATTCAGTTCAATATTTTCTTATATCGCCCTAAACCACAGCAGAAGTTTCTCAGACTTTACAAAACTGTTGATCTCTCCTCCACAGATCAGAGAATCACACACATCCGTACACACACATCGGCAGTTCTCCTTCTTCTGAATCACACTTCTTTCAATACTCAGTCCAGTTTATTTATATAGCACTACAGACACCAACGTGCTGCAGACAAAAAGACATGCAGAAAATAACAATTAGAGAAGACAAAGCAGAGGCAAAAAAAAATTCAAAATCAATAAAAAGCCAAAGAGAAAGAGTGAGTTTTAGAACAAACTTTAATAAACTTCATAGTCAAACATTACACACATTGTATTTGTAAAGTTGTGTTGTGTAAAAGTGTCTCACACAGAGGCGGATATTCATCATTGAGGGGCCACCACAGAAGTTGGAGACCCCTGCCCTGGACTCTCTCTGGATCAGGGGTCTCCAGTAGCTCTCCACCCCCTGCAGGTAGCTCGCCAAAGGATTTAGAAATGAACAAATCAAAAAATACACTAATACTTCAGATTGTGTTATTATCATTATTTATTATTGTAAATATCTGTAGTAACAAATATGTGATAAATAACGTCTGTTCCTAAAATCAGACTCGTTCACACCGATATATCACCACATTATTCCCAGGGCGGCTAAAGGAGTAGCTCTCTTCTGTCTTTATCATCCTGGGAAAGTAGCTCTCTTCTGTCTTTATCATCCTGGGAAAGTAGCTCTCTTCTGCCTTTATCGTCCCGGGAAAGTAGCTCTCTGCCTCTCTGGGCGGCACGGCACGGTGGCTGAGTGGTTAGCACTCTCGCCTCTCAGCAAGAAGGTCCTGGGTTCGAATCCCGGTCGGAACAGGGCCTTTCTGAGTGGAGTTTGCATGTTCTCCCTGTGTCTGTGTAGGTTCCCTGCGGGTGCTCCGGTGTCCGCTACCACTAAAAACATGCACAATAGGTCTGAATGTAAATGAGAGAGTGAATGATGGTGTTGGAGCTGATGGTCCAGTGTGTTCTGGACTCGCTTCTGTCATCACCGTGTGTGGAAGGATTGGAACAATATCTGACTCTGAACATTGGAAAGTGCTTTGGGTCTGTACCTTGGTCTGTAACATGTGCTATATAAATAAATATGACTTACTTACTTACTATCGTCCCGAGGTAGCTCTCTGCCTTTATTGTCCTGAGAAAGTAGCTCTCTGCCTTTATCGTCCTGAGAAAGTAGCTCTCTGTTTTTATCGTCCTGAGACAGTAGCTCTCTGCCTTTATCGTCCTGAGACAGTAGCTCTCTGTCTTTATTGTCCTGAGACAGTAGCTTTCTGCCTTTGTCGTCCTGAGACAGTAGCTCTCTGTCTTTATTGTCCTGAGACAGTAGTTCTCTGCCTTTGTCGTCCTGAGACAGTAGCTCTCTGTGACACAGGTTGTAGACCCCTGGACCTTCTCAGAGTGTCGTCTCTCTGTAGAGTGTGTTGTTGGCGTTGGTTTGTGCGTCCTGCTCTGATCTCTGCGTTTTCTCCTGCAGATGTGGGCGTGGCGTTGAAGTCCGACGGCGGCGCCCGCTCGGTGCCCGTGGACTGCGTCAGGGCGAGTGAGCAGTGTCTGAAGGAGTACAGCTGCAGCACCAGGTACCGCACCATGAGGCAGTGCGTGGCGGGTCGAGAGAGCAACTTCAGCGGCGTGACGGGCTCCGAGGCGCAGGGCGAATGCCGCAGCGCCATCGACGCCATGAAGCAGAGCCCGCTGAACCGCTGCCGCTGCCGACGGGGCATGAAGAAGGAGAAGAACTGCCTCAGGATCTTCTGGAGCATCTTCCAGAGTCTGCAAGGTACAGACGGCCGCGGCTGTGGACCGTGGCGGGGCCGCAAAGGTCACGGTCAGCTGTGGGCAAAGGTCAGCTGGGGCTGCAAAGGTCACGGTCAGCTGCGGGCAAAGGTCAGCTGGGGCTGCAAAGGTCACGGTCAGCTGCGGGCAAAGGTCAGCTGGGGCTGCAAAGGTTACGGTCAGCTGCGGGCAAAGGTCAGCTGGGGCTGCAAAGGTCACGGTCAGCTGCGGGCAAAGGTCAGCTGGGACTGCAAAGGTCACGGTCAGCTGCGGGCAAAGGTCACGGTCAGCTGCGGGCAAAGGTCACGGTCAGCTGCGGCGCAAAGGTCACGGTCAGCTGCGGCGGTTTCAGCGCCATTAGGAAAAGTCAACTCGCCCGAAACTGTGCCTTTGCCACATGGTATTGGACCATAGAGAGACCACATGGTATTGGACCATAGGGAGAGACCACATGGTATTGGACCATAGGGAGAGACCACATGGTATTGGACCATAGAGAGACCACATGGTATTGGACCATAGAGAGACCACATGGTATTGGACCATAGGGAGAGACCACTTGGTATTGGACCATAGAGAGACCACATGGTATTGGACCATAGGGAGAGACCACTTGGTATTGGACCATAGAGAGACCACATGGTACTGGACCATAGAGAGAGACCACATGGTATTCTTGGCTTGACGCATCAACCTCCAGCTAAAGAAGTGATGTCAGAGCAACACAAATGCTGTGATTCTTCTTCCGATTATTTTTGTGTTTTTTTGTATATTTCACGACACTTTGAAGCTACTGTGGATAAAGTTCTCATCATTCTAACAATATGCACGACGCAGTATTTTTCCACGACATACTCTGGATATCTACACGATCCTAGACTGTCATTTTCATCACTTTAGATTCTAATTCTCGTGATCGATACGTCGAAAAAGTCAAATTGTGTAACGGTAAAGAACCTAATGCGTTATCCAAGAAGGATTTGATTAGGGTTAGGGTTAGCAAGTTAGAAAAATACTGGCGAGGCGAGCTACTGGTAGCTCCCGGGTCAAAGGTTAGAGACCCCTGTTATAGATCTACAAGTACCATCAGAAAACCAATTGAAATGCACTTTTATCTTCATTAATACGTTTGTTAAAAGCCAGATCTTTTTAGTGCCATATAAATAAATTGTCACTCCTTCTTTGGTAAATCATTCCAATGTTCTGCAGATAGGTTAAGATTAGATAAGAACTCCTTCATTCCTCCCACAGTGGGGAAATGTCAGTGTTGCAGCGCACAGACAGGACAGTAGTGAGAGACACAGGGAGCAGATGAATGACATGTACAGACTCAGCAGTTCTCGTTGTACAGTCTGACAGCAGCAGGAAGGAAAGAACCTCTCCTTCACACAGCGAGGGTGAATTAGTCTGTCACTGAAGCTGCTCTCCGTGTATGTTTTACCAACATGCTGTTATTTACTGACTACTTCTTACTAGGAGGGTCAAAGGTGATGATCAAAAACACAAATTTATTATTTTTATGGACTTTATCAACAGATTCAGATTCAGATTCAGATTCAGATTACTTTATTTACCATTGTGCAAAACACATAGGAATTTGACTTGGCAACATGACAGTGTGCATTCATCTTTTTTTTTCACATATAATTTAACAAAAAGTGCAAGAGATATAAATAGAATAGTGTAATAAAGTGCCATAGTGTTCAGTCCTTGTTCCTAGGGGGCAAGGGAAGAAGGGAAACCAGCGTCAGTGAGCAGCCTGGCCGCTGAGGGGAAAAAACTGTTTTTGTAGCGCTCTGTCTTAGCCCCCAGATGCCGCATCCTCCTCCCAGAGGGGAGCAGGGTGAGGAGGCTGTGACCAGGGTGGGAGGGGTCAGCCATGATCTTTCTCGCCCTCCTCAGTGCCCTGGAGTCGTGCAGGGACTTAAGGGAGGGCAGGGGATGGCCAATCACCCTTTCCGCAGAGCGTATCACCCGCTGCAGCTTGACCAGGTCTTTCGCAGCTGCAGCGGGGAACCAGGTGATGATGGAGTGAGTGAGGATAGACTCTATGATGGCCGAGTAGAACTGGGTCATCATGGCCCTCGACAGTCTGTATTTCCGCAGCTGACGAAGGAAGTACATCCTCTGCTGGGCTTTTCTCAGGAGGGCTGTGATGTTGGATTCCCACTTGAGGTCTCTGGAGATAATTATCCCCAGGAACTTGCAGGACTGGACAGATTCCACCTGAGTGCCGCCCAGCATGACAGGAGGAGGCGGGGTTGGGTCCCTCCTAAAGTCCACCACCATCTCCACTGTCTTCAGAGCATCAAGCTCCAAGTTGTTGTTGCTGCACCAGTTACGCAGCCGCTCGATCTCCCTCCTGTAGGCCGACTCATCCCCCTTGGAGATGAGGCCCACCAAGGTGGTGTCGTCAGCAAACTTGAGGAGCTTGACCGACGGGTGGAGAGAGACACAGCTGTTGGTGTACAGGGAAAACAGTAGTGGGGACAGGACACAGCCCTGCGGGGAACCGGTGTTGGTGATCCTAGAGCTGGAAATGCTCTTCCCCAGCTTCACCCGCTGGGACCTGTTTGTCAAGAAGTCCGTAATCCATCTGCGCATGGGGGCAGGAACTTGCAGCAGGGACAGCTGGTGCTCTAGGATGGGTGGAAGGATGGTATTAAAAGCCGAACTGAAGTCAACGAGCAGGATCCTGGCATAGCAGCCGGCAGTGTCCAGATGTTTAAGGGTGTAGAACAGAGCCATGTTCACGGCGTCCTCCGTGGAGCGATTGGCTCTGTACGCGAACTGCAGCGGATCCAGCACAGGATCAGTGATTCGCTTCAGATGGGCCAGGACAAGGCGCTCCAGGACCTTCATGACCACAGACGTCAGGGCGACAGGTCTGTAGTCATTTAGGCCTGTGACCTTGGCCTTCTTGGGGACGGGAATGATGGTAGAGGCCTTGAAGCATGCGGGGACCTGACCAAGCTCCAGCGAGGTGTTAAAGATGTTGGTAAACACCGGGGCGAGCTGATCAGCGCAGTGCTTCAGAGCGGAGGGGGAGACAGAATCCGGGCCGGACGCCTTCCGGGGGTTCTGGCTTCTGAACAACAGTTTGACCTCTCTCTCTGTGACAGTGAGAGGGGGTAGGGGAGGGGGGGAGAAAGAGAAAAGTGGTTGTGGCCGGGATGGGTGGAGGTGGAGGGCAGGGGGGGAACTATCTTTCTCAAAGCGGCAGTAGAACTCATTGAGCTCGTTGGCGAGGGGAAGGTTGTCAGATGCCTGCGGGGACCTGGGCCTGTAGTTGGTGATGATTTTAAGTCCTTTCCAGACAGAGGAGGAGTTCCCCTCAGAGACCTGCCGCCGCAGTTTCTCCGAGAAGCGGTGTTTTGCCTCCCTCACCGCTTTGGCAAACTCATATTTGGCTTGCCTAAACAGGGCCACGTCGCCGCTCCGCCTGGCCACCTCCTTCTCTGACCGCAGCCTTCTGAGATGGGCTGAGAACCAGGGCTTGTCGTTGTTGTAGATCTTCCTGTGGCGGAGGGGGACACAGACCTCCTCGCCGAGGCTGATAAATGATGTCACAGTATCTGTGTATTCATCCAGATTGTTTCCAGCCTCAGGCCCCGCCCACACAACAAAGTCCCGGTCACAGCCAGCATTCTCCAGCCAGGCACATAGTCTCTCACTTGCCTCGCTGGACCACACTCTGAAACTACGCACTATAGGTTTTGATATTTTCAATCTCTGCCTATAGCGAGGGATCAGATAGATGAGATGGTGATCACCCTTGCCCAGAGCAGCACGTTGGACAGAATGGTATGCCTCACGGATGGTACAGTAGCAGTGATCTAGAATATTTCCCCCTCTAGTAGCACATGTCACTTGCTGTCTGTATTTGGGGAGAGCCCGACTCAGATGAGCCTGGTTAAAGTCCCCAAGCACCACAACAAAACTGTCCGGGTGTTTGCGCTCCGCCCCCGACAGCTGTTCTGCGAGTGTGTCCACTGCTGCGGTGACGTCAGCGTCCGGAGGAATGTAAACACACACAAGGAGGAACGCATTAAACTCACGGGGGGAATAGAATGGACGACAGAGGATGAGAAGCGTTTCAATTGCAGGAGAGCAGTGTCTTTGCAACACTGTCACATCAGAGCACCAGCAGTCATTCACAAAGAAGATTAGACCTCCTCCACACGACTTCCCCGCCGCCTCGAAGTCTCTGTCCGAGCGAAACGCGGAAAAACCTTCCAGCAGTACAGCCCCGTCCGGGACTGACAGCGTCAGTTTCGTCTCCACAAACGCGAAGACAGCCGTGGATTTGAAGTCCTTCTCCCGTGAGACAAGCAGCCGGAGTTCATCCATTTTATTGGGTAAAGAGTTCACGTTGCAGAGGAATATTCCTGGCAGCGGTGGACGCAAACTTCTCCGCCGTAGGCGAACCAGACAACCTCCTCGCTTCCCTCGTTGTCTCCTGGTCCAGCGTACAGCACTGGCGAAGAGCGCTGTCCCCCTCAGCAGAATATCCAGTACATCCGTGGATCGGGTGAGTAGTGTTGGTACAATATCCAGTGGGATAGAACACCAAATGTGCAGCAGCTCTTCTCTTGTGTAGGAGGGCTCGCACGAAACGTGTGACACAAACAAACAGAACGCAACACAAGTCGTCACCATAGCAGCCCTGGGCGGCGCCATCTTGTGTTCAGAGAGAGCAACATTTATGGACTTTGTCTCTGCTCTGTATGGACCAATGGCTCTGTGTGTGTTTTAACATTTTAATTCTTGTGTTCAAATAGGTGTGTGTTGAAGTTGTGTGTCCTGTGTGTGTGTGTTGAAGTTGTGTGTCCTGTGTGTGTGTTGAAGTTGTGTGTCTTGTGTGTGTGCAGGTAATGACTTGTTGGAGTACTCCCCGTATGAGCCCGTGAACAGCCGACTCTCCGACATCTTCCGCTTGGCTCCTATTATCGCTGGTAAGAACAGTCAACATTAACCTGGTCTTACCATGTGTAAACTCTGGTCCATGATCATCTCCTACATGTACGTCTGGTCTTACCATGTGTAAACTCTGGTCCATGATCATCTCCTACATGTACGTCTGGTCTTATCATGTGTAAACTCTGGTCCATGATCATTTCTTACGTGATCACTCACTCGGGCTCATTACATACGTCACAGTAAACTCAGATCCAATGGTCCAAAAGCAGTTAGCCCCTCCCACCTGTTCACGGAGCCCCTCCCACCTGTTCACGGAGTCCCTCCCACCTGTTCACGGAGCCCCTCCCACCTGTTCACGGAGCCCCTCCCACCTGTTCACGGAGCCCCTCCCACCTGTTCACGGAGCCCCTCCCACCTGTTCACGGAGTCCATGGAGCAGATCCAGACCTTAGTACAAATGAAATGAGTACTATGGTGCGGTGAGACCAGGCTTCATCTGTGCATTGTGCTGCGCGGCTTCTGTGTCAGTTTGACTTGAAAGTATTTTCTTAAGTGATCGTTGGCCGTTTATCCAACACACTCTGATGACACACAAACTGTCTGATGTCAACACTTATTATTCACCACAAAAGACACACACAGCCTCAAGAGCTTTGTGTGTGTGTGTGTGTGTGTGTGTGTGTGTGTGTATCTGCAGCCTGGAGAGCTGTGTGTGTGTGTGTGTGTGTGTGTGTCTGTGTAGCCTCGTGAGCTGTGTGTGTGTTTGTGAGTGTATCTGCAGCCTGGAGAGCTGTGTGTGTGTGTGTGTGTGTGTGTGTGTGTGTGTGTGTGTGTGTGTGTGTGTGTGTGTGTGTGTGTCTGTGTGTGTGTGTGTGTCTGTGCAGCTGTGTGCGACTGTAGCCCAATCCTTTCTCTTAAGCCTGTGTTTTCTCAGATTCCTGGGAAATGTAGAAGCAGCTTTATCAAACGAGAGGTTCTCAGAGATCCACAAACGTTCACCTTCAGTGTTTCTGGGTCGAGCTGAAATCTGTCTCTCTCTAAAATATAATCAGTTTAAAAACTGCATCTGTCCATCGTGAGATCAATAAAGTTTTATATTGTCTTATCTTAATCATATCAACCGTTTGGTGAAGATCTATAACTACAAAAACAATTCAAATAATGAGTTGTGTTATTACTGCTTCTACATCATTAAAAAATAAATCCCAAAAAATAAAAAATGACATTGTTCTGGGCCAAGGTTTAATTGTTTTAAAAAGATAAAATAAATGTCTCCATTAGAAGCAGCGTGTCTGTGGTCGGAGCAGCGTGTCTGTGGTCGGAGCAGCGTGTCTGTGGTCGGAGCAGCGTGTCTGTGGTCGGAGCAGCGTGTCTGTGGTCGGAGCAGCGTGTCTGTGGTCGGAACAGCGTGTCTGTGGTCAGAGCAGCGTGTCTGTGGTCAGAGCAGCGTGTCTGTGGTCGGAGCAGCGTGTCTGTGGTCGGAGCAGCGTGTCTGTGGTCAGAGCAGCGTGTCTGTGGTCTCTTGCAGCGTGTCTGTGGTCGGAGCAGCGTGTCTGTGGTCGGAGCAGCGTGTCTGTGGTCGGAGCAGCGTGTCTGTGGTCTCTTGCAGCGTGTCTGTGGTCGGAGCAGCGTGTCTGTGGTCGGAGCAGTGTGTCTGTGGTCTCTTGCAGCGTGTCTGTGGTCAGAGCAGTGTGTCTGTGGTCTCTTGCAGCGTGTCTGTGGTCTCTTGCAGCGTGTCTGTGGTCGGAGCAGCGTGTCTGTGGTCGGAGCAGCGTGTCTGTGGCCGGAGCAGCGTGTCTGTGGTCTCTTGCAGCGTGTCTGTGGTCGGAGCAGCGTGTCTGTGGTCGGAGCAGCGTGTCTGTGGTCAGAGCAGTGTGTCTGTGGTCTCTTGCAGCGTGTCTGTGGTCTCTTGCAGCGTGTCTGTGGTCAGAGCAGCGTGTCTGTGGTCGGAGCAGCGTGTCTGTGGTCGGAGCAGCGTGTCTGTGGTCAGAGCAGCGTGTCTGTGGTCAGAGCAGCGTGTCTGTGGTCGGAGCAGCGTGTCTGTGGTCGGAGCAGCGTGTCTGTGGTCGGAGCAGCGTGTCTGTGGTCAGAGCAGCGTGTCTGTGGTCAGAGCAGCGTGTCTGTGGTCGGAGCAGCGTGTCTGTGGTCGGAGGAGCGTGTCTGTGGTCAGAGCAGCGTGTCTGTGGTCGGAGCAGCGTGTCTGTGGTCGGAGCAGCGTGTCTGTGGTCGGAGCAGCGTGTCTGTGGTCAGAGCAGCGTGTCTGTGGTCGCAGCAGCGTGTCTGTGGTCGGAGCAGCGTGTCTGTGGTCTCTTGCAGCGTGTCTGTGGTCTCTTGCAGCGTGTCTGTGGTCGGAGCAGCGTGTCTGTGGTCTCTTGCAGCGTGTCTGTGGTCTCTTGCAGCGTGTCTGTGGTCGGAGCAGCGTGTCTGTGGTCTCTTGCAGCGTGTTTGTGGTCAGAGCAGTGTGTCTGTGGTCTCTTGCAGCGTGTCTGTGGTCGGAGCAGCGTGTCTGTGGTCGGAGCAGCGTGTCTGTGGTCTCTTGCAGCGTGTCTGTGGTCAGAGCAGCGTGTCTGTGGTCAGAGCAGTGTGTCTGTGGTCGGAGCAGCGTGTTGTGTCTGTGGTCGGAGCAGCGTGTCTGTGGTCGGAGCAGCGTGTCTGTGGTCTCTTGCAGCAGCGTGTCTGTGGTCTCTTGCAGCGTGTCTGTGGTCAGAGCAGCGTGTCTGTGGTCTCTTGCAGCGTGTCTGTGGTCGGAGCAGCGTGTCTGTGGTCGAGCAGCGTGTCTGTGGTCGGAGCAGCGTGTCTGTGGTCGGCAGCGTGTCTGTGGTCAGAGCAGCGTGTCTGTGGTCTCTTGCAGCGTGTCTGTGGTCGGAGCAGCGTGTCTGTGGTCTCTTGCAGCGTGTCTGTGGTCAGAGCAGCGTGTCTGTGGTCGGAGCAGCGTGTCTGTGGTCTCTTGCAGCGTGTCTGTGGTCGGAGCAGCGTGTCTGTGGTCGGAGCAGCGTGTCTGTGGTCGGAGCAGCGTGTCTGTGGTCGGAGCAGCGTGTCTGTGGTCGGAGCAGCGTGTCTGTGGTCGGAGCAGCGTGTCTGTGGTCTCTTGCAGCGTGTCTGTGGTCTCTTGCAGCGTGTCTGTGGTCGGAGCAGCGTGTCTGTGGTCTCTTGCAGCGTGTCTGTGGTCGGAGCAGCGTGTCTGTGGTCGGAGCAGCGTGTCTGTGGTCGGAGCAGCGTGTCTGTGGTCGGAGCAGCGTGTCTGTGGTCGGAGCAGCGTGTCTGTGGTCTGAGCAGCGTGTCTGTGGTCGGAGCAGCGTGTCTGTGGTCTCTTGCAGCGTGTCTGTGGTCGGAGCAGCGTGTCTGTGGTCTCTTGCAGCGTGTCTGTGGTCGGAGCAGCGTGTCTGTGGTCGAGCAGCGTGTCTGTGGTCTCTTGCAGCGTGTCTGTGGTCGGAGGCGTGTCTGTGGTCGGAGCAGCGTGTCTGTGGTTCTGCAGCGTGTCTGTGGTCAGGCAGCGTGTCTGTGGTCGGAGCAGCGTGTCTGTGGTCGGCAGCGTGTCTGTGGTCTCTTGCAGCGTGTCTGTGGTCGGAGCAGCGTGTCTGTGGTCGGAGCAGCGTGTCTGTGGTCGGAGCAGCGTGTCTGTGGTCGGAGCAGCGTGTCTGTGGTCAGAGCAGCGTGTCTGTGGTCTCTTGCAGCGTGTCTGTGGTCAGAGCAGCGTGTCTGTGGTCTCTTGCAGCGTGTCTGCGGTCAGAGCAGCGTGTCTGTGGTCTCTTGCAGCGTGTCTGTGGTCGGAGCAGCGTGTCTGTGGTCGGTGCAGCGTGTCTGTGGTCGGAGCAGCGTGTCTGTGGTCAGAGCAGCGTGTCTGTGGTCTCTTGCAGCGTGTCTGTGGTCGGAGCAGCGTGTCTGTGGTCGGAGCAGCGTGTCTGTGGTCGGCAGCGTGTCTGTGGTCGGAGCAGCGTGTCTGTTGTCGGAGCAGCGTGTCTGTGGTCGGAGCAGCGTGTCTGTGGTCGGAGCAGCGTGTCTGTGGGTCGGAGCGTGTCTGTGGTCGGAGCAGCGTGTCTGTGGTCGGAGCAGCGTGTCTGTGGTCGGAGCGTGTCTGTTGTCGGAGCAGCGTGTCTGTGGTCGGAGCAGCGTGTCTGTGGTCGGAGCAGCGTGTCTGTGGTCTCTTGCAGCGTGTCTGTGGTCTCTTGCAGCGTGTCTGTGGTCGGAGCAGTGTGTCTGTGGTCGGAGCGTGTCTGTGGTCGGAGCAGCGTGTCTGTTGTCGGAGCAGCGTGTCTGTGGTCGGAGCAGCGTGTCTGTTGTCGGAGCAGTGTGTCTGTGGTCTCTTGCAGCGTGTCTGTGGTCAGAGCAGCGTGTCTGTGGTCTCTTGCAGCGTGTCTGTGGTCGGAGCAGCGTGTCTGTGGTCAGCGCAGCGTGTCTGTGGTCTCTTGCAGCGTGTCTGTGGTCGGAGCGTGTCTGTGGTCTCTTGCAGCGTGTCTGTGGTCGGAGCAGCGTGTCTGTGGTCTCTTGCAGCGTGTCTGTGGTCGGAGCAGCGTGTCTGTGGTCGGAGCAGCGTGTCTGTGGTCGGAGCAGCGTGTCTGTGGTCGGAGCGTGTCTGTGGTCGGAGCAGCGTGTCTGTTGTTGGAGCAGCGTGTCTGTGGTCGGAGCAGCGTGTCTGTGGTCGGAGCAGCGTGTCTGTGGTCGGAGCAGCGTGTCTGTGGTCGGAGCAGCGTGTCTGTGGTCGGAGCAGCGTGTCTGTGGTCTCTTGCAGCGTGTCTGTGGTCGGAGCAGCGTGTCTGTGGTCAGCGCAGCGTGTCTGTGGTCTCTTGCAGCGTGTCTGTGGTCAGAGCAGCGTGTCTGTGGTCGGAGCGTGTCTGTGGTCGGAGCAGCGTGTCTGTGGTCGGAGCAGCGTGTCTGTGGTCGGAGCGTGTCTGTGGTCGGAGCAGCGTGTCTGTGGTCGGAGCAGCGTGTCTGTGGTCGGAGCGTGTCTGTTGTCGGAGCAGCGTGTCTGTGGTCGGAGCAGCGTGTCTGTGGTCTCTTGCAGCGTGTCTGTGGTCTCTTGCAGCGTGTCTGTGGTCGGAGCAGTGTGTCTGTGGTCGGAGCGTGTCTGTGGTCGGAGCAGCGTGTCTGTTGTCGGAGCAGCGTGTCTGTGGTCGGAGCAGCGTGTCTGTGGTCGGAGCAGTGTGTCTGTGGTCTCTTGCAGCGTGTCTGTGGTCAGAGCAGCGTGTCTGTGGTCTCTTGCAGCGTGTCTGTGGTCGGAGCGTGTCTGTGGTCTCTTGCAGCGTGTCTGTGGTCGGAGCAGCGTGTCTGTGGTCTCTTGCAGCGTGTCTGTGGTCGGAGCAGCGTGTCTGTGGTCGGAGCAGCGTGTCTGTGGTCGGAGCGTGTCTGTGGTCGGAGCAGCGTGTCTGTGGTCTCTTGCAGCGTGTCTGTGGTCGGAGCAGCGTGTCTGTGGTCGGAGCGTGTCTGTGGTCGGAGCAGCGTGTCTGTGGTCAGAGCAGCGTGTCTGTGGTCTCTTGCAGCGTGTCTGTGGTCGGAGCAGCGTGTCTGTTGTCGGAGCAGCGTGTCTGTGGTCGGAGCAGCGTGTCTGTGGTCGGAGCAGCGTGTCTGTGGTCAGAGCAGCGTGTCTGTGGTCTCTTGCAGCGTGTCTGTGGTCGGAGCAGCGTGTCTGTTGTCGGAGCAGCGTGTCTGTGGTCGGAGCAGCGTGTCTGTGGTCGGAGCAGTGTGTCTGTGGTCAGAGCAGCGTGTCTGTGGTCTCTTGCAGCGTGTCTGTGGTCGGAGCAGCGTGTCTGTGGTCGGAGCAGCGTGTCTGTGGTCGGAGCAGCGTGTCTGTGGTCGGAGCAGCGTGTCTGTGGTCAGAGCAGCGTGTCTGTGGTCGGAGCAGCGTGTCTGTGGTCGGAGCAGCGTGTCTGTGGTCTCTTGCAGCGTGTCTGTGGTCGCAGCAGCGTGTCTGTGGTCTCTTGCAGCGTGTCTGTGGTCGGAGCAGCGTGTCTGTGGTCGGAGCAGCGTGTCTGTGGTCGGAGCAGCGTGTCTGTGGTCAGAGCAGCGTGTCTGTGGTCAGAGCAGCGTGTCTGTGGTCGGAGCAGCGTGTCTGTGGTCAGAGCAGCGTGTCTGTGGTCTCTTGCAGCGTGTCTGTGGTCGGAGCAGCGTGTCTGTGGTCTCTTGCAGCGTGTCTGTGGTCGGAGCAGCGTGTCTGTGGTCGGAGCAGCGTGTCTGTGGTCGGAGCAGCGTGTCTGTGGTCAGAGCAGCGTGTCTGTGGTCAGAGCAGCGTGTCTGTGGTCGGAGCAGCGTGTCTGTGGTCAGAGCAGCACGTGTTTATAAAATGCTAATATCACAGACAAAAGCAAAGAGATGAAACCAGCAGCAATTAACCATCTGCGGCTTTTATAGAACTGGAACAAAAGAATAAACACGGTTAATACGGTTTGGCCGCGGGGGAGGGGCCTGTGCCAGACACACAACAGCAACACACAACACACAACACCAACACACAACACACAACACCAACACAACACACAACACCAAATAACATGTAACCGTCTGTAATGGAACACACTGAGAGCTTCACGGTGTGCGACATCACAATGCCTCATGGTATTTTCAAAGCTGGTGGACACAGACAAAGGCCTGGTTCCATCTGGTTCCTTCTGGTTTCACCTGTGGTAGTGTGTGGTAGTTTGTGGTAGTGTGTGGTAGTTTGTGGTAGTGTGTGGTAGTGTGTGGTAGTGTGTGGTAGTGTGTGGTAGTGTGTGGTAGTGTGTGGTAGTTTGTGGTAGTGTGTGGTAGTGTGTGGTAGTTTGTGGTAGTGTGTGGTAGTTTGTGGTAGTGTGTGGTAGTGTGTGGTAGTTTGTGGTAGTGTGTGGTAGTTTGTGGTAGTGTGTGGTAGTGTGTGGTAGTTTGTGGTAGTGTGTGGTAGTGTGTGGTAGTGTGTGGTAGTTTGTGGTAGTGTGTGGTAGTGTGTGGTAGTTTGTGGTAGTGTGTGGTAGTGTGTGGTAGTTTGTGGTAGTGTGTGGTAGTGTGTGGTAGTGTGTGGTAGTTTGTGGTAGTGTGTGGGTGTGTGTGTGGGTAGTTTGTGGTAGTGTGTGGTAGTGTGTGGTAGTGTGTGGTAGTTTGTGGTAGTGTGTGGTAGTGTGTGGTAGTTTGTGGTAGTGTGTGGTAGTGTGTGGTAGTTTGTGGTAGTGTGTGGTAGTTTGTGGTAGTGTGTGGTAGTGTGTGGTAGTTTGTGGTAGTGTGTGGTAGTGTGTGGTAGTGTGTGGTAGTTTGTGGTAGTGTGTGGTAGTGTGTGGTAGTTTGTGGTAGTGTGTGGTAGTGTGTGGTAGTTTGGTGGTAGTGTGTGGTAGTGTGTGGTAGTGTGTGGTAGTTTGTGGTAGTGTGTGGTAGTGTGTGGTAGTTTGTGGTAGTGTGTGGTAGTGTGTGGTAGTGTGTGGTAGTTTGTGGTAGTGTGTGGTAGTGTGTGGTAGTTTGTGGTAGTGTGTGGTAGTGTGTGGTAGTTTGTGGTAGTGTGTGGTAGTGTGTGGTAGTGTGTGGTAGTTTGTGGTAGTGTGTGGTAGTTTGTGGTAGTGTGTGGTAGTTTGTGGTAGTGTGTGGTAGTGTGTGGTAGTTTGTGGTAGTGTGTGGTAGTTTGTGGTAGTGTGTGGTAGTGTGTGGTAGTGTGTGGTAGTTTGTGGTAGTGTGTGGTAGTTTGTGGTAGTGTTCGGTAGTTTGTGGTAGTGTGTGGTAGTGTGTGGTAGTGTGTGGTAGTTTGTGGTAGTGTGTGGTAGTGTGTGGTAGTGTGCGGTAGTGTGCGGTAGATTGTGGTAGATTGTGGTAGTTTCCGGGCTCAGAGTTTGTGAACAGACCTTTGTTACGGTTAAATCTGAGGATTAAGAGAAACTTTAAATACACATTTCAGAGATTAAAGGGTCAGATTTCTACATCAGGAAGTGACCTTAATCCTGTTCATCTGAGACTGTGTCTGTACGTGGGCCACATATGAGACTGTGTCTGTACGTGGGCCACATATGAGACTGTGTCTGTACGTGGGCCACATATGAGACTGTGTCTGTATGTGGCCCACGTACAGACACAGTCTGTACGTGGGCCACGTACAGACGTGGGCCACATATGGGACTGTGGCTGTACGTGGGCCACATATGGGACTCCCACAGCAGTCGTTTTGACTGCTGCTCCTGTACTGACATTATCTTTGATTTTTTAAATTGGGAGAAGTTCTAGCCTGGCTCTCGCCAGACCCATGTAGTTCCGCCATGGTCCACCAGAGGCGTCTGGCTGAACCACATTGATCTGGGATCCACGCCATACCAAACTCCTTCAGCAGATCAGAAAATAATCGACCAATCAGGATCGCCGGTGTTACGTCGGGTTTGCACCGCCTTCTCAAGTGTGTCTCACGCTGCAGCGAATCCAAGATGGCGGACATAAAGTCCGCAAATCTTTTTTAAAAGTTTAAATATGAACAAATTAAGACACGGATGTCACTTTTACTGCAATATGAGGCGAGATGTTGATGGTTCCATGTTGATGGTTCCTTGTGGTTGTATGTGTGTTTTAAGAGTCAAATGTTCCTGTAAAGTGTGGTTTAAGTACTAGTTGTGTTCCTGTTTACAACACTATGCAGCAGGGTTGCCAGGTTGGGTGGTTTCCCGCATACTTTTTTCCAAGAGACTTGAAGGTAATAAATAAACAGAAAGACAATAAACAGGATCATGATAGCCCAAGTTGATTTCATTACGTTTATTTTTTTGAGGAATTCTTGCGGGTTTTGGCAACCCATGGGAGTCGTGTGCTTCGATGTGAGTGGTTGAAAGCAGACGTCATTCAAATAACAGACAAGTGGTTTATCCAATTTTTTTTTACAAGGCCCTGCCTTCTGAAATTTGCTTGAAAGTAAAATTAAAATGTTTTCTGCAGCAGTCAAAGTCCCTTTTCTCTAAGGTACTGGTCCTGGGCTGGTCCTGGGCTGGTCCTGGACTGGTCCTGATCTGGTCCTGGTGTGTGGTCTTGGCCTGGTCCTGGGCTGGTCCTGGTCTGGCCCTGGCCTGGTCCTGGTCCAGCTTGGTTTTCCACCAGATAAAACCATGCAGTAGTTACCATAGCAACACAGTTTACCATCAGCCGTCAGGGTCCAGATCAAACGTTTAGGGTTAGGGTTAGGGTTTTTTTTAGCCAGATTTCTTTGGAGCCCGATCTGTCACATAATGTCCTGCACGTCCCCAAAGGGTTCATCAAAACCATCAATACACGACCGAGACCCTGCAGCTGTGGGTCTGGGGTCAGATCCCCTCCACAGCCGCCGCCCTCAGCTCCTTTAGTGAAGCTGTAGTTAGACTCATCCTGGACAACACTGTGGCTGTTCAACATCAGGATTAAGTTCTGAGATTTAAAATGAGGTATGACATCCTGCTCATATTGATTCCTAGTGACGAAGCTGAAGTTGGCTGAA
Source organism: Knipowitschia caucasica (assembly GCA_964034765.1). Lineage (NCBI taxonomy): Eukaryota > Metazoa > Chordata > Actinopteri > Gobiiformes > Gobiidae > Knipowitschia > Knipowitschia caucasica. The sequence goes on along the minus strand of OZ035845.1, from coordinate 22,299,685 downwards.
TGACAGTTGTTTAGTGTCTCCTTCTGGAGCAACATTCGACACATAAATGAAATGTTGTGCCACAAAAACAAACCTTTTTAAAGCGACACAAACTGAGAAACTGGATTCATTATTATTATTTATTTATTTTTATTTATTTATTTAAACTGTGGACAAAACAATACACCACACATTACAATTATCTTTCCATGATTATAGTCTTACTAATGAAGGGGAAGAATATTTTCTCCATAATAATAATACTAATAATACATTTATAAGAGATTAATCAGAGATTGTTTACCTTTCACCGCAGCCAAGATCTTTCTACCTGCTATGATTTTTTCTCAGATAAGTTTCTGTATCACCTGCTGGTCCCAGGCCACAGCCTCTTCCATCAAACCAGTAAGAATGCTCTACTACAGAGCCATAAAAACACTGGACAAAAGCCAATAAGAACACACCATCACCAGGTGTTGCAGAGACTATATTTATAAGTTTTGATCATTTTATTAAATGTTGTAATTGTAAATGATTGTACAAATGTTTGTATCAGACGGGGCTCCTCTAACGGGGAAGTGTGGCCCCTCAGGAAACAGTCGGTCTTCTCGGTCGAACACCTGCGTTTGTATAATGGGAATTTTATAACTTAAATGTGTTTTAATTGTGTTAAAAGCCCTCCTAGGGACGGACATTTCAAACTAGCCTTGGCTATAAATGTTGTAGTGTTTCACATGTTGATTGTGTAACACTTGTCCCTATCAAATAAATAAATAATTAAAATACATTTCATAAAGTGTGCTCCCATCCTGGTGGAGGCTGAATTAGATTACGGCCCGTTTTATGTTTTTTCTTCTGCATTTTGATAGTATTTAACATCTGTTTCTGTGTTCTAACGTCTCCCTCTGGTGCTCCGTCTGCAAAGAAGACAGATTAATACAGTTTTTAGAATTGAATTGACTTTGATAAGATTCCGTTGTTAAACATGTGGATATTTGCACAGTTTTTACGTGCAAATATCTTGCTTCCTTCTGTCCCGTTTTTTGGATCTGTAGTTTGAGGTTTTCAGCCTGTGTGTATTGGTGGAGCTGCAGTTGGCTGGATGACACTGTGCAGGATGGCGCACACAAAGACACTGAAGGCTGTGATTATTAGTTACAAACGGCACCTTTAATATACTCCAGATTCTGTGTCTTTGGACAGTATTGACCCGGTTTTCTCCTGGTTTAAAAGTGCACTTAAAGCTCACCGCACACCGAAACGCAGCGCCTCGCGGCGCGTCATTTGACGCGCGTTCATGACATGTGTCAAATTACACCGGAACGCCTTGGCTAGTGTCCTTTTCCAGCTGATCGCAGATGAAATGGGTGAGTGACGTTTGGAAGTTTCTACTAATATTTTAATAAAATAGCTACAATTACCTATTGTTAGCTTACCTGTACATTCAATTTCAAGTGAAATTGCTCTCCAGGCAATTTCCTTTCGCACGATATCCTTATAAAAAGGATTCTGTGGGTTAAATAGCTCTGGGTAACGCTGTACTTGGGTTATCAAGCTTTCCTCGTCCATTGTGACCGGTTTACTTGAGCAATAGCGCCGACAAGTGTGTAAATTTGAGACCGCGCTCACAGCTACGTGATAAGAAGCGCAGAAGAAGAAAACTACGGGTGCTTGGAGGGACAGTTTCAGCCGCGGCGCCGCGTCTGGATTCAACAAAACTGAATCGTGGCGCCCGGTCCAGCGTCGCCGCGCGTCACTGCAACCTTGGTGTGCGTTCTCTCATAGAAAATAAAGGAGGCGGCTCTTTTGCCGCGCGTCAAGGCGTTTCGGTGTGCGTTGGGCTTAACAGATTTTAGCTCAGGTCCAGAACAAGATCCGGTTCCAGTCGTTTAACCACCGACTCCACACTCACTTCTTCCTCAAGCAGCTGCTCAACAATTAAATCCTAAATGTAAACAGTATTTTTGGTTATTGTTAATTCCAGCTGCGGTAACTTCTGGTTTTTGAGTTGTAGGAGTTATATTTTCAGAATGAGAATCAATCCATTTGCAGAAAAAACTACATTGGAATAAAAACAGGAAACACCGGGGGCACCAACACCACACACACACACACAGACAGACACACAGACAAACACACACACACACACAGACAGACAGACACACAGACAAACACACACACACACACAGACAGACAGACACACGCACGCACGCACACGCAGACACAGACACACACACACATACAGACACATACAGATACACACACACAGACAGACAGATACACACACACACACACACACACAGCGGGTGGAGTTCACCTACGTTTGTGTACGTTTCCTCCTAGGGCTCCCAGTATATGGACAGTATATGGACAGTATAAGGACAGTATATGGACAGTATATGGACAGTATATGGACAGTATATGGACAGTATATGGACAGTATATGGACAGTATATGGACGGTATATGGACAGTATATGGACAGTATATGGACAGTATAAGGACAGTATATGGACAGTATAAGGACAGTATATGGACGGTATAAGGACAGTATATGGACAGTATATGGACAGTATATGGACAGTATATGGACGGTATATGGACAGTATATGGACAGTATATGGACAGTATATGGACAGTATATGGACAGTATATGGACAGTATATGGACGGTATATGGACAGTATAAGGACAGTATATGGACAGTATATGGACAGTATATGGACAGTATATGGACAGTATATGGACGGTATAAGGACAGTATATGGACAGTATATGGACAGTATATGGACAGTATATGGACGGTATATGGACAGTATAAGGACAGTATATGGACAGTATAAGGACAGTATATGGACGGTATATGGACAGTATAAGGACAGTATATGGACGGTATATGGACAGTATATGGACAGTATAAGGACAGTATATGGACAGTATATGGACAGTATATGGACAGTATATGGACAGTATATGGACAGTATAAGGACAGTATATGGACAGTATATGGACAGTATATGGACAGTATATGGACAGTATATGGACAGTATATGGACAGTATATGGACGGTATATGGACGGTATATGGACAGTATATGGACAGTATATGGACAGTATATGGACAGTATATGGACAGTATATGGACAGTATATGGACAGTATATGGACAGTATATGGACAGTATATGGACAGTATAAGGACAGTATATGGACAGTATATGGACAGTATATGGACAGTATATGGACAGTATAAGGACAGTTCACTTTGGAGAGACCCATGAGGAAAATGCCGTTAGACTTATTAGATTTAAGCATGTTTATTGATTGAGCATGTTTGGCGCCCTAGGCCCGGGAGGGATGCTGTTGAGCACGGCGCTTGCTCGCTCGCATAATCCCCAAAAAGCGGGCCTGCGATTGTTTAGGCAGAGCGAGCTGAGAATATGAGCGTGCTCATATTCAGCCAGACGCTGCAGCAGGGGAATCTTTAAGCGAGCTGAGAATATGAGCGTGCTCATATTCAGCTAGACGCTGAAGCAGGGGAATCTTTAAGCGAGCTGAGAACATGCGCGCACGCGCACGTTCAGCCAGACGCTGAAGTAAAGGAATCTTTGAGCGTTTGAGGAAAGTGCGTGCCGCCACCAGAATCTTATTGCTTACTTGCTTTGCTGGGAGCTTACGAGGAAGCCGGTAGACGTTGTGCTGCCATGATAGCAGTCGCATCTGGCCTGATGTAGGTGGAGAAAGCCGAAGAGGACCGGCGCCCCAGCTGTTGCAGAGAGGTGTGGGGGAGCCCCAGCGAGGTCGCGCGCGTGGCAGCGCCTATCCTGAAGGAGTGAGCTGTGTAGAGCTGGGGAGATAATTTACAGAGGAGCAGTAGGGATCTCAGCTGAGCTCTGAACCAGGTTGCTGTTATGGGAAGGTTGACTGGAGCGGGAATTGGAGGTCCGTTAAAATCTTTTTTTTTTTTCGGCGGAGGCGAGTGTAACGCATCATGGACCTGTAGGGGCAGAGAGATGTGTCGAAGCGAGCTATTGTGTTGCAGGCGCCTTTGATCTTTGAATGTTTGAGATGAAGGTTGAAATGGTCAGGGGACATTATGTTGGGTGAGAAGAGCGACCTTTGTTTAATGCTTCCACTACGTCGAGATTATCACGCATGACAGAGATCCTCTTTCTCTGCCACATGTAATTCCACAGCGCGCAGGCCACGACCACTGGGAATGTCTCGTGTAGGGCAGAGGAGATGCTCCGGGGAAAAGTAGCGGGCCACGGCTCGGCGAACCACTGGTCCTGGAAGAATCCCCCAAAACCCACGGAAGGGGCAGCGTCCGTGTAGAAGCGGAGACCTGTAGGGGCAGAGAGACATACCGGAGAGGGCCATTGATGTTGCAGGCGCCCTTACGCTTAGAATCTTGGGTTGGAGAGTAGATAATCAGGATAGTAGGATGGTCGGGAAGCCGTGTCTCGGACCGCATGAAGGCTGAGTGAGCAGTAGTGAACGCTTATGCAGAGAAGCCACAGAAGGAGAGCAGGAAGATGCTGCGAGGAGGGCAGACATGTACTTGGAAGATGAGCCGGAGTTCAGTGCCGCTCAGAGCCGCTGCAGGATGGGCAGCATGATGGGGAGCCTGCGATCAGAAGAGTGAAGAATACAGGTATGGATGCCTTTGATTAGGAGTCCGATTGACGGCTCAGCGCAGCTACTCGGCCAGCTGCATCTGATAGAATCAGAAGATTAAGTAGAGAGATGAAGCACGACCGCCGAAGCGACCCTGAGAGCATAGGTGCGAGTCCAGCGCAGCGCGGCACACTCAGCCGGGCTGCATCCATTAGAAGCAGGATAAGCTTCTGAGAGAGTGGGTAGCAGCAGTAGCAGTAGCAGCAGCAGCAGCAGCGGCAGCAGCAGTATCCTTAGACAATAACAGTTGTAGCTGTTTAGTGTTTCAGTAAAAGAGAGATGTAAAGTGAAGAGACGTCAAAGTAAATGAAGCAGTAGCAGCAGTAGTTGCAGCAGTAGTTGCAGCAGTAGTTGCAGCAGTAGTTGCAGCAGTAGCAGCAGCAGCAGTTGCAGCATCCTTAGATAACAACTCAATCTAATTTTCATACAACTTTCATTTCATCAACTTCTTTACAACAACTAATTTTCCAACAACTAATTTACAACACTTAGATTGTACAACAACAGTAATTAATTACCCCTTCTATTCCTTATCTATAAAATAAACGTAACTTAACAAATTACTGATCTATAACTCATTATACCAATCATGTTTATAATCACGTCTCAAAGTTTAAATAATAAATTTAGCGTTTACTAAGTTAGAATTTTTTTATGTGTTTTTCGTTATAGTATTTTCTTATTTTCGGTCTCCTCATTCACTTTCTTATCTTCAACTCAAATTTCCTACCAACATAACTATACACATCTCAATTTAAACTTGCGCTTAATAATCCCTAAACTCTCATATTAACCCCCTATGATTTCTATCTAATCTTTTCATTCTATTGTTTCTAACCTCAACATTTGAATGTTAAAATCTAATCTTCGCCACATTATCAATCGACTTCTGCAGAAATCCTTCAAACATAAACAGCAAATACTTCAACTGTTGCGAAGACTTTCCCCCTACAGAACCTTAAACCATTCCCAACATCTACCGTCCCAAATTCAAATACCTCTCATTTCATACTTTCAAAAAAAATTTAATTCTCAAAACACTTGAAACTCACAGTCCTCCTCCAACTCTTCCATTTTTTTTCTCGACCTCTTCCCACTCTTCTTTCGTCAAACCAACCCATTCCCCCCTAACCCCCTACCTACTATTGCTTAACAACTAATGTTCTAACTCATATTTCACGGGACACAATTCTCATGTTTTAACTCACACATACTAGCAAAGCACTTGCCAATTACTTTTCTCTAAATTCAAAGAGATAATCAAGAAACAAATTCTAATGCATATAATTATGTCCACTTTATCCCATTATTCCCATTGTCACATCATTGATTCACACTTATTCACACATTGTCACACATTATTCACACAGTTACTCACCTACCACACATGTGATGTCACACATGTGATTCACACTTATCCACAGTATCCACTGTTGATTTCACACATATTCACACATGTTTTCACACATTATCACTCAATTGATCACACATTATTCCACACTTATCCATTATCACTCTTATAACACAGTTTATCCACTCACTATTATTCACACATGTAGTCCACATTAATTCCACACTCTTCTCCAAAACAAACAACTCTCTACTTACTACAGTTCTTACACACTCAATCAAACCCTTACAACATCGGAGAATTCTCCTCCTAAACACAATTAAAAGCTCCTTTCAAACCAAAAGACCAAAGAGACCAAATAAACCAAAACCAAAACCAAAACCAGAAACCACAAACCCAAACCAAGTACTAAATCAAAATCCAAACCTAACACCAAAGAACCAAGAGAGACAAAAGACCAAAACCAAAAACCCAAAAACAAAACAAAAACCAGAATAACTAAAAACCCAAAGAGAACCAGAATAAACCAGTAAACCAAAGAATCCCTATAAAACAGTAGAACCAAGAAAACCAAATAGAACCACAATAATAATTTTCTAAAAGACCCAAAAAGACCAAAGAAAGACCAGAAACCAAGAAACCAAAATAAACCAAAGAGAGACCAAATAATACCAATAAACCAGAAAACCAAAAAACCAAAACCAAATAACCAAGAGAGAACCACTAAACAAAAAAACCAAAACCAACAAAGAAACCAAAAAAAAAACAAAACCATAAACCAAGAGAAGCAAAATATGGTTTTTCCCAATTTCTTTCTAATTTGATCTCCTCATTCTCATATAATAATGTGCCTTGCTTGTAAATGCATATAGATAAATTCCTTCTGTTAATGCTATATAATAAATTCCTTGCTTTAAATCTATATAATAATTTCCTGCTGTAAATTCAATAATAAATCCTTGACGGTGAAATCATATAATAAATTCCTCTTTGATTTTATTTTATAAATTCCTGCTTGTAAAGTCAATATTAAATCTTCTTTAAAAGTCTATATAATTAAATTCCTTGGATTTAAATATATATCTGTTATTCCTATTTAAAGCTATATAAAAACCTTATTTGAATTTTAATAAAACTTCTGTTAAAGTGCATATAATAAATGTCCTCGTTAATTTTATTAATAAATTCCTTCTGTATATCATATAATAAATAAATGTCCTTCTGTAAATCTATAAATAAATGCAATTCTTTAAAGGCATAGAATAAATGTCCTTCTTGAAGTCATATAATAAATTCCTTCTTTAAAGCATATATTAAATCTTCTTATAGTCTATAATAAAAATCTCTGGTGAAAGAGAGTATTAATTCTTCTTTGGTAAATCTATATAAGATATATTGCCTTGACTGTGTAAGGTGACTTCCTTCCTTCCACTTTGCATTTTCGATGTAACAACAGCCCTTGACTCTTAACCCTCTACACTTCGTTCTTCCTTTTACACCCTTTCCAACTACCACGCCCCCATCACCACTCAAAACCTCAACCATCATCTTCATTCACACAACGTAAACTATTCTTTCCACCACTTACTCATTTCTTTCTATTATCTTTTGCTCCATTACTCCTAAACTGAGCTAACTCCTTTTCAATACACTATTTTGACTGATTACTGTGACAAAAAAAAGCACCAATCGTTAAATTACATTTACCCTAGCTTTACATTACCTAGCTTTACCATCTCCTTCCATAACACCCGTATTAGCCCCAACATCTTGCACCACATACTAAACTTCCCTCTCCGCTTCATTTCTCATATTTGATTGAACCATAACAGATTATTTTTACTATCGCCTTCACCACAAATTCTACAATCTACATAATTCAGCACAAACCTATTACTCACCACACCCACCTACAACACCCCCTCCCCAAACCCCCACTCACACTGTCGAATTCAACCCGAGAAACTTCAGCCACTAATCAACCCAACTACATGTAAATATCAACCAAGTTTACACATTCAGACATAACTACATGTAGGAAATTATCATTAACCAGAATTTTACTCAGTAAAACCAGACACATTAGGAAATATTAACCAGATTTCACATGGTAAAACCAGACGAGACAGTATAAATACATGGACCAAGTTTACACATTAAAAACTCAACTACATAGAAAATGAATCATACCAATTACACATTAAGACCAACGACATTAAAATTATACCAATTACACAAATTAAACCAACTAACATTTAAAAACAGACAATTTACACATGTAAGACAGACTACATGTCAAAATGATCATACCTTTTACACAAAACCAACTACATGTAAAATATCATAACAATTTACACATGTAGAAACCAACACATTAGCAAATACATGACCGAAGTTTACACATAAACCAACTACATTAATATGATATACCAAGTTTACACATTAAACCACCTACATATAAAAAACCAACCAATTTACACAGAAGACCAACTACATAGAAATATCATGACCATAGTACTCATGGAAAACCACGTACATTAAAATATCATACCATTTTACACATTAAGACCAGACCTCAGTAAAATATCATTACCATACAACATGTAAACCAGACGTACATAAAAAATAACAATATTAACACATTAACCAGACCAACATTAGTAAAATGACATACCAATTTACACTTGTAAAACAGACTAACATTAAATATCATGCCAATTTACACAGTAAGACCACTACATGTAAAATACATACCAAGTTTACACCAACACATAAACCAACTACATAAAATATATACCAATTTTACACATAAACAGACGAAATATTATTCTTCTCATCACGAACCATAATTCCTTATGAAGTTTCACAAACCAAAATCAACATTTCAAAAAATCGACAGTAATATTTTTTCTTAGAATCTAATTCATATAAGATCCTAATGGCTTATCCTTCATTCCCAATATCTCACACTATCCGCTTGTCTGTGCCTTTATCATCATAAGTTCACATTATGTCTTCTACCTCCTCTTCCACGTACATTACTCCTTTCCAAATATCTGACTCTGAATAATTGTTCAAATCTCATATTTGCTAACTCTACCAAGCATCCACATTTACGTTCCTCTGTTCAATATTCCTCATCTCGCCCACTAGCGCTCCTTTTCACTTTCCCTCCAAATGCCTACCCATCTAATCCTCGCTCTTCAACAATTCTACGTCCTGTTGACCAACATAAAACATATACAATCTCTGTTTTAACAATCACTTTTTAAATCACTGTTTCATAACACTAAAAATCAATATAAATATCCAATGTATTTAACAAACTGAAGAAAAAAACAAATCCTACTCTTTAAGCAACCCAAAACATTTTAAATTGTCGATTAAGACACACAACAACAATACAACAAACAATTTATTATACAGTAGCACTTGAACCTCACAATCACACTTTCCACCATCCATTACTTGCCTTCAGATAACAAAACAAGAAAAGTACTGCTCGCCATGATAGATGGGGCTTTTAACTTTAACAAAATTTCTTTAAATTTAAAATCTCAAAAAACCTTAACAAATATGCCAACATCTCTCACTCTACTAACTCCCTCCAACCTCAATCAAAAGAAATTTACGAGCCAATTTCCACTCTTTTCGTAAAGTCTTATACAGAATCCCTTTATCAATCCAATTTCTGTAAAAGCAGCTGAACTTTTACAGACCTCCCTCCCGCCTCCACCCCTCAGTTTCCGTTCTTCCCACAGCACAACCAATCCATTCATATTTTTATTGCAGTTTTCAATTTGAATTTGCCACTTCCATCAAATAATAATAAAATCATAATTCCTGTTTCCTGCTCTTCTGCTGTCAACTCTGGCTTCTCCCGCTTCCAGGACTCTTCGTTCTGTCCATTGCAGGGAAACGCTTGAATTCCTAAAACACCTCCTCCACTCTCATTCTATCTACCACTTAACAAACAACACCCAGCTTCAATATCACCACCCCACTCCTGTTACTCCAACCGAAAAATCAAATGATGAATAATGACAATGCAACATCAACATCTACTCAATAAACCAATAATCCTAAAGTTACTCCTAAAAGGATCAAAAAATACCTATTTATCTACTACCTACACCTATTATCCCACCCTCTATCTATCTAATCTATCTACAGTATCTACTCACTCACATCATCATCACACCAGTACTCAGAATCACATGAACAAGTTTAAACAAACACTCCTCACCCTTGTCTCTCTTCTTTCTCTCTTTCTCCCCGCTCTCAATTGCTCTCTATCTCCATCTCTCCACCTCTCAACACCTCTCTCCTCTCTCTCTCTCTCTCCTCTCTCTTAAATCTCTCTCATCCTTCTCTCTCTCTCCTCCTCTCTAATCGTCTCTCTCTCTCTCTCTCTCCTGCCTCTCTCGTATCGCTCTCTCTCTCTCTCACTCTATCTCTCTCTCTCGCCTGCCTCTCTCTAACGTACTCTTTCTCTCTCTCACTCTCACTCTCCGCCTCTCTCTATCGTCTTTCTCTGGCCCCTCTATCGTCCTCTCTCCTCTCTCTCCTCATCTCTATCGTCTCTCTCTCTCTCTCTCTCTCCTCTCTCTATCTCTCCTCTCCTGCCTCCTCCTATCTCTCTCTCTTCCTCACCATCTCTGCCTCTCTCTATCTTCTCTCTCTCTGCCTCTCTCATCCTCTCTCTCTCTCCTGCCTCTCTCTATCTCTCCCTCTCTCTCCTCTCTCTATCTCTCTATTCTCTCCTCTCTATCTCTCTCCTCTCCTCTCTCGATCTCTCTCCTACCTCTCTCTCTGACCTCCTCTATCTCTCTCTCTCCTCGCTCTCTTCGGCTCTCTCTAACTCTCTCATCTCTCTCTCTCTCTCTATCGCTCTCTCACTCCCTCTCACACTCTCTCCCTCTCTCCATCTCTCCCTCTATCCTCTCTCTCTCTCCCCTCTCTCTATCTCCTCTCTCTCTCCCTCTCTCTCTCTGCCTCTTCTCTTCACGCTCTCTCTCTCTCTCTCCTGCTCTCATCGTCTCTTCTCTCACTCTCTCTCCCCTCTCTCTATCGTCGTCACTCTCTCTCTCCTCTCCGTCTATCTTACTCTCCCTCTGCCCTCATCTATCTCTCACTCTCTCTCTCACTCTCCTCTCTCTATCTCTCTCTCACTCTCTCTCCGAATCTCTCTTGTCTCTCTCTCTCCTCTCTCTCTAGTCTCCTCCTCTTCGCTCTCATCTCTCTCACCTCCTCTAGACGTCTCTCTCTCTCCCTCTCTCTCCCCCTCTCCATAATCGTCCTCACTCTCTCTCTCCTCTCTCTCCTCTGCCCCTCTATCGTCTCTCTCTCGCTCTCCTCTCCCTCCCCTCTCTCTATCTCTCTCTCCTCGCACTCTTGCTTCTGCATCCTATTACTTCCATTATCTGTTTTCACACTCACCATCTCACTGTAAAAATCCATTTTTAAACCTCCCCTTGACCATGTTATATTGAATTTATCCTCATTCATGGGAAAACGGCAACACTCCTTACTTCTTTGGAAACCGTCTCCCCAGTTCTCCTAAAACCTTCACTCAACCATACAACAGTCTGTATCAGCATGTTTCTTTCTTTCTCTACTTCCACCCCTCTACCCCCTCATACATCGACAATTCAACATCCCCCATTTCCACAATCACTTAATTGTTCATACCTCCAAACATAGTAATCATTGAATATGTTTTTATCTAAATGAACACATCGACCAGATCTCCAATACAAAGACATTATCGATTCACATTTTTTAGTCCCCATCCAAATCTCTTTTATCTCTCCAACACAAACAACGAAAAAAAAAAACCCTAAAACAATTGCCGATTGACAATAAAAAAAATCTAAATCAACAAATGCTTCCCATTAAATCTCAAATTTCTTTAAAGAATAAACAACTACATCAAATATTAACCTCATTTCAGTGTACTAACTTCACACTATTTTGTACAAATTTTCTAGAACCTCATAAACCTCCAACTCAGAGACACACCCAAAGCAAACCTCACTGCACCGTCAGAACTTCCTCGACTCCATAACTTCACAACAAGCAACAGAAACCCTTCAACAGAAGCTACGATTTTCCCTCTTTCCCCAAGAATGAAAATATTAACATAAACATCAGATCACAGGAGCGCTAAAGCAATGGATTTTTACAGCTAATTATTACACATCATTACATAATCAATAACAGACCAAAGAGAATAAGACGATAAAATCCAAGAAAGAAGAGAAAGAACATAAAACCAAAGAAAAGAGATAAAAAGACATAAAGACCAAGAAGAAATAAGAAACAAACCATAATAAATAACATAACCCAAGAAAAGAAAAAAAACTTTATACCTAAAGAAAGAAACATAAAAGCCAAAAGAAATGAAGACAATAAAACAAGAAGAAAAATTAAAACCAAAAAAAGACTTAAAACCAAATAAAGAGAAACTTACAACCAAGAAAAGAAAACGATAAAAGCCAAAGAAAAAAAAAATCATAAGAACCAAGAAAAACTAAAAAAAGAAAGAGTAGACATATAACCAAATGAAAACTTTAATAAGAAGAACAAAAAACCAAGAAAATGTAGAATCAATTATAACAAATATGAAGATCGATTTTTAACAAAATAATTATATATCATAAAAAACTATGAATGTAATATCATTTATAAGTAAAAAAACCTATTAAACTAAAACCTGATGTTTTATATAATTTTTAAACATAAGAAGTCGATAAAGTCCAATATAAATATTATATGAATTTTTTATATGAATAAAAGTGTTAAAGTTTAAATATATTTTTTTTTATAGTTGTTACAGAAAAATCATATTAAATTGAAACTTATATAATAATGAAGAAAGAGTACATAAAACCAAAAAAATATGATAAAAAAGAGCAAGAATAAAAAAATTATGTTTTAATTGATAAGAAACTATAGACCTAAAAAAAAACCAAATCATGATGTTTTTTCAAACATTAATTACTTCTTATACCTTGATGAGATATTTAATACGAATATAGATATAAAATATATATTATAAATTAAATACTTTATTATCATGTAACAAAATTTAGTATCCTATTCCTCATTGACTACTTTTACATTTACATCATTCTTTCCATCCATCTCCTATTTCTTATCATTAACCAAGTGTCATATCATCGGTTTTGTCACCTTCTAATCACACTCAAACTGAGTTTCCCTTCAACATCACACTCCCTGACAATGACCCACACCCCCCATCCAGCTCCTAACCCCAGACCCCCAAACACGTCACCTGCAAAACCCCAAAAACAGACATTACATCTTTTAACTATTGATTACAATCACACAATCTCTGAAACTCTCAATCAAAACTCATACCATCACATTCCACATAACACGACACTAACCAGAAACTCCAAAATCCACCCATCTTTTCAAAACACACATTGATAAAGCCTTTATTACGACTTTTCAAAAAACGTAAAATTCACTTAACATTCTTTAATTCAGAGCTATCAAAAGTCCATTTTGTCAATCACGTTTTAAATTTGTAATTTCTTAACACTTTAACATCTTTTTTAATTAAACTCATCAATCATCAATGCAAGCCATTACTTTCCTTTTTTGTCTATCTGAACCAATCTACATGCATTTGAACGCTGATTGGATTCTCCATCCTCCCTCTTATAATACCTCTTCTTTATTTGTTTTCTCTGCTCTACCATCAATATAAATCATCTTCTTACTAATTAAGACCACATCCCAACTCCACTTCTTCATTTTTAAATCAATTGCCTTAATTAGATTCAATCTTTCATTTATAACATGATTTCATAACATATGGTAAAACACACTTTTAATATTTTTCATTTTTCAACAACGCCAACATCTGCTGATAATCAATAGACCTCCTACAATAACTGCCCACAAATGAAACACCGACTCACACCTTGGGCGTGATATCAACTCATCTCAAAAGAGAAACCTCCAAAAGCCGACCTTTAAGTCCACAAACTCATAATTTGACACACCATAAATTCAAGTCCAATATTCTAAATATTGTAACATAATATAAAACATTCAACTTGAACTTATACTCCATCAAACTAACTCCACTATTGAGATACCGAACTAACTAAACCTTAATCTATCTATATAAATAAGATTCAAGCACAAAATAACTTACTTCCCCATTCTCCAAAACTCTCAATTTTTTTACCACCACAACTTCATTAACCATATTAATCTCCGTACCTGCAACCTAAATAATAATCCTCCACTCCTTACCATTTAACCTTCCAAATCATGCCGAATAACTTCTTACCATGTTAAACTCTTCCTATCATTTCCACTTTACGTCTGTCTTACCATGTTATCTCTTCCATGATCATTTCCTACATCTCTGGTATACCATTGTAAAACTCTTCCATTACATTTCCACATTACCCTCTACCATGTTAAACTCTTCCATAATCATTTCCTACATGTACGTCTTCTTACATTTTAACTCTTCCATATCATTTCCTACATTACGTCTGTCTTACCATTTAAACTCTTCCATATCATTCCTAACTCGTCTACATTTAAACTCTCCATACATTTCCTACATAAGTCAGTCTTACCATTAAACTCGTCCATTCTTTCCTACTGTACTCTGTCTACCATGTAAAACTCTTACATAATCATTTCCTACTGTACGTCTTCCTTACCAGTTACACTCATCCATGATCATTCCTACATTACCTTCTTACATTACACTCTATCCATATCATCCACATTTCTCTTCTTCTGTCTTACCATAGTAAACTCGGTCCATGATCATTTCCTACAACGCTTCTTACATGTTAAACTCGTCCATATCATTTCACATTACGTCTGCTTACCATTTAAAACTCTTCAATAATCCATTTCCTACATTACTCTTCTACCATTGTAAACTCGTCCATATCATTTCCTACATTACTCTCTTACCCAAGTTAACCTGTCATATCCAGTCCTACATTACTCTCTTACCATTAAACTCTTTCAATTTCATTTCCTACTTTACGCTGTCTTACCAGTTAACACCTCCATATCATTTCCCTACATGTACCTTCTTACCATTAAACCTGTCCAATCATTGCCTACTTACTCTTCTGTACACCTAGTCTCAGTTTCCTCCTTTGAATCCCACCACCAATCAAACACTTTTTAGTCTGACTGACTCAAATTTGTCAATTCTAATTTATTTCAGATCATAGTAAAATAATCTGTTCTTTCAAATCCAAAATATGAAAACTGACCGATCAATAAATTTTTATAACTTCAAGCTCAAATTCCTACTCCCCTCCTCGTAGCCAAAAATCTAAACTCCTTATATCTAAACTACTAATTCAAATTCTAACGAATCTCTCCTCATTATACCCACATAAACACCAATACAATTTTCAATCTCAAAAATTAGCCCCTCCCACCCTTCACCGATCAATGAGCAAACCAACCTCAATATAAATAAATGATACATTTAAAACATACTATACATCTTGAATACCAACCGTACTCATTATTGTATCGTCGATGCCTCACCGTCCTACACACTCTCAAACCACCGACATACGAACACCCAGCTCCCTCCTACAACTCCACATCGCTCCCTCCCCCACATCGACACCTGCACAAGACCAGAATAAGTCCCTTCACACACCAAGCACATTATCTATATCACCTTCACACACCAACACATGATCTATATCACTTTCACACACCCAACTCATTTATCTATTACAACTTCACACACCAAGCCACATTATCTATATACACCTTTCACACAACCTAGCACATTTTATCTTTATCACCTTTCCACACACCAACACATTTATCTAATACACCTTTAACACACCCATAACATTATCTATTTACACCTTTCACACAGCCAGCACATTTCTATATACACATTTTCACACGCAAACACATTTAGCTATATAACACATTCACACACCAAGAACATTTATCCTTATAGCACCTTTCAACACAGCCAAACACATTTCTCTAATAACACCATTCACACCCAACACAGTATCATATAATACTCACACAGCCAAACATTTTACATAACACCTTTCACCAGCCAAACATTTATCTATAACACAATTCACACACCGAGGCACTTTATACTATATACACCTTCACACACCAACTCATTTATCTATATAACACCATTCACCCACACCAAGCCACATTTATCTAAAACACAATTCCACTCACCAACACATTTACATAACACTTCAAAACACCAAACACCTTACTTAACACCTTCACACACCAACAATGGATCTTGATCACCTTCCACACACCAACACATTTATCTATACACCTTTTCACACACCAACACATTATCATATACACATTCGCATACAAATTAGAAAGAACATATACAACAATCCATTTTGCCTCTCTCTCTTCCTCCTTCCCCACCTGATCTCCCTCTTCCCTCTTGTCCCTCCTTCTGTCTCCCCGCTGTACTCATCTTCTGTCTCTCTCGGCTTCTCTCTCTCTGTCTAACTCTGTCTCCCTCTTCTCTCTCTCTCCCTCTTCCTCTCTCCTCTATACGCCTCTCCTCTTCTCTCCTCTTCTCCTCTCTCCTCACTCCTCTCTCTCCTCTCCTCTGGCTTTTCTTCTGCCCTCTCCTGTCTCTCTCTTCTCGTCACATGTCTCTCTCTCTCTGTCTCTCCTCCTGTCTTTCTCTCCTTTCGCTCTGCTCTCTCTCTCTGTCTCTCTCCTGGTCTATACTGTCTCCCCTTTCTCTCCCTCCTCTCTTCTCCTCTCTGGTCTCCCTCGTCTACCTCTCTTCTCTGTCTCTCTCGTCCCTCTGGTCCTCCTCTTTCCCTCGTCTCCCACGGTCCTCCCCCCTCCCCCGGGGGCTGTCTCTCCCTGTCTCTCCCTGTCTCTCCCTGTTCTCTCCTCACATCCCTTCTCCTCTCTTCTCTTCTCTGTCTCACTCTGTTTAACACCAGAAACTTCTACCACATTTTTCACAATACCATTCTCCCATTTTCCACATTAATATACTATTAAGTACTCCTCCATCCACATCAGATTTCTTTTCCATTCCTAGACAGATGTACATCACCACTTGTACATCACCACTGTTACATCACCAATTTTCATCACCACTGTGTAACAACACCACATTACATCACCACTTCACATCACCAACTTACATCACCACTTGTACATAACCACTGTTAACATCACCACTTTACATCACCACGTTCATCACCACTGTGTAACATCACCCATTACATCACTCTGTGCGACAGTCACCAACCCCTACACACACTGTTACATCACGCACTTGACGTCTCCATCTTTACATCACCACTTACATCACCCACTTTACATCACCACTTTACATCACCACTTACATCCACCACTGTTGACACACCACTCCACATCCCACTTCACATCACCACTGCACATCACCATTAATCATTAAAATTTTCTTGCAATAAATCAATTACAATTCTCAAAAACATATCCTTCGCTACTGAATATCCATATTTTATTCCAAACACTCAAAACAACTTCCCCTCCCGCCAACCCTTCGATAAACATCTATCTACACTCACCGCCATCTGTTTAAGATATCCTTGACGAAGCATTCAAATGCCACAACAAACAAACACTACGCAAACACCTACTGACTACAAGTCTTTTTACAGAATCACATATTTCTTTTTAAAATACAATGACCTTTGCATTAACCAAAATTTACCATTTTTAAGTCAAACCTTTACCACACACCTCTCGCACCAACAGCTGAAGTATTCTCCTATCCACCCTTTCCCCTAAAATAAAAAAAAAAAAAAAAAAAAAAAAAAAAAAAAAAAATAAAAAAAAACAAAAAAAAAATAATAAAAAAAAAAAAAAAAAAAAAAAAAAAAAAAAAAAAAAAAAAAAAAAAAAAAAAACAAAAAAAAAAAAAAAAAAAAAAAAAAAAAAAAATAAAAAAAAAAAAAGAAAAAAAAAAAAAAAAAAAAAAAAAAAAAAAAAAAAAAAAAAAAAAAAAAAAAAAAAGATTCTCCTCAAAGTCCCAATTATTAGAACGCATAATTCACACATCAATCAATCTATCTTCCAATTACAAAAACATTAGCATTAGCATAGCATAACTCAAACATCTCTCACAGCCCTAATCAGAACATCTTGAGCTATACTTTCTAAGCTCCAATTTTACACAATTAATTCTGTATTGTCTCACTTAAATTTCATTTGCAAATACTAACATCATAAGCACACAAATCACAATATAATAAGTACCTCTACCAAAAACCCAAAAATAAATAAATCCCTGAACACTAGCAAAAAAGAATACAATCTTATATTACTGAATAAAACAAACTTCAGACCAAAAACTCTACTTTGGCCTAATAATGATATAAATCATGTATATTCTACCATAATACATTATTATACTATAAAAAAATAGAAGAAAAAATCCAAACCTAACCTCTCTATACTCTAACCTCTGTCTAATCTCTATCCTCTTCTTAAACCTAACCCTTCTAAACTAGCCTCTTCTTAAACTTAACCCTTCTTAAACTCTAACCCTCTTTACCACCTCTTCTTAAACTCTAACCCGGTCTTAAACTAACCTCTTCTGTAAAATCTAATCCTCTGTCTTAAACTCTAACCCCTGTCTTAATCTCCTACTCTGTAAACTCTAATCACGTCTTAAACTCTCCCCGTCTGTAAACTCTAACCGTCGTAAACTCTAATCTCTTCTTAAACTCTAGCCTCTTCTTAAACTCCTAACATCTTCCTTAAAACTCTAACCTTTCTGAACCTAACCATTTCTAAACTAAGCGTTCTAAACTCTAATCTCTGCTGTAAACTCTAACCTCTTCTTAAACTCTAATCTCTTCTGAAAACTCTAGCCTCTCGTAAACCTAATCTCTGCGAAACTCTACTCTGTCCTGAAACTCTAACCTTGTCCTAAACTCTAATCTCTTCTTAAACTCTACCGCTTCAAACACTATCCTTTCTAAACTCTACCCTCTTCTTTAAACTCTATATACCTCTCAAACTCTAACCTCTTCCTTATAACTAACCGTTCTTAATCTCTAATCTCTCTTAAACTCTAACCTGTGTTATTAAACTCATCTCTGTCTAAACTCTATCTCTTCTTAAACTCTAAACCTTCTTAACTCTAAGCTCCTTCTTAAACTCAACCTCTGTCCTTAAACCTAAACACATCTTCTAACTCTTACCGCTTCTTAACTCCTAATCTCTGTCTTAAACTCTAACCTCCTCTTAAACCTAACCTCTTCACCTTAACTAACCTCTCTTACACCTCTAAACACCTCTTCGCTGTAAACTCTACACCTCTTCTTAACTATAACATTCTAAACCTAAGTCTCTGTCTGTAAAACTCTAACCTTGACCTATACTCAATCTCTGTCTAAAAACTCGAAAATTATCTTCTTAAACCTCTAACCTGTCGTAACTCTAATCTCTTCTTAAACTCAATCTCTTCTTAAACCTAACCTTTCTGTAACTCTAATCTCTGTCTTACACTCTAACCCTCTGAAACTCGAATCTCTGCTAAACTCTAAGCCTCTTCTGAAACTCAACCTTTCTTAAACTCTAACCTGTCTTAAACTCTAATCTCCTTCTTAACTCCGAATCACTCCTTCTGTAAACTCTAACCTGTTCGTAACTCTAATCACTGTCTTAAACTCTACCTCTGTCCTGTAAACACTAATCTTTCGTAAACCTTAACCTCTTCTAAATACTTTAACCTCTTCTTAAACTCTACTTCTTAAACTACTCTTCTTAACTCTAACCTCTCTTAAACTCTAAATACCTCTCCCTGTAAACTCAACCTCTTCGTAAACTCTAAGCCTTTCTTAAACCTAATCGCCGTCTACTCAACCCTGTATAATTATAATCTCTTCGAAACGCTATCACTCTAAACTCTAAACCTTCTTATACTCTTAATCCTCTTAAACTCTAAGCCTCTTCTGTAAAACGCTAAGACACCCTTCTTAATCCAACCTGCTTTTCTCTAATATCTTCTTACGCTAGAGCCCTCCGTCTTAAACTCTAACCTCTTCGTAAACTCTAACCTCTTCTTAAACTCTAAACACCCTTCGTAAATCTAACCTCTTTCTTAAACCTAACCTTGTCCTTAAACTCTAAGTCTCTGTCTTAAACTCTAAACCTGTTCTTAAACTCCTAATCCGTCTTAAACCTAAGTCTCTCTTTAACTCTAACCTTCAGTAACTCTAACTCTTCTGTTAAACCTAATTCTCTGTCGTAAACTCTAACCTTTCTTAAACTCTAACTCTTCGTAAACTCTACCTCGTCTTAAACTCTAAGTCTCTTCTGTAAACTCAAAGCCTCTTCTTATTCTCTAACCTGTGTCTTAAACTCTAACTGTCTAACTCTAATCTCTTCTAAACTCTAAGTCCCTTCTTATACTCTAACCTTCTTAAACTCTAATCTCTTCTATCTCTAACCTCTCTTAAACTCTAACCTTTCTAACTCTACAACTGACTGTAAACTTTAAGCCTCTGTCCTGTAAACTCTAACCTGTTCTGTTAACCGAAGTCTCTGTCAAAACCTAACCGCTGCGTAAACTCTAACCTTTCTTAAACTCTTAGCCTCCTGTCTAAAATTTAACCCGTCTGTAACCCTCTAACCTTCTGTAAAACTACCTCTCTGTAAACTTTAGCCCTCTGCTTAAAACTAAGCTTTCTTAAACTCTAATCCTGTCTTAACTCTTTATTTTTCGATTCTACATTGTATGATTTGCGCGCTTTTTGTAACACTCCAACGCAACACGTTAGTTCACCTATCGTTCACACCTCTCTAAACATAATTTTATATTTGAGGACTTCCTTGACACCCTCCTATCCAAACCTCATCCGTCACACCTCATCCTTCTACACCTCCATCCTGTCTACATCCTCAGCCTATCTACACCCATCCTATCTACAGCCTCAGTCCCCTGTCACACTCATCCTATCACACCCACTATTACACCTCATCCCTGTCTACTTCTCATCCTATCACACCCATCCCGCACACCTCAGTCCTTCTACACCCTCATCCACTACCACCTCATCCTGTCTACAACCCATCCTATCTACACCGACAGTCCTATCTACAGCCTCATCCCCTGATCTACTTCCTCATACTTCTACACTCATCCTATCTACACCTCAGTCCACTACACTTCATCCTTCTACTCTCATCCTTCTACCCTCATCCTTCTTCAACCCATCCGTCTACACCCATCCTGTCTACATCCATCATCTACACCTCATCCTGTTCGACAGCCTCAGTCCTTCTACACCATCAATCCTGTCTACACCTCATCCATCTTTACTCCTCATCCTTTATACTCCTCACCCTCACCCACATCCTTTCTACACCTCGTCCTGTCTACACCCAGGCCTTCTATTCCTCAATGTGCCATCCCCATTTTTTTCACATAAATATTGACAATAATAAAATATTAAATAATAATAACAGACACAACAACATCTACCACCTCCAAATTGTTATGATATTCTTCTCTGTATTCTCTATCTTTTGATATCCTCAACTTTAATTCTCACACACCTTTTAATTTACTGACCACAAATAAACTGAATAATTAATTAACCCTTTATTGGAGTCTTCTCCCATTTGGAATCACTTTTATTGACTAAACTGAAATACCTCCTTTGTTTTACCCTTTCTCCACACCCTGCTCTCAACCTTTTGTAACCCACCACAAAAAATTTGTCCCTAACATCTAAAAAATCTAAAAAAGAAAAAATACACTTCTTTCTCAAAATGACCATTAAGTAAAGTACTCTAGTTCCTCATCTAACCCCTCGCTCTTTCTTCATCCATAACATATAAATTATTCACCCACATACACTCCCACATAAAACCAGTCACTCTCTACCAAACCTGAACTGAATCACCACTCATCATCTCCTTAAATCAAAAACACAATAGTACTAAAACAACACACTGACTCACCGCATTTCTCTGTCCCAAAGCCTCAAATATTTTCCATTTCTTCCTCTTCCATCATGTAACTAAACTTCGTTATCCAACACCATCTTTTTTGTCTTATCCAATACATTCTACTATAAGAATGATAATACACCACTCACACACACACACATGATCCTTTAATCTATTGACTCATACCTACCTTCCCACTCAACCAATCCCATCCGTCTCATCTCATTCACTCTCCTTTAAATAAACCATCGTTTTTTGGTCATTTCAAAAAACTCCGTACTCCCATCTCAACTACATACTCAATAGCGAAGTTGGAGGAACCCTCATCACGAGGCGTTGTTCACAAGCATCACTTATAAGCGACACGTACTCACCCAACTACTCACAATGAGATTCCATGTCGAACATCAATGCGCTTTCTTCACAGACACAGAGCGGCCCCGTACATTTTTCTGCGTTCAACATTTACATAAAATTGTAAAATATATATATACTGGAACCCTCAAGATCCCCAATACTAGACTTTTAGAGACTTCTGTCTTCTTATACTCCCCCCCAACATAAACAAAAAAAATTAAGTTACACATTCGTCAACATGTTTTTTTTCAATGAAATAAAAGTAGATATGTTAAATTTAATGTTTTTCAAACAATTCACACAATTCATAAATAAACAAATTACAACATTAAAATCAAACACCATAATAAAATAATCACAAAACGTATAATGATAATCTCATTTTCATCATCCGAACTTTTTAACCTATTTAAAATCAGAGAAATACTTCTAACATTTCAGAAACTGTCCAGAATTTAGCATCAAATCTAAACGCTGCCTTCCTAATTTTATTCCTGTCATCCATTTCTCCTCTTTTCTCTTATGCACCAAATATAATTACAAAACATCTCATAATAATATCACACTTGTTTATTAGATAAGATAATATTCCTTCTTTCTCCCACAATGCAACTCAGCATTTTCATGTACATCTACACACAGAAAACCGCAAACCTGTAAACCTCATTAATTTATTTGCACACTCATTGATATCTACTGTAAAACAACACTAACAATTCCCCTTGATAATTTTTAAGCATATGTTGTATAAAACAGACCTTCAGACACTCCCCATTTTATAACGCCACTCCCTCCCACATGCTACTATATCATAAACAATCAATTATTTATGCATACCTCATAAATCGCATTTGATGACCGCATCAGCATTTAATTCAAATACCACACGATTCAACCACTCAACGCGTGCACAAGCTACCGAAAGAACCCCCCTTCAAAATAAAAGTCTCATTACAGCTCACCTCTTTCCTTTAATAGTATAATCTTCTGTTTTTCAATTTTCCTCAATCCTCTACAAAAAATCCGTTCGATCCACCCTCCGTTCTAATTTGCATTCTCCCCATTCTTATTCCGCGCACTAAAAGTCCTATACATACTCTTCTTTCTTTATCCTTTCCTCTGCACTGCTTAATCCCAATTTCCCTCTCCACGTAAACTTCCTCCAGCTCATCTGTAACCTTACTTCTTCCATCCCACACTCCTTCTTCCCACCCGTCTCCTCCCCACACCTTCAAATAAACCAAAATAAATCGATTAATTTCCATCCACTATTATTTTTATAAAATTACTATAAAACTAGACTTTTATAAAGTGAACACAAAATAATATAATTGACCGACCAATTATTTCTTCCTAAAACTCCAACTAAAACTCTGAAAAAAACCACAGAAAATTAATATCTTTGGCATGCTATTTAATGTTTCTAACTAATACTTTTTACTTATAAAACATATTAAACTCGCAAGCAAAGAACTATATTTTATTGCTTATTTTACTTATTACAAACGTTTTTATATACAACCTTTTAAACCATACAAAGTATTTTTCCTTATATTTATAGAAAAGAAATATCCTAGATAAATAAATATTAAATACATCTATTAAAATTATTTTAGCCCGCTCTCCACCATGCATCCGTGCGAACTTCCACTCAAGTGACGCAAAACCGTCTATTTATAAGTCATCCTTCTACACATCAGACACTGCGCACAATCCCTCCAATCACCTCCACCCATCGTTCACTCATCCATCTCTCCCCATAACCGAGAGCGTATCGTCCCTGATCTCTCCCCCCGTCCGCCTCATCCCTCCTCCACACTTATTTGAACAAGAATTCATTATAATAAATATTACAAACACTGACCATCCAAAGCATGAACACGTAAAACGTACAAAACACCGAAATGCACCCATAAAAACAATCTCCCGGCCAGAAATTCAAAAATCCCGATCTACACTTCTATGACCCCAAACAAAATATACGAATCATTTTAATAAGTGTCAAATCCCGATATGCCTAACTTCATTCTTTGTTTTTTTTGTGTGTCTGTTTGTTTGTGTTTTTTTTTATATCATTTTGTTCATAAAGCTGGAAACAACTTTACATAACACTAAACTCACGACAATCAATTGACGCTTTTTTACTAAATATTCAGCTATTTATATTTTTTTTATTTCATCTCCATCAAATACACTTAAACAATAACTAAAACTAAAGAAAAAGCAGACAAAAAAATCTATCACAAACAACTGAACCTAATTTCTCTAACCCGACTATCACTCCATTTTTTTTGTATCTTCAGACTTTTTGATTTTTTTTTTTTCATTATTAGTTTATTTCTTATATTTATTAATTATCTAATTTACTTAATTTCCAATGTAACGTATAAACGACCGCTAGTACCTTACAACGTCGTTAACTGCACCATAGCATTACCTTTCAACAAACCTTTTCTTTTCTGTATTTTCAACTTATATTCTACCTAAGTCTAATATTCAATTCATTAAATTAATGTATAAAATTAGATTAAACTTTATTTCATTACAAATCTGAACATACAACGAAAATTAAAACGAGACCAGCAATAAATCATATTTACAACACAGATGATATTTATCAGCATATAATGAAATTACAAAAAATGATCTATATCGTCCTAAACACAACAGTAAGTATCTCAAGAACTTTACTTCAATTCTCCAACAAAAAAAAAAACAAAATCATACATTCAACAAAAGAAATCAATAAAACAAATAAACAAACAACTCCCCCCATCAAATTTTATAAATCACTTATAACTGTCACCTAAACTTTTCTCTTTCATTAATTCATTTTTTTCCACAAAAAAACTTCATACAATTCATCGATTAACTACTAATTTCCTCTTTGCTACTATCTATAGTTTCCTCTCTCTCTCGTTTTCTTCTGAAACTATTCAAACATTGACAATAAAACATAACATCTTATTATTAAAAATTTTTTTTATTACATATTATTTTTGTATAATGAGTAGCCCCACTTTAAAAGAATATACTTATTAAAACCTGTCCCACTTACCTAAATCTACTTTCCAATCTACTTTAATATTTATCTCACAAAACAAACAGCTATTAACTCCATACAAATTTATTTTACTGCATAATAAATAAATAATTAGAATAAATAATAAAATTATAATAATAATAAACACATTTTACCCGTTACACTGATGAAAATACACGTACCACACTCCCTGGCACACTGACAACGACAACTTCCATCACCCCTCCCAACACCCACCACCATTCACACACACCAACACTACGTGA